>PVKU01000719.1:0-408747 GCA_004027475.1 Anoura caudifer | reverse complement strand
AATGTAATTATAATGTGCCTTGGTGTGTTCCTCCTCGGGTCCAACTTCTTTGGGACTCTCTGAGCTTCCTGGACTTCCTGGAAGACTATTTCCTTTGCCAGATTGGGAAAGTTCTCCTTTATTATTTGTTCAAATAAGTTTTCCACTGGTTGCTCTTCTTCTTCCCCTTCTGGTACCCCTATAATTCAGATGTTGGGACATTTAAAGTTGTCCTGGAGGTTCCTAAGCCTCTCCTCATTTTTTTGAATTCTTGTTTCTTCCTTGTTTTTTGTTTGGTTGTTTCTTTCTTCCTTCTGGTCCACTCCATTGATTTGAGTCCCAGTTTTCCTCCCATCTCTGTTGGTTCCCCATGCATCTTTCTTCATTTCACTTATTGTAG
Source organism: Anoura caudifer (assembly GCA_004027475.1). Lineage (NCBI taxonomy): Eukaryota > Metazoa > Chordata > Mammalia > Chiroptera > Phyllostomidae > Anoura > Anoura caudifer. Next base: position 408,368 of record PVKU01000719.1, on the reverse strand, counting down.
CCTTCATTTTTTCGTCTAATTTGTGAGCAAAATCAACCAATTCTGTGAGCATCCTGATCACCAGGGTTTTGAATTGTGCATCTGATAGGTTGGCAATCTTCTTCGTCGCTTAGATAAATTGGCTCTGGGGCTTTGATTTGTTCTCCGGTTTGAGCAATTTTCATTTCTGTTTTTTTTTTTTTTTTTTTGTCCTAGTTGCAGCTGTTAGATAGTGAGGGGTGGAGCCTTAGGTGTTCCCCAGGGTGGGACAGCCCAGTCGCTGGGTAGTGACGCTGTATGTGGGGGTGGGGTCTGAAAGGAGACAATGGAGCTTGCTCCACTCACTCTTGGATTCCACTCCTTTCCACAGCTTCCCCTTTACCTGGATTATCTGCCCGTGAATGTGGGACCACCCGGTCAGCCAGCTGCCTTGTGCAGCCTCACTGGTTCTGCACAGTTGCCACCCCGTCCCCGGGGTCTGCTAGTCATCGTCTGTGCACCTGGGGCCTTGGCTGCCAGCCGCTGCTGCCTGCGTGCCTGGTCCGCACCTCCACTTTTTCCTGCCACGACTCCGCCCCTCTTACCGTTCTGGATGAATCGTAATTGGACTTCCAAACAGTTCAATTTTCTGAGTTCTGGTGGTTTTCTTGTTTCTAAATCTTTGTTGTCCTTAGTTTTGGTTGTGATAGGAGGCACAGTGTGTCTGCCTACACCTCCATCTTGGCGGGAAGTCCCATTTGTATTTCTTAAGATAACTTTCCTTACTTGTAGTCACCAATCCCTAGGTGACCGATTCTAGAGCTGATGGCATGTACGGTCTTTTCTCAGGAATATGCTAGCCAACTTTGAAGGAGGCTAGGGTTGTTTTCCTGATACTGCATTAAAGGGTAAGGTGGGTGGGTAGGGAACATTGTAAAGAGCAGAAGGACAACCTTTTTTCCAGCACAATTTGATTACATTGCCTCTGAACCTGCTTATTCTGCTCTTTCCAAACCGTAATTCCAAAGATTTCATATCTGCAGACTTCTGGGGTTTAGACTAGAACCAGAGTTGTGCTATGGGTGACTGTTCCTATTGTCATTTTGTGTCCTGCTGAGCCCTCCCTAGTTGCTACTCCAGGATTGCCCACTGGGTGGATAATGTACAACCCATCTGGAAGTCCCCCATGCCCATCTTGGAGGGAAGTGCTGCCAAAGCTGACTATGCCTGGGAATGCCATTTCTTCCCTGCCCTTTCAGTACTCTTGTTATGCTACTCCTGTGATCACTGCCAATCTGTAGAAAATTACAGGATGAGTTTTTGCAAAGGACTTAATTTGCCTGACTTGTTTTTCTGTTGTTAATTTTTGGGGTAGAAGAGGAATAGTGCCTGTTTGCCTGTTCCACACAATTTGTGTGCATTTATTGGAGGCTATTGGGTTATAGTCATCCAACTCATTCACCATCCTGGCATCGCTATGCATGTGCTGTCAGGGCTTAGCATTAAATGATTTTCTTTGTCCAGATTTGGATTGTTGTCTCCACTTGCAAATTATTTTTCACAATGACTTCTCTTCTCTCTCTCTCTCTCTCTCTCTCTCTCTCTCTCTCTCTCTCTCTCTCTCTCTCACTCACACACACACACACACACTTCCATTGCCAAGCTCTCAGGACCCATTAATACCATTTCTAAGTTCAGGGCTGGGATATGTCTACTTATTTTGGCTCCTGATCATAACCCAGTCGTGTTCTGCTAAACAAAATAAATTACTACAGGAAGACACAGCCTCTACCATTTAGATGCCAGTAGCAATACCTTGTGGTGATAATAAAATGTTTCCATATATTGCTAAATATTCCCTGAAGGACAAAATTGCATCTGGGTGAGAATCACTAGAGTAGGGAGATCATACACACCCAACTTCAAGCAACTTGTTAAGACAGCCTCAAAAGTAGTGAGCAAGCTCAGCTGTTCACCCAGCTGTGTGGACCACCTGTGGCCAATTACTTTGACAAGCTTATTAAGTTACAAGATTGGGCATGCAGCCTCAGCTATAGGCAACCATACGTACTCTGGGTTGGCTCTACTGGTGGGATTGGGTTACACACATTCCACTTTGTTTTGCTCTTCAACTGGTTCAAGGTAGCTCAGTTACTTGCTAACTGATAGTGATGACAGTTTGAACCACCATATGACCCCAAGGTGGTTGAATGAGTTAAATAGAAATAACTATAATTACCTTTGCCCAAATTATTGTCTTTATTGTGGGTGTTACTGATATTTTTTAAAGCTCCAAAACTTGGAGAATGACATGAAATTTTACTTTATTTTATTTTTCAAACAACATTTAATAAGGCAGATAACATATGCTTTTCTAACATGTATTTAATATCACAAAAGCTAAAGCAAAATATCCTGTGCATTGGGTGAAAATGGCCTGACTTTTGTGTAAACACTGAGTGTAGTTAAAAAATATTGTAATTATGATTTCAGACTTTGGAATTTGAATAGGTGCCAGTATTCTTTCTTCATATGCGAAAAGAAATTTCCTTGGAAGCTCTGGCTGGGCAGTTCAGTTGGCTAGAGCATCATCCTGATACACCAAGGTTGCAGGTTTAATCCCTAGTCAAGGCACATACAAGACTCAATCAATGAATGCATAAATAAGTGGAACAACAAGTAAATGTTTCTCTCTTTCTCTCTCTTTTTAAAATCAGGAAATAAATTTAAAATTTTTAAGAAAGAAAATTCCTCTGAAAATCATTTGAAGCTAGGACAAAAATTCTTCAGCTGTATTCTTAGGATCACTCTGTAGAGTCTTCATGACTCAATAATACAAAGGAAGCTTCAATTTAACCTTTTGGAGAAGAGAATCCATCTTACATGATCTCATCAACCAGGAGAATGTTGATGACAATCACAGAGCAGGAGTGAAGAAGCTGGTTCTTTACACAATAGCTGTCGCGGATGCCTACTTCTGCTGCTACCATTGGCTCATCTGTGTTCAAGTTCACACTCACAAGTTGACCTGATTCTGAATGTTCTCCTTGAACTTTAAGTAGTGTTTCCTGAAGGTTAAACCCAGAATTCTGAGCAAAAACCTTGGGAATAATGAGCAAATGAGCATCAGCAAATGCTTGAACTCCAAGTTGGGCCCTGCCCATAATTACTGTAAGCTTATATTTAATCAGAGCTTCTGCCATTGCCATTTCCACTGCGCCAGCGCCTGGAACTACACAGCTATGGTCAACAGCATCTTAACAGCCCTCAAGCCATCTTTTATTGCATCTTTGATTTGGGTGAGTGTTTGCTTATTTGGTTCTTAGACCAATAACATGACAGAATGAGGATTGTTAATTTCTCAGTAAAGGTGAACTTCTAGTCTTCCAATGTATTTTCATAGAAAAGCCCTGCATGTCCCAAACCATCAGGATTTAGGTCATCAAAAGAATTTCGAGCTACCCCACCACAAGCAAGAGTCAGCCTTTCCATAGTTCTCCTTTTAGCTCTGTGCAGAGCTACGATGCCTTCTTTTGCGAGAGCATCTAAGAAAAATGAGTCAATTCCCTTTTGATCAATAAAAACAAATTCTTTATCTAAGTCACCACAGACTTTCATTTTCAGTTCTATTAGTATTTAACTCTATCTTCTTTCAGCTTTTACTAGTTTCTCTTTCTCTTCTGCACACTTGTAAAAAAAAAGCCAGAGTTCACTTGTGGTTTTTTCATATTCTAATAGCACATTGCATGTGAGGATGTTTGCCTCTTCTACTTTTTTTTTTTTTTTTCATATCAGGATACCGTAGTCCATGGTTCAAAACAAGACCTCTGATTAAGCTTGTATCAGTTTCAGATTTGTGTTTCATCTGCATGATCTGAACCATGAAGAGATCAATAGGTTGGTTCATCTTGTGTTTTAATGGCCCAATGGAGTCAACTACAATCTCTGATAAGACATCAGCAAGTTCTACATGAACTTTAGTACCAGAGATGTTCTGGCCACATCTATCAGCATTTCCCTGTTCATCTCTTCGCTTGCTTTGCCTTGTTCCAAAAACTGTGGTGCCTTTTCCTGATCAGCTTTAAATTCTTCTGCTGTTATTCTTGGATGAGGGCCTTCAGAAATGTAGAATTTCACCTGTTTCAGCAGTTTCCCAGTGATTAGGGCATTGGAGGTGGTACCATTACCAGTTATGTCATCCTGGGCTACTGCTACTGTGACTATTAAGGAGGCTGTTGGGTGCTGAATTTGCATTTCATGAAGTGTGCATTGCCATCTTTAGTGAGCTTGATGTCTCAAGAAACAGGCATCTTCCTGGGGCCTGTAGGCCCCAAGTTGGCTTCAGCACATCCTATAGTCCCCAGGCCTCACAGATGTTGACCACCAATGCTGCCTGGACTCGGGTCACCCTGGGTTTGTGGGTCAGGATCTTCACTCCAGCCATAGCTGAGCCAGCAGAAAAGGAAGAGACCTGTTGTGAAGGATGCTCAAAATTGGCTCAGAGACATAAAATTTTATTGACTTCTCCTTAAATAACTTTGGATCTGCCTATTCACTAGCTGCTACATGTCCTGATGGCCTCTTAAATAGAACACATTCAAGCTGAAGTTCCTCATTCATCTCCCAAACAGCATTTTAAAGAACTTTCTAATTTCTATTAGTTCTTTGTGTTACTAGCCTTGTAACAGCACACGCATAAGATGCCTAATTCAGTTATCTTCCTTCAAGTCTTTCAGCATACAATTATCAGATTACCTTTTCTAAATCAAAGGGTGGGTTAAAAACTTTATTCAAAAAATGTAAAAATGTCTTCATTAACTATTGAGTTCAAGTTTTGTAGCTCAGCAGAGTTTTTCCAATATTTACTTTCATCCTGCACTTTTCCTCTCCTTCCTTCCTTCCTTCCTTCCTTCCTTCCTTCCTTCCTTCCTTCCTTCCTTCCTTCCTTCCTTCCTTCCTTCCTTCCTTGCCTTCCATCTATTTCTCCAATGTTATCTTCTAACCAATCATTTCCCAAAATGTGGTTCATGGTTCACCTGAAGAAGAAAAAAACAAAGATACTTTTTAAAATGCAGATTTCTAGGCTTAGCTCCAGAATTTCTAAGGATAGGATCTGAATACCCCCCAAAACCGAAATAGTATTTACTCTTAAGACTCATCTCCAAAGAACTTCTCTCTTTAAAACATGTAGTGCTTTTCTTCTGGTACTTCTCACATTCTTACTTGGAAGAGGAAAAAGAGGAAGAGAGGAGGGTAGAGAATTGCTACAATTTTTGTGATAGGAGCCGTTCTGGTCACTTTACTTTGATTATTTCATTATAGCTTTGCAATATCATCATTTACTTTATATAGGTGAAAACTGAGACTTAGAAAGGTTTCATTTGCCTGTAATTACACTTAGTAAGTAGGGAAGCTTCTCACTCCAAAGTTCACAACGTCAATACTGAGCTGTGAACTTACTCAGACTCCATTCTGATGTGTCTTCCTATATTATACACTTGGCTCATGTCTGTCACTGAGTAAACTCTTTGTGTACAAGTCCTGGATAAAATGGCTTAGTGGAAAAAGCAATAGACAAAGTCAAACCAATCTCTGCTTGAATTCTGGCCTTGGCATTTCTTTGCTTCTTCCAGCTGGCCCTATGGTATGGCCATCTGCCTCTTGCTCTGAACACAGCCAGGTGACAGAAAGAAAGGATGAAGATGAGAGGTGCAAAGGGCAAGCACCTGCTCTCTGTGAAGGAAGACAACTGGAAAACTCATCCTACCTATCTCCTTATGTCCCATAACCTAGTCCTATAACCAACCTAGCTTTAAGGGAAGTTGGAGCTTATTTCTTTATCCATGTGGCCTTCAGCCCAACTAAAAATCAGAGGAGAATAGATTTGGAGAGCTTTCTATGCCATCCAATGATAGTAGACATTTGATGTCTTTTACCTGCATTTTCCTTTCTCCAGTTACAGTACCTTGTTCTTCCTCTGGGCAGCATCCCTTTCCATCCCACAATCGATGACCTTTAGGTGAATTTTATTTCAGACTCCAGTGGAGAACAAATGCTCCAGGTCTAGCCAGTCAGAGATAAGTATGTGATTCAAGTCAGGCCAAACACAGCAAATTAGAGCAAATCCTGAGACTTTGCTGGAGGAACTGGCAAAGAGAAGTGCCCTTCCTGCCAGTCTTGAAGCCATGAGGGGCTACCCTGGAGATCTGCAGAGTGTAAAGACATTGCAGAGGGAAGCAGAACTGAGAGACAGAGATGGATCCAAATGACATCAACTGAGGCCAAGGATGAAGCCCTGATGAAGGCTGGGAACTACCAGTGGATGTTTTATTTACATCCAATAAATATCTCATTTTGCTTGAGCTTTTGGAGGAGGATTTTCTGTTCCTCTTATTGTGCTAAATAAACAGAGATTCAATAAATGGTCACCAATAAGACAGCCATTGAATTTTTCACACCAGCACACTTCTTTGTATATAATGGATGCTTCAGAATTAATGATTGGGAGAATGAAAGAAAAAAATGAATAAATAAGTGACTGAGACTTAGGGCAACCCCATGAAGTTGAAAGAATTTTATTAGTTTGTTTTTTATTTCAAATACCTTCTCTGACCATGTTTACTTTGAGAAGTAAATTATGAAAAAAATAGGCCAGATGGCTTGGGATGTTTTTTAAAGCTTTTCTCAAGACCTTGAATAGAAACCAGGAAGGGAAGATCTCCCCAGTTCCAGTCAGGATTTTGCCCATATGTGAAAGTAGAACCATTCCCAAATAGTTTCCAACTAAAATTTTATTCTTACTAATCATCTGTTGCCTGTCTTCTTGGTGATGAAGTGCTGTGAGGGCCCCATTCCAGTGTCACAGATGGTGTCCTCATGTACATAGACCATGCCTGCTCAAGTCCCCTGCAAGGGGACAGGGGAAATGCTTCTGCAACAGACCCTTTGTTGCAGCAAAACACAGAATTAATTCTAGCATTTGTTACTTATACCCAGTTTGTTTCCAGAATAGATTTGAGTAGGCTTTCAATAAAAGGCACATGTACAACAGATTTGCCAGAACCAGGAGAACATAACAAGTGCCACACGATGAAGGGTGATTACCTCTATTGATTACAAACATTTTTATTAATAGCTACATTTCTGGGAGCTTACCATGTGCATGGTTAGGTGCACTGTTCTAGGCACTTACCTTCTTACCAATTCATTTAATTCTCACAGCAGCTCTATGATGGTAGCTCCTATTATTTTCATTTACAATAAAGGAACGGAGTATGGAGGTTGAGTGATCAGCTCATAGTCACATGTCAGTAATAGATTCATACAACATGGCTTGGCCAGGATTTGAACCCAGTGTCATTCAAGATGTGCATTAGGCAGAGATAAGGACTGTCATTTTAGAGCCCACCAGCCAGGACTTGAATCCCTTCTCCTCCATTTACTAGCTAATGATCTTGGCAAGTCACCTAACTTCTTTAAGTGTCAGGTTATTCATCTGTGAAATGGGGACGATGACACCTCTGGGGTTTGAGGTGGAGACATATGTGTAAAGCTGTGTGGTAGGTACAGTGAATGGCACAAAGCAAATGAGATGTAAGACTAGACTCTACATGCAACTCTTTGTTATCTTCTTTAAGTAACACTCTCATAGTATTAAGTAAATATTAGCTTACTAGCTACAGAACTATGAATTGTTTCTCCTTTCCAATGTCATTTGTGAAGACATCATCCATCTCTCACCATTTCATTCTGGTGACATTGCTAAGATTGTACCCCCATGGGAATGACAAAACTATGACAATTGAGGAACATTCTGGGGGGTCAAACTGGACAAAAGAGAGGAGTGGATAGGATGTGAAATAATAAAATGGAATAGACTGAGTTTCTGTCAATTTTCCTTACTGAGTATGTAAATCCTCAGTAAAGCTCATCAAATACAAAAGTAGGATTTAGCTGGTACAGCCCCGCTCCCCTGCACTGTGTGCTTTTGAAATGAGCTTTTCTTTTTGTTAAGCAAATAAACAATAAACTCCCTATCTGCCTGTCCTCAGAACCATAAGAAAGAAAGAGTGACATCGTCATCCAGGGCTGCCGACACGAAGAAAAGATGGGGCACCAAAGCCAACGAACGAGCGGTGGTTTTGTGGAGAAACAGGCCTGTTACCAAGATCACTAAGGGCTGCCCCCGCTGGTGGAAAACCCTGGTGTGTCGCTGTGCTAAGGAGAGATACAGTGACAAACAACAGGCCTCGCTTAATCACTTGAAAAGCCTTAAATTCAAGCACTTTGTGTGTGTGTGTGTGTGTGTGTGTGTGTGTGTGTGTGTGTGTAAGTTAAATAAACAAAACTCAGTGGGGAAAGAAAAATCACATACCTTCCAGATTAAGTTCTGTTACTGCAAACCTTGGCTGAGAGCTCTCCATTTTGTACTTCTATGACTGTTGCTGAAAGGTCATGAGGTCAAGCATGAGAACATGGGCTGGGGACACAGGGCACCTTTCCCCTTTCTTGCTGGGAATTAGCTCTTAACCAGACTTCACAAACCCCACGCTCGAATTACTTGTTAATCTAATAGAGAGCTTTCTTTTAGGGAATAAAAAAGTAAAAAAATAATTTACTGCGAAACTCTTGACTTGATGCTTCTACCGAAGGGAGGAGACAGAGTCTCCACTGGGAGCCCGCTGGAGGCTCGTGGGAACTGGCACTTTAGGGTATGACATGGATGTTTCATCTCTGCTTTCTCCTCTCCTGCTTATCTTACCTCCATTTTTTCTCTTTTCATGCTTTCTTTACTTCACCTTCATCTTTTAGCTCTCTCTCTCCATCTTTGTTTTCTTTCTCCTTCTTCCTTTTTTAAATTCCATTTTTAATCTCTCCTTTCCTTACTTTTGAAGTTTTCTCTAATTTGTACTAAGTGTCTAGGGGAAGCAATTAGGAGGTTGGGGGAGCAACCCAGGTGTATGGGCTGAATGTCTCTGTCTTCCCTAATCAAGATCTGAGTGTATCAGAGCTGGGGCCTTTAGGAAGATTACAAGAGTGGAACTCTCCGAATAGGATTTATATTCTTATAGAAGAGGCTCCAGAGAGCTAGCTTGCCCCTCCTTCACCATGTGAGGATAGAACAAATAAGAAGTCTGGGAACCAGGAGAGGACCCTCACTCATCCATGCTGCACCCTGACCCAGGACTTCTAGCCTTCAGAAGTGTGAGAAATGAACTGATGTTGTTAATCAGCTACCCAGGCTATGACAGTCTGTTATAGCAGCTCAAATAGATCAAGACACCAAAAACCAACTGAAGTCCAGGTCATGCTAACCATTTACCAATTTTATATTAAATACAGCCCTTACTCAAGCTAATTCCAACAATAAGACATGCAATGGCATGTCCCTCAAGGTCAGCATTCATGATGAAAAAATAAAACACAATAAGGTATGATTTTATTGTATCTGGTAACACACATGAATGATTAGGAAAAAACCCAAAAAGCTCTTTTTTCTTTGAAAGCTTCCCAGTTCTTGGAATTAATACAAATTTATTACAGCCGATGGGTTGGACTCTAGGTTTTCTAGTGCCTCTAATTCAAAACATCTAAAGTCAAGTTCATTTGTTAGCAGAGGTGGATTTGACTGTGCCAGAGGCAGACAAACCATGTCAAAACTCCATTTTAGTAAAAGGCCTAAATGCAACTTGTTCTATTGTCAAGTGGTCTTAATTCACAAGAAAAACAGCCGTAGGAAGAACACGGTGACGTCATAAGCTAGACTCACTCTAAAAATCTACCCAGTTCTCCTGAACTTCACCGAACTCCGCTTCAGGACTGACAGCGTCCTGTTAGTAAGAGGTGGTGCAAGGGACTGACTACAGCTGAGCGATGTGTTTTTACCTCCAGCATGGCAAGCTACTGCAAAGGCCTGCTTAGCCATTGCAAGCGTTTGGAGAGGTATCTTGGGAGAAAACAAAGTTTAAAAAGGGTTGGGCAATCCTCTGAGGTTGCACTGTCTTGCCAGAATGCTACTCCATTTCATCTTAAAAATAATATTTTGATCCTAGACCATACCGTGTTTCTGGCTAAATGTTACACTTAACAGGCTTTATGCAAATTACCATACACAGTCACATACTGTTTGCAGCTGATTCCATTTTTAGCAATGCCAAAAGGAAGAAGGGATCTCAGAATGGTGAGTATATTTGATATGCCTGATAGTGCTCTCAGAAGGCCAGCTCCACCCAAGCCTTCCCCATGGGCTGGCATTCCTGAGAGTTCTTCAAACAGCTCCCTCCGGTAGGAAAACCCTGGAGGCTCTGCCAAGTTTCCCCTCCCGGTGCCTGAGCCCCTCCTCCAGCAGGTCTAGAAGGAAATCTGGATGGCTCAGCATTTTGGCTGGCTTTGTTCCCCAAGGCACCCCCTCCGTCTGTGATGGAGGCCTGCTAATCTGCTAGCCTCTGTGGTGAAGCTAGAGAAGGGGAGAGAAGGGTGACAACTGTGGCTGCGCTGTGTGTGTGTGAACCTGTGTATGTGTGTGCATTCCAGCCGCAGAATTTTTTGGAATTATTTTTGTATAAGGCCACAGGGTAAGGTGAATTAGGGAAGGTTTCCAGACTTAGGGAAGGAATAGTGCCTGACCATCAATTGTCCTAGCTGACACTGGATGCTAACCAGTGGATGCTAACCTTTTGTATGCTAACTGGAAGCTTCTCTCTCTTATTTCTTCCTTTGCAGGTTTACTGTGAAATATTGCATACATACAGAAGAGTAAATTTGTATGTCAACTGTAACTAATTAGCTTGAGTAAGGGCTGTGTTTAATACAAAATTGGTAAATTGGTAACTTAAAATAAAAAAAGTAAAAAATGAATATAATATAATGAGTATACAATATGTGAATGAGCATATTTATATATATATATTCTTGTGTGTGTCTGTATGTGTATGTGTAACCATATAGCAAACAGAAAAATAAGTGAGTACCTATGTATAATGCATGCAGGTTAAGAAGTAAAGATAGAAGAAAAGGGAAAGTTCTTCATACCTTTGACAAACCCCCGGTTCAATTCTTCCTTCTTTTTAATGTCTGTAATTCATTTTGTTGTACTTTGCTACATATGTAAGTACCCCTGAATAAGCATTGTTATATTTATATGTTTTTAGAAGTTACATAGAGTACTTAATGTCACTGTCTGTAACTGTTTCTACTGCATATGATTTTGAGATTCATCTGTGCTAATCTGTGTTGTACATGTCACGAATGTAGCTGATTGCAGTATGAATGAATGAATGTAGTTCATTTCCACCATGGTAGATCATTTGATGCTATGACTGCACCCCAATTTATTACCTATTCTACTGTTCAATAGCAACTGAGCTCTTTCTGACTGCTCTGGCGGACGTGAGCAGTGCTTCATGAACATCCTCTTACCTGCCTCCTGGTGTCCGTATGCACAAGATCCTGCAGGTACAAAACACGTGTGAAAGAACAGGGTCGTGGCATAGGTCTACCATCAGTTTCACTGCCTCATACCACTGCTTTCCAAAGTGGTTGTCCAAATGTACATCCCCAGCAGTAATCTATGACAGATCAGGCTGCCCTACATCCTCACCAACATTTGGTGTTGCCAGACTCGAATATTTGCCAATCTGATGGGTATGCAATAGGACATTGTTAGGATTTTAATTTGTGCTGCTCTGAATAGTAACAAGTCTGAACACCTTTTCATGGGTATTGGCCATTCACACTTCCTTTTTTGAATTCCTAACTTTTGGCTGTTTTTCCTCTGGAGTTTTTTTTTTTTTTGTCTTTTACTTGTTGGTATATAATTCTTAAAAAACTATATTCCAGATATGAACTTTTTTGTTTTTATATATCATAAATGTCTTTTTACCTTCTTTTTGAAGCCTTTTGATAACAGAAGTTTTTAATTTTGATGCAATCAAAATTACCAATAATTTCTGGTAATAGTTATCTTTTTCATCTTGTTTAAGGAATTGTTCCTGACATCAAGATTATGAAGCTACTCTATTTTGTCTCCTAAACTTTTAAAGTTTTGTTTCCACATGTAAGTCTTTAATACATCTGTAACTGAGTTTTATGCATGGCATGGGAAGAATTTCTTTTTTCAAATGGATAATGAAATGCCTCCTCACATTACTATGCATTGCATAGTCTATGCTGCCCCTCCCCTTCTGTCATACACCAGGTTTCCATATACATGGGTTCCTAGATTATATTCCATGAGTCTGTTTGCTACATGTGCCAAGATCATGTTCTTACCTGTTAAAGCTGTGCAATGTCGTGCTTTTTGTAGTCTCCTTGCCTTGTTATTCCTCCCTCAGAATATAGTCACTATTCTTAACCTTTCGTGCTTCTTCATAAATTTTAGAATCAGCATGTCAAGTTTCACTAAGAACTCTACAGGAATTTATATTAGAATTTTTCAAATCTATAAATCAATTTGGATAAAATGGATATATTTACAATGTAGAGTATCTGAATCTTCAAACATGCTTCCTTTATTCCTTTGTCCCTCCTTCCCTCTCTCCTTTTCTTCCCCTACCCCCTATAGACAAGCATGCTAAGTTGATGTGAACCTTTTCATTTGCATGTGTTTTTTCAATATGTAGCTAAATGCAATTTACTTTTATGACTTTATAACACTTTCATCTAATTTTTTATTGAATTTATTGGGGTGATATTGGTTTTTGTAACATATGCTTTTGCATGTATTTTAATTTCTAAAAGTGTTATTGTATAAAATCATTTCTTAGTTTTCTCTGAGTCTCAGTTCTCCTTTTCAGATACATTTAAAGTGCTTGTATGCATATCTAGACAGTTCTTGCTACCTGCTGCATAGAACTTCATCCTTTGAAGCTACCTTGTTTTACCTATTCACTCTACCAGTTAGGGTTACCCAGGTTACCTTCGACTCACTCCACACCCTTATACAAATAATGGTTCCATGAACAGCCTCATACAGGTAAGTATAGGTGAATCTTTGCAGGGAGAATACACTCAGATGCAGAACTGCTGTTTCACAGAGTGTGGCTATGACTGACAGGACTCTGTTCTGACTGATTTCTCCCCAGAATGGCTGCAGCACATAGTTCCTCATTTTTACCTTTCTGTCACATTATCTAACATTCCAATCTTGCAGTTATAAAAGGTTGTCAGTTTATTTAATCTGCATTTTCCTTACAAATAATGACTTTGGGATTTGTGACAAGCTTATTTGCCTTTTGGGTTTCCTTTTCTGTCACTTAGTTGGTTATCTGGAATGATTTTGTTGATTTACAAGACGTTGTTATATATTCTCAGTATTAATCCCTTGTCTGTTTTAGTCATTGCAGGTATCTTCTTTTACAACATATATTATTAATTTGTTCACAGTGCCCTTTGCTGAGCATAAGTTATTTTCTTTTTTTAATGTTATTTTAATGGTTGTTCTTGTACAGTTTTCTGTCTTCTACTCCCATCCCAGCCCACTGCCCCAGCCCTCCCCAGCTCCTTCCCATTTCCAACCCCCCAGCTTTTGTCCTTATGTCTTTTATACATGTTGCTCTAATCCCTTCCCCTTTTCCCTGGATATTCCTATCCCTCTCCTCTCTTGTTCTCAATTTTAGTGTCTTTGATTATATTATGCTTGTTTGTTTGTTCTGTTGATTAGATTCCTGTTAAAGGTGAGATCATATGGTATTTGTCTTTCACCTCCTGGCTTATTTCACTTAGCATAATGCTCTCCAGTTCCATCCATGCTGTCGCAAAGGGTAGGAGCTCCTTCTTTCTTTCTGCTGCATAGAATTCCATTGTGTAAATGTATCATAGTTTTTGATCCATTCATTTACTGATGGGCACCTAGGTTGCTTCCAACACTTGGCTATTGTAAATTGTGCTGCTATCAACATTGGGGTGCATAGGTTCTTTTGGATTGGTGTTTCAGGGTTCCTAGGATATAATCCTAGCAATGGAATTGCTGGGTCAAAAGGTAGGTCCATTTTTAGTTTTCTTAGAAAATTCCATACTGCTTTCCATAGTGGGTACCAGTCTGCAATCCGATCAACAGTGCACTAGGGTCCCCTTTTCTCCACAACCTCTCCAACACTTGTTTGTTGCTTTGTTAATGATGGCCATTCTGACTGGTGTGAAGTGGTATCTCACTGTGGTTTTAATTTGCATCTCTCTGATAGCTAGTGATATTGAGCATCTTTTCATGTGTCTCTGGATCCTTTGTATGTCCTCCTTGGAGAAGTGTCTGTTCAAGTCTTTTGCCCATTTTTTAATTGGGTTGCTTGTCTTCTTAGAGTGTTCTTTGTATATTTTGGAGATTAAACCCTTGTCTGAGGTATCATTGGCAAATATGATTTCCCATACAGTTGGTTCTCTTTTTATTTTAATACTGTTTTCTTTAGCCATACAGAAGCCTTTTATTTTGATGAGATCCCATTTGTTTATTCTTTCCTTTATGTCCCTTGCTTTAGGGGACATATCAGTAAAAATGTTGCTGCATGAAATATCTGAGATTTTCCTGCCTATGATCTCCTCTAGGACTTTAATGGTGTCCCGGCTTATATTTAAATCCTTTATCTACCTTGAATTTATTTTTGTGTATGGTGTAAGCTGGTGTTCAAGTTTCATTTTTTTTTGCACGTAGCTGTCCAGTTCTCCCAACACCACTTGTTGAAGAGGCTACTTTTACTCCATTTTACATTGCTGCCTCCTTTGTCAAATATTAATTGACCATAGAGAATTGGGTTTATTTCTGGGCTCTCTGTTCTATTCCACTGGTCCATGTGCCTGTTTTTATGCCAGTACCAGGCTGTTTTGATTACAGTGGCCTTGTAATACAGTTTGGTGTCAGGTAGTGTGGTCCCTCCTACTTGGCTCTTCTTTCTCAAAATTGCTGCAGCTATTTGAGGTTGTTTATGGTTCTATATAAATTTTTGAAGTGTTTGTTCTATGTCTGTGAAATATGCCATTGGTGCTTTAGTAGGTATTGCATTGAATTTGTAAATTACTTTGGGTAGTATGGACATTTTGATGATGTTAATTCTTCCGATCCATGAACATGGTATATGTTTCCATTTGTTTGTATCTTCCTTGATTCTTTCTTCAGTGTTGTGTAGTTTTCTGCATACAGGTCTTTTACCTCCTTGGTTAGGTTTATTCCTAGGTATTTTATTTTTCTTTTAGCTATATCGAATGTGATTTTTTTTCTTGATTTCTGCTTCTGCTCTTTCATTGTTGGTATACAGAAATGCCTTTGATTTCTGGATATTGACCTTGTATCCTGCTGTTTGGCCAAATTCATTTACTAGGTTGAGCAGCTTTTGGGCTGAGTCTATAGAATTTTCTATGTACAGTATCATGTCATCTGCAAATAATGATAGTTTTGTTTCCTCCTTTCCAATTTGGATGCCTTTTATTTCCTTTTCTTGTCTAATCACTGTGGCCAATACTTCCAATACTATATTGAATAGAAGTGGTGAAAGTGGACAACCTTGTCTTGTTCCTGATCTTAGTGGAAAAAATTTTAGTTTTGCCCATTGAGTATGATGTTGGCTGTAGGTCTTTCATATATGGCCTTTATTACGTTGAAAAGTGCTCCCTCAATTCCCACTTTGCTGAGTGTTTTTATCAAAAATGGGTGCTGTACCTTATCAAATGCTTTTTCTGCATCTATTGATATGATCATGTGATTTTTGTCCTTGCTTTTGTTTATGTGATGTATTACATTTACTGATTTGGGAATGTTGAACCATCCTTGCATCCCTGGAATGAATCCCACTTGGTCATGGTGTATTATCTTTTTAATGTATTGTTGGATGTGGTTTGCCAGTATTTTGTTGAGGATTTTAGCATCTATGTTCATCAGCGATATGTGCCTGAAGTTTTCTTTCTTTTTTATGTCTTTATCAGGTTTGGGGATTAGAATGATGCTGGCTTCATAAAAAGAGTTTGGGAGTCTTCCATCATTTTGGATTTTTTCGAAAATTTTGTGAAGGATAGGGGTTAGCTCTTCCTTAAATGCTTTGTAAAATTCTCCTGTGAAACCTTCTGGTCCCTGGCTTTTGTGTGTCGGGAATTTTTTGATTACTGATTCTATTTCATCTGCTGTTATTAGTCTGTTCAGGCTTTCTGCTTCTTCTTCATTGAGTTTTGGGACATTATATTTTTCTAGAAACTTGTCCATTTCACCTAGGTTTTCAAATTTCTTGGCATGCAGTTCTTCATAGTAATTTCTTACAATCCTTTGTATTTCTGTGGTGTCAGTTGTAATCTCTCCTCTCTCATTTCTGATTGTGTTTACTTGGGTCCTCTCTTTTTTTTTCTTGATGAGCCTGCTTAAAGGCTTGTCAATTTTGTTTATCTTTTCAAAGAGCCAGCTCCTGGATTCATTGATCCTTAGAATTGTGCTTTTAGTCTCTATGTCATTTAATTCTGCTGTGATCTTGGTTATTTCCTTCCTTCTACTTGCTCTGGGCTGTCTTTGTTGTTGTTCCTCAAGTTCTTGTAGGCGTAGGGTTAAGTTGTTTGTTTGAGATGTTTCTATCTTTTTTAGATAGGCCTGTATTGCTATGAACTTCCTTCTGAGGACTGCTTTTGCTGTGTCCCATAAGTTTTGGGTCATTGTGAGTTCATTTTCATTAGTTTCCAAAAACTTTCTGATTTCCTTCCTAATTTCATTCTTGATCCACTCATTGTTTAATAGCATGCTATTCAATCTCCATGATTTTGAGGACTTTGGATTTTTCTCCTTGGGGTTGGTTTCTATTTTCAGTCCCTTGTGGTTGGAGAAAATGCTTGGTATGATTTCAATTTTCTTGAATTTGTTGAGGCTTGTTTTGTGTCCTACCATGTGGTCTATCTTTGAGAATGTTCCATGTGCATTTGAAAAGAATGTGTATTTAGTTTCTTTGGGATGAAGGGCTCTATATATACCAGTTAATCCCATTTCATCCAGAATGTTGTTCAATGCCACAATATCTTTGTTGATATTTTGTTTAGAAGATCTGACCATTTTTGACAGTGGGGTGTTAAAATCCCCTACTATAATTGTGTTGATGTCAATATCTTTCTTGAAGTCCTGTAAGATTTTCTTGATGTATTTAGGTGTTCCTATGTTGGGTGCATATATATTTACAATGTTTATGTCTTCCTGGTGGATTCTTCCCTTGAGTACTATGAAGTGACCTTCTGGCTCTCTCTTTATGGCTCTTCTTTTGAAGTCTATTTAGTCTGATATGAGTATTTCTACCCTGGCTTTTTTTCCCTGTCCATTTGCTTGGAAAATTTGTTTCCAGCCCTTCACTTTGAGCCTGTGTAAGTCTTTTGTCCTGAGGTGAGTCTCTTGTAGGCAGCATATGTGTGGGTCATGCCTTCTTATTCATTCAGCTATTCTATGCCTTTTGATTATAGCGTTTAATCCATTTACATTTAAGGTTATTATTGATAGGTACTTATTCATTGCCATTTTTGTACCTGTGTTCCTCTCCCTCTCTTTCTCTTTTCCTCCCTTTCCTTAAAGCAGGCCCTTTAGTTTCTCTTGCAGAGCTGGTTTGGCAGAGGTGTATTCTTTTAGACTTCTTTTGTCTGGGAAGCTCCTTATTTGGCCTTCTATCTTGATTGAAAGCCTTGCTGGGTAAAGTAGTGTTGGTTGCTGGCCTTTGGTTCTCATCACATGGAATATTTCTTGCCATTCTCTTCTGGCTTGGAGTGTTTCCATTGGGAAGTCAGATGCTAACCTAATCGGGGCTCCCTTGTATGTTACTTCTTTTTTTCTCCCTTGCTGTCTTTAAGATTCTCTTTTTGTCTTGGAATTTTGCCATTTTAATTATGATGTGTCTTGAAGTAGGCCTCTTAGGGTTCCTCTTGATTGGGACCCTCTGTGTTTCCTGGATTTGTGTGACTTTTTCTCTCATCAGATTAGGGAAGTTTTTCATCATTACTTTTTCAAATAGGTTTTCTATCCCTTGCTCTTCTTCTTCTCCTTCTGTTATCCCTATTATACGGATATTATTACATTTCATATTGTCTTGCATTTCTCTTAATCCCTCTTCATTCTTTCTGAGCCTCTTTTCCTTTTCTTGCTCTTTCTGGATGTTTTGTTCTACTTTGTCCTCCAACTTGCTGATCTGATCTTCTGCTTCATCAATTCTGCTTTTCATTCCTTCCACTGTGTTCTTCAGTTCAGAAATTGTGTTTTTCATTTCCTCTTGGCCCTTGTTGATAGTTTCTATTTCCTTTTTCATGTTGATACAGTTTGCAGTGAGTTCCTTGTAGCTTCCCTGTAGTTTCTGATAGCTCATTGAGAGCTCTTGGAGCTTCCTGACAACCATTGCTTTGAACTCAAAATCCGATAGTTGAGTTGCTTCCATTTCATTTAGCATTCTTTCTGGGGCTTCCTCGTTTTCTTTTGTTGGGGATTGTTTCTTTGTCTTCCCATTGTTTGTGAGGCTCTTCTTGTTAGGCTCATTTTCTTAAATTGATTTGTTCTGGTTCCCTGGGTTTATGGTGTGAACTTCTGTGGTAGAATGCCTGTGAGATTCAGTGGTGCTGTCTCCTTCAGGTATCCTGGTGTTCACGGCTTCCAGTGTCTCAGCTATTGAAATACCCCCTCTTTGGAACCAACTCTGGTCTTTCCACAGTTCCAGGTTTATTTATTTTATTTTATTTTATTTTATTTTTGTCTCACTCCTAGGTGTTTAAAAAGAGAAAAGAGGAGGGAAGAAAAAAAAGAAAAGAAGGAAAAGGAAATAAAAAATGTAAAGAGAATAAAGAAAAGCAGAATGAAAAAGAAAAGAAAAAAGGGAAAGGAAGAAGAGATAAGCTTGGAAAGAAAGGAAGAAGGAATAAAAGAAGAAAGAAGTAATGAGAAGCAAAAGGAGTTGAGGGATAAAAAAAGATCAAAATAATGAAAAATTAATTAAAAAAAAAACACCCAAAACATCAACTCTTGCTATTATCAATCTTGCCAAGCTGGTTTTTCTGGCTTTGCTGACTGCAGTGTCCAAGGGGTGACTGTATGTTTTTCTCCCTGTTCAGCACTCAGTTATCTTTGGCCTACTGTCCTCAGAGCTAGCCCGGGGCCTCTCCGCACAGAGCCTCAGGTGTATCTTCTGAGGCAGCGTGTGCCTACCGCAGTCGCACGCAAGTGCTAATGATCTTTCAGCCTTCCATGCATGGGTGCCGACTGTCCTGCAAGCATGGATCGACCCCCATGCAGATTGCACACAGGTGCCTAAGATCTCCCAGCAGTCCATGCAGGTCCCCGATGGCACCCAGGTGCCAAGCGACTGCCGCGCAGGTCCCCCGGTGGCCCAGTGGCGCCCTGGTGCCGATGGATCCCCGAGCAGCTGTTCCCAATGGTGCTTGGGCGCAGAGAGTCACACGAGCTCCAATGCGCAGTCCTCCCAGGGCTATGAGATCTTAACTCCTCTCTGTGAGATTTCAAGCAACCAGGTTTATCCCGGTGCTGCTGAGACCTTGTTTGGCTGATGAGGGAGTGGTTGACCCAGCTCCCTCCCTCCCTAGAGTCCTATGGCCAGCACTGGCCTGGGATCTCAGCCCCAACCCTGGTCTCTGCACTGCTGGAGTACTCTCCTTACCGTCTCGTTTTTCAATGTCCACTGCAATTTTTGATCTCCTGCTTTCAAATATGCTGTGTTTATGATGTCTGTTTGCTGTGCCCCGCTGTAAATTGGCCAGGTTTTTCTCCTGTGTGAAGGGGGAAGAGGAATGTGCTTCCTCTTACCACGCTGCCATCTTCCTTCCACTCTGAGCATAAGTTCTTTATTTTAAAATTGTATTTATTAATTTTCCAGTATTATTAAGATTAAGATATAATTGACAAATAAATGGAGTTAATTTAAAGTATACAACATAATGATTTGATATATGAATATATTGCAAAAACAATCATAAGTTTAAGTCCCATTACTGCACATAATTACAATTGTTTTTCTTATGATGGGAAGTGTTTAAGAGCTACTCTCTTAGCAACTTTAAAATGTACAAATAGTATTATTAGCCATAGTCACCATATTGTCCACTACATCCCCAGGACTTATTCATCTTATAACTAGAAGTTTGTACCTTTTGACTCCCTTGGCTCATTTTTGCCATCCCCACCACCTGCCTCGGACAGCCACTGGTCTGTTCTCTGTTTCTGTGACTTCAGTTTTCTTAGATTTCACATACAAGTGAGATTATACAGTACAGCTGACCCTTGAACAACACAGGTTTAAACTGTGCGGGTCCACTTACATGCAGAATTTTTTCAGTACATACAGTTGTCCCCCCTGTATCCATAGGTTGCACATCTGCGGTTTAACCAACTGCTGGCTGAAAACAGTATTTTCAGTTTGAGGTTTGGAATCTGTGATGTGGAGTGCCAACTGTATGCATTCTTCTATGACGTTTTATACAACACTCTTGAGCATCCACATATTTTGTTATCTGCAGGGGGTCCTGAAACCACTCCCCAGCGAATACCAAGGGCCTACTGATAAGTTTGAGGGAAGTCAAATTTGTATGTGCATTTTCAACTGCAGGGAAGGGAAGAGTTGGTGCTCCTAACTCCAGTGTTGTTCAAGGGTAAGCTGTCTTTGTCTTTCTCTGTTGCATTGTACTTAACATAATGTCTTCTCTCTATAATTTACTTAATTTTCTTTAAGGTTAGATATTTAACAAAAATTTCTAATTTTCTCCATGAATTTTTACACATACCCTCTAAGATTTATTCCTAGTTTTGTATGTTTTTAATGCTATTGTAAATTCTATATTTTAAAATATTTATTGTTGGTTTGTTTCTGGTGCAATAAAATGTGACTGATTTTTGCATGTTAATCCCATTCCAGTCATTTTGTTAATCACAATTCTCAGCAGTGTTTGCAGATCCATTTTGGTTTTCTCTGTTTTGACATCTTCTTGCAGTGGATTGAACTGTGTTTCCTGCCCAACACCAATCCCTACCCTCAAATGCATGTGTTGAAGCCCTAACTCCCAATGTGTGTACTTTGCAGATGGGGCCTTTGGAGGTCATTTGGTTTTGGGGAGGACAGGAAGGTGGGGGCCTCATGATGGGATTAGTGCTGGGGCTTGTTCTGTCTCTCCCACCATGTGAACACACAGCAAGAGAAGATGGCTGTTTGCAAGCCAGGAAGAGAGCCCTTAGCAGGAACCAAATTAGCCAGTGCCTTGATCTTGGACTTCCAGCCTCCTGAATTGTGAGAAATAAATTTCTGTTGTTTGAACCACTCAGTGTATGATATTTTGTTATAACAGCTCAAGCAGACTACTGCACTTCCTTTCCATATCTTTATATTTTTATTTTGCCTCACTCTTCTAGCTAAGATCTTTAGGAATATTTATTATTACTTTTATGTTGAATAAAAGTAATAGGAGGTATCCTCACCTTTCTGAATTTAAATAGAATACTTCTTATTTTTCCCCATTACTATGACTTTAAGTAGACACACTTTATCAAGTTATGGATGAATCCTTCGATCACTACTTTGCTAAGACTACTGAATTTTATCAATTGCCTTATCTGCATCTGTTAAGATGATCATATGATTTTTCTTAAGTATATTAATCTGTTAAATCATACCAATAGATTTGTAATGTTCCAACCTTTTATTTCTTCAATGAACATTTTATACATATTGTTATATATTATATTCTTTTGTTTTAATGGACTTTGTTTTTTTGGTTTTGGTAAGATTTATAGAATCTATGTTTATTAGTTGGAATTAACCTGCAATTTTATTTTCTCATATTCTTATTGCTGATTCTGATATCAAAGTTATACTCATCTTGCAAAATGAGTTGGGGAGTATTAGCTCTTTTGCTGTTCTGTAGATTGAATAAGAATATCATCTCTTTCCTGAAACTTTGTTATAACTCATTTATAAAATTATCTAAACCTGTTGTGAGAAGAAACTACTGTTTCAATTTCCTTAATGGTTATAGAAATATTCTAAGTTTCTGTTTCTTGCTAAGCTTGGTAACTTATAATATTTTTCTAGAAATGTATCTATTTTGTCTAAGTTTTCAAATTTATTGGCATTAAGTATTAAGAATATTCTCTTATTAAATTTTAATCTATGCTGTATCTGCAGTTATATCCCTCTTTCATTTCTAGCATAGTGTGTTCTTTCTGTTCTGTCCTTGATTGACTTCCCCCATAGGTTTGGTTATACTATTAATCTTTTTCCAAGAAAAGTCTTTTGGGTTTGTTGATTCTCTGTATTATATCTTTGTTTTCTACTTCATCTATCATTCTCACTACATTAGTAGATAATTTATGGTGACTTAAAAAATACCTAACATTTATTGGAATATTGGCATTCATCAGGTATCATACCAAAATGCTACTTGGATATTTTATACATTATCTATTTTGTCTTCATGATATAGGAGGATGATACTATCACTAATCTAATTTACAAATTAGGAAACTGTGAAAGTCATAGAGCCACTAAATCACAAAATTGGAATTCAAATCCAAGTCACGTGTATGGTTCTATTTCTCTATTTTCTTTGAAATATAATATGGAAAATAAGGACTTTGTTTAACTCCAGGGAATAACTTAGTAGTGCTGGGATTTCAGGTATGGTAAGGAGCCATGGGAAAGGTTTGTTGAATTTGGAGTTGAAAACTACAGTCAGTCGTGGCTGCTGTCTTCTCAGGGATGCTAAGGATGGCAGAATGAGAGAACCTAAGCATTATCTCAGTCCTATCCAGGCTTTTTATTTCCAGATAAGTCTGAGCCAAAAAATAATTGTCGAATGTGTAATAAAGTGCTTTCTTCAAATGATCAAATTGTCTTGTAATGAATGATAATATTTTTTTGAGTGTCAGTTTTGAAATAGCTTGTTTAGAATTACTTTTCAAAGCATTTTCCAATGTTGCATCTAATTCTCACACTTCTTACAACTTCAGAGGCCTGTAGGTAGACAGGACAGTTATTACCACCCTTCAGATGCAAATGTGAGAAGTTGTATAACTTACTCAACGTTATAGGCATAGTGAGAGGCAGAATGATTCTCTAATGCAGACTACCTGATTCCCAGCTTGTTCATTGCTTTTAAAATGTATACGTTTACATATATTTAAGATCCTATATATGTAAGATACAGATCCTCTATATGTAAGATTACAGAGCACTGCACTGTAATAGCAAATTGTTTAAGTCATAGATACAAGGCATTCACAAAAATAATTACAATAAAATGTTACAAGAGAGAGATTCAAGTAAGGGGTTATGGAAAATTCAGAAGAGGGAGAGAATTTATTTTTGAGTGGAAAGAAGAGAAGAATTTTGATATTTTTCTACTAAGCTCCAGATCAATATTAGTTAAGCCCTGGCTGGGTGGTACAGTTGGTTGGAGCATCATCTCGTACACCCAAAAGGCTGTGGATTTGATTCCTGGTCAGGGCACATACCTAGGTTGCAGGTTCCAACCCTGGTCAGGGTATGTATGGCAGGCAACAGATCAATGTTTCTCTCTCTCTCTCTCTTCCCCTCTCTGTAATCAATAAACATATCCTCAAGTGAGGATTTTAAAAAAGAATTAATTAACATCAAATATTATATTTTGTAATGTAATATTGCATTGCATACAATAGACTAAACAAACCAGAATCCCAAAGAAAATTCTGGAAAAAGTTAACTAAGTGTGTATGTAGCTCAGTACACTGTAATGCTACTCTCTGCTGGGTTTTAGAAACTTTTCCATATTTCTATAGGACCACAGTAAAACCACCACTCTCACCATCAGACATAGCCTATTGTAACCGAGAAAACAAAACTGTAAATGGAATTGAAGACCTACCTTCCCCTAAGAAAACAATGGGACAAATGCTATTGTATCTCACATACCTCAGTCTCTTCCAGGAGTTCAAAAAGCCAGGCCATCAAAGAACACAAAAATATCTCCACATATAAGGGTCTGCATCCCACATCATCTAAATCCTTGGACTCTGCTCTCTGTCACTTATGTCCTTTGGCATAATCTTCCACACCCCTAGTCTCCCCTCTGAACATTCACCCCTTTCTCTTCTGATCTGCCTAAAACTTGATTCTTTCCTTTACCTTATGATCTATCTAAATAGGCCAAGAAAAGTGGATTCCAGTTCCTTTCCTTAAACCCCTGTCAAGTGGTACCAGCTTTTTCTCACACAATTTTCATGCTATGGACCCAAGAGACAGTTGTTGGTGCCCTCTTAATTTTTCATTGTTTTTCCAGCTCTTTTCAGTCTTCTCTACCCCCCCCCAATATTTTGAAGCATATGCCATTAGACAATACTACCTTCTACTGGTTCTTGCAATCATTCCTTGATCTGTCAGTCATACAGCTCGTTAAAACTATTAGCACTTGCCTGATGGTCTTTTTCTGTAATTATTCCTGTCATCATTTTTGGTGACTTTCAGTAATATAGATGGTCCATGAAACAACCAGCCTCCCAGAACTTTGACCTTTTTACTTGAAATGATGACTTCAACCAATCCACCTCAGCCACTTACTTTCATGGTTAAACTGCAGACCTCATCACTGCTGTTAACATCTCCAAATATTTATTTTAAGAATTCTATTCTTTGACAATCACTCCTAGCTTTCTACACATTTACCCCAGTATTCTAATCACATTTCTTTGGCCCATTGGCAACTTCAGTTCATTGTCCATAACTTTTTACTCCCTTTAACATAAAGGGAATGTACCTCTCTTCTCATTTCTATCTTTTTAAACTAGACTAAGTTCCATGCTCCATCCCTACCTTGCATACAGCCTAAACATCCTTTTCCTGCTTTCTCTCTGTAGGAGTCACCTGGAAAAACCACAACCCTGGTTAAATGAAACTTTTCACTTCCTCTTTTCCTGCATCTGAGCAGAGTATGGCCACAGGAAAAAATCTATTACCATGCCACATAGACTTGTTCTAAATCTACAACCAAAAAGCTCAAGTGGATCCTCAGCACTGCTCAGCCAACTTTCTTCATCTCTCTAGTCACTTTCCTTTCCTACTCTGAGAAGATTATTTCACACTTTCTCTCTCTTAAAACTTATTCTCCCTTTCTCACTCATAACTGATGATCTCACTTGCTATTTCTCTGAGAAATAAGAACAATCAGAAGAGAAAAATGTATCTTCCCACACCAAATTTGTCAATTTAATTGTATCTGTCCTTCTGTCTTCTGTCATCTCTTCTGGTAAATGAAATAAAGTTTCCTAGTTCCTGTCAAATGCTTGTGTACTGGCTCTCACCTCCTGTAATCTGGTCAAGGACTCTGGTCTTCCCCTTCTTTCCTGAATCATCAGTTTCCCCCTTTCTATGGGGTCAGTTCTATCAACAAGCAGGCATAGTAGGTCATCTCCTGATAGAGAAGAAGTACTCAAAGTACTCATTCATCCTCCAGGGGTGGAGGAATAAGTTACTTGATTGGTGAATAAAAAAGCTCAGTTCAGTTATTTCTTCCTCTTTCCTCTTTGGAATCCATTTCCCTAAAGAAAGCTCCCATTTTATTCCTTTTCTTCACATTGTAAGTTTTACAAGGGCAGATTCTAATAGGGAAGGTTTACAATTGTTCAGCGCTGCCAGAAACTGGGCAGGTAAGTCTGTCTACTTCTCTATAAAATACTGTCAATCACAATTGACTAATTGACTTAAGTTCACCTGCCCCCAATAGTAATGAAAGTAATATTTTTGACCTTGAACTGCCTGTTTCCTACCTTTCAGTAGATTCAGAATGTGTGCAGATGAAGGGGATATTTTTTATTGGGTTCTCTCAAACCCCAAAATCTTCCATACTAAAAATATTCCCTAGAACTTGTCTTTCTCCATCTCTCACTGTATATTAGAAATGCCCTCTGTTAAAGCCAAATGCTCCAAGTGATTTGGTCTGACACACTGTCAGTTTGTCCTTATCTCCTCTTTCCTCTTGAGACTTTCAGTCCCAACATACCACTAAAGCTCTTTTGTCAAGAGCACTACATAACTTACATCTTACCAAATCCAAAGGTCAATTCCCAGTGCTTGAATTAACCTCTCAACATCATTTGCCACTGTTGATTACTCCATCTTTCCTAAAATGCTCTCTCATTCTCTGTCTCTGTCTCTGTCTCTCTCTCCTACCTGTATACCACACTTGGCTTCTTGGAAACCACTTAGATAGGTATTCATCCCACTTAACTGACTCACTCACTGGTCAGTTCCTTTTTATTCTACTTCATTTTCCATTTCCCACCATCACATATTTTGAAACTATTCTTCCGTTATTGTTCTTAACCCTCCTCCACCCCATTTTTCCCACCATCAAGAAACAAACTAGCATTAGCACTCTGTGACTTTGGTAATGACATTTTTTTTAAATAAACTGCCTTTCACTCTCAGTGTTGTCACAGAAGCCTTCTTTCTCTTTTAGCCCTACCTGAAATCACTTTGTCAATGCTACTTTCAAACTACCACTTGTTCATTTGTTTGTAAAATAACCTCCTCCTTTGAAGATCATTCCTTTCTTCTGGCCTCACCACTCATTTCTCTCTATCAACCTCCATGTCTCTCATCCTCCTTCATTGGTATCAGAAACTTTTTGGTCTTCTTGCTTCTTTTCCAACACACTGGGCAGACTGCCTCAGGGCCTTTGCTTATGCTGTTCCCTTTTCCTGAATCACTTTTCCCTCAGATTTCCACATGGCTCTCACTTAACTTTCATTTTGGTGAGGCTTTCCCTGACATCTTTTTTAAAATTATGACTCCCAGTTTAGTAGTTTCTGTTGCTTTTTACCATAATTTACCTTTTTAAAGCTCTTCTTCTACCTGATTACATACTTTACCTTCTATATGCTACATACTTTATCTTGTTTGTTTGCTCATTATCTATTTCCTCCATTGTGATATGAATAGGTTCCATGAAAACAGTAATTTTTATCTGTTTTGTTTTTTTTTAAACAGTTGTCTACTGCATGGGAAGCCCTCCGGAAACTGTTTAGCAAACAAAAAATGAGTGAATATTGAATCCTCTGTGTGAATTCAACATGCATCTACCTGGCCCATTCCTGCTTTGCCTGGGTCTCTTGAGCTCCATGGTTGTCACATGACTAAGCTTCAGCCACCACCCACCAACTTGTTCCATCTTGGTGTCTATGACCTTATATTCTCCCAGTTCTCTCTATCTTTAGACTGTCATCTTTTACCAGATGCGTAATTACTTGGGACAGCATTTTTGCAACATGTATAGAGAAATCTAAAAAAATATTTAATTTTTTGACCCTCAAATTTTTGACCCTAAAATTATATTTATAAAAATATATTTTAAGGGACAAACCTGAGGAAAAATAGTATGCAAAGATGTCTATCTCAACCTTAATTTTAATTTGAAAGAAACTTAAGCATTTATTAATTGAAAGGTAAATAAATTATGTACATATAGCCAATAAACATGACTACATTTGTAATTATTGACATGGGAAATGTTTATTATTTTAAGAAAGGCAAAAATCCCAGGTTACAAGACAGTAGGTATATTATGATCCTATTCTTATCATCTATGAAAAAATACATGGTAAGAACCACACACATATAAATCAGTTTCCATAGAGATAGGGTCTCAAAACATGCTATCTTTCCTTTCTTTCTTCCCTGTTATATCAGATTGGTGGAAGAAGGGGGACTGGGGTACTGGGTAAGACTTTCTAAGCTTGGAAACAAGAACATAGGTTAGAAAGGAAAAGATTGATAGGACTGATTATATAATAACTTATCCATGCTCATAGAGATAGATGTTTCTCATATATACATATAAATCTGAGGAACATTTAGTAAATAGGTACTCATAATTATATAACTATATTTATATAATTAATATTTATATAACAATATATAATATTATTCACATAATATTTATATAATATAATAATTAGTACTCATAGTTATATAAATATATCATTGAAATTGATTTAAAAATCATTAAACCAAAACTAAAGATATGAATAGCCAATTTTTAAGAAGAAATATAACTGGCAAAATCATGGTAGAATATTTGAACTCACAAGAAATCAAGTGTCAGTTGAAACTGAAATGATGTAATCTCATTTAATTTGTAAATTATTAGAATGTATGTGTAAGTATGTATATAATGTATATATGTATACAAATATAAACGTGAATATACAATAGTATGTGTAGAGATGCACACACACTCTCTGCACTGAGACGTTATAAAAGTTGCATTTGGGGTAAAACTATTTCTGTGTGATTGACTACTTTTTCCTGAGCACCCAGCACCATGATTGTAACTTAGCATTGAATAAATATCTATTGAATGCATGAATGCCAATGAAGTTATGGTAAAACTGATGTTCATTGTCAAAGTACATTTTCTTCTATTATGTTTTGTCAGTTTATAAAGTCATTTCAAAATTATTAGTGTTTTCTATCTTTTGAAATTTTTAGTTTCTAATCAAATGTGTATATAGACCCAGTCTTTAAAAAATTAATCATTTGATTCTAGTTTAATTGATTATATTTTTGTCTTATATTTAGCAATATAATTTACTACATCATGTTTTAGAGAAACTTACAAGAAAAATAACATGCCAGGGAAAATTGCATTGTAAATGTAAAAAATGTAAATTGAATAAAAATCTCATTGCGAGTCTGTCATGAAGCCATCTATAACATCGATTACAGGACAAAATAAAGCTGAAACAACCACCACCTCATTATGCAGACTATAAAATACGCTTTAAAAAAAAAACACAAAAGGTCAAGATTTTTCTTTTTCTCTTTCTCCAGTCAGGTTGGGTGAATAAAAGTGCATTACAATGAATAACTATTAAGAATATGCTACTTACTCTGAGATTTAAAACTAAGGAATATTTACAACACACATAACTCTAAAGGTGATAGTCTTTTTCTTAGAATTGATATTCCAATGATTTTGCTCAAAAATCATTTTATTTTTTGTAAAAACAAAACAAAACAAAAAAACAGAACTGCCAGAAAAATCAAACTGCATGGAAGTCTGATAACCAAGAAGTTAAAGAAACCTCCATCCAAACTGGTAGGAGGGATAGAGATAGTAGCCAGGGCAGAAGGATGCACGGCAAGATGGCGGACTGTGCAGGTGAGGCAGGGGCTGGAAGACTGGGCAGTCTCACTTTTGCGTGCAGATAAGGCAGGGGGAACAACTGGGGAGGGAGATATACTGCAAAACCCAAAGTTTCAGCATGGGAAACTAAAGACTAAAAGCCTCTGGCTATAAAAACCTATGGGGGATACTATGGCGGGAGATACTCCCAGTCTCATAGGAGAGTCTGTTGGAGAGTCCACAGGGTCCTAGAACATATACAAACCCACCCTGGAATCAGCACTCGGAAGGATACAATCTACTTGTGGGTAGTTGGGGGAAGTGACGGAGGGTGGAGTAAGAGCATGCAAGTGAGCAAGTGGTATTATTCCCTTTCTAACCCCTCCCCCAAAGGCTGGGCCACAATGCAGCAAAGAGGGTTGCTCCGCCCTGGTGAATACCTAAGGCTCCAACCCTTAAATGTAACAGGTGTGCTGAGACAAAGAACTATGGCCCAAATGAAAGAAGAGATCAAAACTCTAGAAAAAGAGCTAGGCGATGAGGAGAGAGACAACCAATCAGATGAAAAGTTCAAAACACTGGTAATCAGGATGCTCACAGAAATGATTGAGTTCAGTTGCAAAGTGAAGGCCAAACAAAGTAAAATAAAGAAAAATATACATGGAACCAACAGTGAAGGGAAGGAAACCAGGATTCAAATTAATGATTTGAAACAAGAGAAAGAAATAAACATTCAACTGGAACAGAATGAAGAAACAAGAATTCAAAAAAATGAGGAGAGGCTGAGGAACCCCTGGGACAACTTTAAACATCCCAACATCCAAATCATAGGGGTGCCAGAAGGAGAAGAACAACAGAAAGAAATTGAAAACTTATTTGAACAAAGAATGAAGGAAAACTTTCCAAATATGGCAAAGGAAATAGACTTCCAGGAAGTCCAGGAAGCTCAGAGTGTCCTGAAGAAGTTGAATCCAAGAAGAAGCACACCAAGGCACATCATAATTACATTACCCAAGATTGAAGATAAGGACAGAATCTTAAAAGCAACAAGAGGAAAGGAGAGAGTTACGTACAAAGGAGTTCCCATGAGACTATCAGCTGATTTCTCAAAAGAAATCTTGCAGGCAGTAAGGGGATGGAAAGAAGTATTCAAAATCATGAAAGGCAAGGACCTACATCCAAGATTACTCTATCCAGCAAAGCTATCCTTTAGAATGAAAGGGCAGATAAAGTGCTTCTCAGAGAAGGTCAAGTTAAAGTGGTTCATCATCACCAAGCCCTTATTATATGAAATGTTAAAGGGACTTAACTAAGAAAAAGAAGAAGATTAAAAACTATGAATAGTAAAATGACAGCAAACTCACAACTATCAACAACTGAACCTAAAAACAACATCAAAAACTAAGCGAACAACAAGAAACAGGAGCAGAATCACGGAAATGGAGAACACATGGAGGGTTATCAGCAGGGAAGGGGAGGGGGAGAATGGGGAGCAGGTACAAGGAATAAAAAGCATAAATGGTAGGCATAAAATAGATGGGAGGAGGTTAAGAATAGTATAGGAAATGGAGAAGCTGAAGAGCTTATATGTATGACCCATGGACATGAACTAAGGGGGTGGAATGCAGGAGGGCAGAGGGGGAAAAAGGGGAGAAAAAAATGGAGACAATTGTAAAAGCATAATCAATAAAATATACTGTAAAAAAAGAATTAAAAGGTAGGGCAGATCTTCGAGGGATAGCTACAGAGTGGACACCTGGGTGTTGTGACCTGAGAAGCCACACAGTTGTCACAACCCAATAGTAGAAACTCATGCCTGTGGGCAAAGAAACATCCACCTTTGACCTCTTGTGAAAAAATAAATCTGAAAAAATACTCTCAACACGTGGCTTCCTGGGCATTTTTTGCCATCATAAACTTTCCACTGACTTCCACTTCCCCCTTCACAATAAGGAAGAAAGGTGCTTCTTAATTCCCAACAGCATTCAAGAATACTGGCCTTTCTACCTATTGTTTTTGAAAGGCAGTTGAATATAAAGGGAAAGAACCCATTAAACTAGTATTTAGGGAAACTGAGTTCAAATCCCAACTCTGTCATTTGTAAACTCAGACAAGTCATTAAATTATTCTAAATCTTAAATTAATTTATTATTTTATTAAAACTGAGGTTACTCATATGGGTAATAAAACTAATAATATCAGTTCTAGATGCCTCCAAAGGTTATTATAAAATTACATGGTGGTGATGTAAGTTCAAGTGGTATGTACAATATATTTTTTTTGTGTACCTTCCTTCACCCTTATCTATGAGATTTTGGATTTGACCTCAAAAGACAAGCTAGCAATCAGTCATTTACCCTTTAGTTAGAAGTAACATAGATATCTGCTTTCTTTTTAAGTGTGTATAGAGACCATGACATAGAAGGATTGAAAGCTTTAATTCACAGGCAAGAAAGGGAGAAGTAATTTCAAAATATAAAGCATTGTCTAAAGTGAGATTTAAAGGCCCTCTCTGCTGATTTTCTTTATTCCCTTCAGACATCTCAACAATATATTCATGATTCTGTAATTGATGATCACAGTCCTGTCTTTTCCCTGAGCTTTGGACCTCAACTCACCAGGTCATCTTGTAGGCACCTGCAGCTCACCAGGTCCCCATCTGAGCTCATCAGTTCCTCTATGAATTTCCACGGAACTCCAATCTCAGTCCATGGACATGCTGCTCTAGCCACTGCCCAAGGTAGAAACCTCAGAGTTCTTTCACATTTCAATCTCTCCCAACACTTATATTTCATGATCAAGCAGTCCAGTTAATTCTTTCTGAACTGTTTCTCCAAACCTCCCTTCTTTTCTCTTCACTTCATTGTCACTCCCTTATTTTAAATTCTCATCATCCTATGTTCAGTCTTTTGAACTAAACACCCAGCCACATACCACATTTCTCCTCCCACTATCCTGCTATCATGATGCTCTTTCTAAACAATACCATTCTCCTGCTTTAAAGCACTCAGGAACCCTTCACTGTCTAGAAAGGCCAAACTTCTTCAAAACATTCAAACCTGTCAATTAGACTTCTTCCTGATCACTCTCTGCCTCTCCTCCAGTACCATCGAAACCATACTTTAACCTCCTGGCTGTCTTCTGGCTTCCCAAAATGCCTTGCACACTGTCCTAACCTTAGGCTGTTCTCTGGGTCCACTCCTTCTCTGACTGAAATGTCATCTCTTTTGAAAAGATCCACTTGGTCTCTTCACTCCCTAATCCTAGGCTCTTGCTCTTGGTCACAGAAACTTTGGTTTCCCATCCTTGTGGTCCCATAGCATATTTACACATTTACTTTAGGACTTAACAAACCAGCATACTTGTTTATATCTGTATAAGACTGTGAGCTCCCATACTTATTCAGCTCCATATCTCTAGCTCTAGGCCAAAATGCATAGATTATATTAGATGCTCCATTCATGTTTGAATGGAGGGAAGTGAAGGGAAAATGCAGAAAGAATTCCTGGGCATCCCATCCAGTATGGGAGTCTTGGGTGATGTGGATAGTGTGGGATAGGGAGACAGGAAGAAGAAATAGGAAAGTAACCATGGCAAACTTGGCTTATTTTATAATTTTGCCTTGGAATTCATGGGAGAGGCCAAGCCTGGATTCAGAGTTGTCCATACAGCCCTCTCCTTTTCATTTTCTTTTTTTTTAAATCATCACCTGACAAAGAGAGGAGGCCAGCTGGAGGGAAGGAAGGAGAGAGAGAGAGAGAGAGAGGGGGAGAGAGAGAGAGAGAGAGAGAGAGAGAGAGAGAGAGAGAGAGAGAGAGAGAGAGAGAGAGAGAGAAAGAAGAGAAGAGAAGAGAGAGAAACATCGATATGAGAGAGAAACATTGATTGGCCTCCCACACATGTCCAGACTGAGGATCAAACCTGCAACCTAGGTATGTGCCCCGACAGGGCATCAAACCTGCTACATTTTTGGTGTATGATACAATGTTCCAACCAACCAGCCACACAACCAGGGCCAACCCCTCTCCTTCTCCTAATTCCCTACACAAAGTTAACTTCATAGACAATCTTCTGAGCAAGGCACCCTCTACCCATTTGCCTTGCTAATAGATAATGATAACAGGAAGCTACAAACCAGATTTCTGGGGAGACTCCTGGGCCTCTTCCAGCCTGGGAGCTTACCCGAGATGAACCACCTGACTGCCAGGTAAACATAGAAGAATCTTAACTTCTGTGTTTTTTCACTCTATTCACAGATCTCCTAGGGCCTATATCTTTTCATCTCCACATAGCTTGACACCCTCGCCATTTGGCACACCACACAATGCTTCGAGCTCCAAAGAGTTACACCTTAGTTGTGAAGGCTTAAATGAATTTTTGTCGGCTCCTTGTCCCTGGGGCAAATGTTCTTAGTTCTCTTTGATTGATGAAGAAGGCAAGGAGATTATTGAATGAAACCAATCCAGGATATGGAGGACCAGATATAAATTCTCATCTAAATTCACTGACAAGAAAGTCAGGCTCCAGCTGAAGTTGGGTACGTTTCTGCTCATACCTCTCAGCTCTGCTTCCATCTTTCTGGGTGTAAGTCTCTGTGAAAAGAAAGTTAGGCCCTCTCAAATTGGAAGCACTCAAGGACACAGAAAGTTTTCTCTTTTTATTGTAATCAGAAGAAGAAAGTCTTGGTTTCGTGTTCCCATCAGGAAAACATTTTTCAGCTTATAGACAAAACTGCCTGAGCGGCCTGGGAAAGGTCTGCACCAAGCATCACACTCCACCCGCCTGCCCTGTTAACTGGAGGCCCCCTCCTGCCTGCTCATATACTGCAGCAGCGGAAAGAGATAATTTATGCGACTTCTGGGCACCTTCCCAGGGTGTTGCCTGAGAAAGCTCATCACTCTGTCTGTGACATTGAGCTTCAGAGTTCCAGGAAACTTCACTATCATTTCTCCTTTTTATCATGCATCACCTGTTGTTCAGAGATGCCACCAATCCAAAGGAGGCCACAGAAATATTGGCTACCAAAGGCTCCTAAAGAAAAGGCAAACCACATGGATCCAGCCTGCTCACTTAGACCAATTCAAATTAGATTCATTTTACAAAGAACTGAGCACATGAGGAATCTCTCTCTCTCTCTCCTCTCTCTGTCCTCTCCTCTGGGTCATACAATTGATTCTTAGCACTGGCCTTCACTGGAATGACTTGTTCTTTTCTATAGGGTTCCAAGCCCAACCCTGGACTCTATGCCAAATCCGAGCTCTTAGCAACCACTGGAGCCTTGTTAAACTAGTGTACGCTTCCTTGGATTACTTCCCAGGACCTTTTGAACACACTTCTCTCCCTAGGCCCCCTCAATTGCTCAAGCCCCTCTTCAGTACTTTCTCTCGTCTTCTCTCTCTTGGCCACTCTTCAACGCCAGCTGCAGACTTCCTGGCCACCCAGCACAGCTCATTTTCCTGGGTTTATCTCATCTTTTTTCCCTAATCCTCCCTCTTTGAGGCATCTCTCCCTCTTGAGGCACTCCTACCCAAGTGTATCTGATTGCTATTTCCTTGCTTATTGTCCTCTTGCCTCTCAATCATTGAGGACACATTACATCTATTATCGTGTCTAAAGCCTTTAAACATGATCATTTTTATCTACCAAGAGAATCAGAGTATATTTCCAATAAATGTAAAATTGAAAAAGATAGTAATTTTCCTTATATGTTTTAAGGTCTGTATTGTTCTATTTAATCCTTCTCTAAGGTGGTTTAGGAGGATTTGGGGTCAGCGGCCTTATTTCGATTAGAAGCCTGGCAATTATAATACAGAATAGTCTGTTTTCATTATATACAAATAATTTAATTGATGATTAGTAAGTGTTGAATAGGAACAAATTATAAATGTTCTTGCATTGTTCATTTGCCATAAGAAAATTTGATAAACTACATAATGGAAAATACATACATGTATGTTTTCCATATATATTGGTTTTTGTTGCTTTTTTAACTGAAGCTTTCTGTTTCCTGTTTTCTGGCTGGCCTCTCTCATTTCTTTCTTGGCAGATATAAAGGTTGACAGGCCATTATCAGCGATTACATGACTTCCATAATATTGCCTATGGTTGTTGTGACAGGATAGGAACTAAGAATGGAGGAATACTTTTAAAATTCCAAACTTCCCAAAGAGATTAATGTGTAAAGAAGGAAGAGCAAAACAGAGGCTCATATACAAAGAAAACTGTGTGCTCAGAGTGGCATCTAGAAGGTTACTTCAGAGCTTAATATAGAATATCATGTGCCTTCCAATTAATTGTTTACAAGAAAGATTCCTCTTAAAGTAGACCTTAAAACTGGTACTACGAGAATTAAATATATATGAAATCAAGCATGGTTCTAGGGTGTGTGCTCTGGAAACACTCAGAGGGTAAAAACTTGTGATGACTTAAAGAATATGTTTTTTACTTAGAAAACTAATACATGCCTATAGCAGAAAATGTTGAGACTACAAGAAGGAAGGAAGGAAAGAAGGAAGGAAGGAAGGAAGGAAGGAAGGAAGGAAGGAAGGAAGGAAGGAAGGAAGGAATCTAGAATCTGTACTTCCTCCAAAACAAAGGGAAATAATATGCTATTTTCATTTTGGATTTTGCTATAATTCCTTCCTGTCTTTTTCCTTAGGATAAAGTTTTGCAGAGTTGAAACAGTATTTCTAGATGGTATACTATATACAACTTACTAACCTATTTTTTAAAAACATTATTACTAAACTTTCCTTTTATCTTTTAACAGCTGTATAAAATTCTTCCATGAAATAACTATTGCTTTACTCATTTAATAACTACACTCTCTTGAACTTTAACTTATTTCCAGTGTTATGATAACATCTTTCTGCACAAATCTTGATCCAAAATTTCAAGATTTTTTGTTAAATAGATTCCTGAAGGTGCATAAACTGTGCCAAATGGCTGGAACATTTCTAAGACGCTTGACATATTGACAAATTGCTTTTCTGGAGGGTTGTACCAATTTATACTCCCATAAGCAGTGTGTGAATATCTCTCACCTCATCTTTGCCAGGATTGAATAAGATAATTCTTAAAATCTTTGCTAATTGCATAATTAAGAAATTCCTTTTTGGTTTCATTTTGAATTACTAATTTTTTCTAGAGAAGCTAAAAGTTCTTTCATCTTTCTTTTTTATTATATTTTATTGATTACGCCATTATAGTTGTCCTGACTTTTCCCCCTTTGCCCCCCTCCCACCAGGCACCACTCCCTTAGGTAATCCCCCCATCATTGTTCACATCCATGGCTTATACATATACATTCTTTGGTTACTATTTCCTATACTGTACTTTACATCCCCATGGATTTTTTTGTAACTCCCTATGTGTACTTAATCCCCTCACCTCTTCACCCATTCCCGGACACCTCCTATCTAGAAACCATGAAGATGTTCTCCGTATCCATGATTCTGTCTCTGTTCTTCTTGTTTGCTTAGTTTGTTTTTTAGATTTAATTGTCGATAGATTTGTATTTTTTTGCCATTTTATTGTTCATAGTTTTGATCTTTTTCTTTTACTTCTAACATTTTATATAATAGTGGTTTAGTAATGATGAACTCCTTTAGTTTTTTCTTTACTGGGAAGCTCTTTATCTGTCCTTTGATTCTAAATGATACCTTTGCTGGGTAGAGCAATCTTAGCTATAGGTCCCT
Organism: Anoura caudifer; assembly: GCA_004027475.1. Lineage (NCBI taxonomy): Eukaryota > Metazoa > Chordata > Mammalia > Chiroptera > Phyllostomidae > Anoura > Anoura caudifer. The sequence goes on along the minus strand of PVKU01000719.1, from coordinate 371,628 downwards.
GCTTTACATGCCTTTGATTATTTCTTCCCAATCCTTTGTGGCCTGGGAAGTTTCTTTTGAGAAATTAGCTGACAGTCTTATGGGAACTCTCCTATAGGTAACTAACTTCTTTTCTTTTGCTGCTTTTAAAATTCCCTCTTCATCTTTAACCTTTGGCATTTTAATTATGATGTGTCCTCTTTGCATCCATCTAGTTTGGGACTCCCTGCGCTTCCTGGACTTGCATGCCTATTTCATTCACCGAATTAAGGAAGTTCTCTTTCATTATTTTTTTCAAATAGAGTTCCAATTTCTTGCTCTTTCCCTCCTTCTGGCACCCCTATGCTGCGAATATGGGATCTCTTTAAATTGTCCTGGAAGCTGCTTATACTATCCTCAGTTTTTGGATTCTTTTTTCTTCTTTTTGTTCCGATTGTTTGTTTTTTGCTTCCTTGTGTTCCAAATCATTGATTTTATTCTCACCTTCAACCATTCTACTGTTGTTTTTTTCCTATAAATTGTTCTTTATTTCAATTAGTGTATCCCTTGTTTCTGACTGGATCTTTTTTATGTTGTTGAGGTCCTTGCTAAATTCCTTGAGCATCCTTATAACCAGTGTTTTGATTTCTGCTTCTGATAGATTGCCTCCATTTTGTTTAGCAGTTTTTCTGGATTTTGATCTTTTCTTTCATTTGGGCCATGTTTCTTCGTCTCCTTCTCTTGGCAGCCTTCCTGTATTTGTCTATGTATTAGGTAGAGTTGCTTTGACTCCGTATCTTGGTAGCATGGCCTAATGTAGCAGGTGTCCTGTAGGGTCCAATGGCACAGCCTCCCCTATCACCCAAGTTGGGTGCTCTAGGTCCACCCTTTGTGTGGACTGAGTACACCCTCCTCTTGTAGTTGAGCCTAGGTTGCTGTTGGCAGATCAAATTATCTATGCCAGTCAGCTGCAAGGATTCGCTGTCACCAGTGATCATCAACCTCTGCCTTCCATGGAGGATCAGCTGTGCAGGGGCAGGGTGGTGGTGCTCCAACATGATCTGTACCTGTCCACTGGGTGCACTGACCCTGGGGTTTCCCAGGTGGTGCAGGACACAGTCAGTCCCACCTATCTTTTGCCCAGGGCCACCCTGCCTCCGATGGCTATAGAGCAATCTTAGATGGCTGCTCCTGCACTTTGCCATGTATAATGTGCACCCATGCTTTTGGTCCAAACTTTGAGGCAAAAATATTTCATTTTAGTTTTTTAAAAAGATTTTATTTATTTATAGAGAGGGGAAGGGAGGGAGAAAGAAAGGGAGAGAAATATGATGTGTGAAAGAAACATCGACCAGCTGCCTCTCACATGTCCCAAACTGGGGACTTGGACTGCAATTCAGGAATGTGCCCTGACAGGGAATCAAACCGGCAACCCCTCAGTACACAGGCTGGAGCTCAATACATTGAGCCACATCAGCCAGGGTCATTTTAATTTTTAATTCAATTTTTTTATTTATTTATATTTAGAAACAAAACCAATTATCATATTTCAGGGTCTTATTTTGCATATGGATATCATTATTGCATTCTAGAGTTACACTCTATTTTTAAGTATTTTTTATTGACAGTTTTCCCAATTTTTCCCCATTATTCTCCCTCCACCCTGTCCCCTCAAACCCTCCAGCATTCCCCCGATTTAATTCATGTCCATGGGTTGTACATATAAATTCTTTGAGTCCTCTGTTTCCTGTACCATTTTTGTCTTTCCCCATCTATTTTATGCCTACTAATTATGCTTCTTCTTCCCTGTACCTTCCCCCCATTCCTCCCTTCCCCCACCCAATTGAAATCCCTCCATGTGATGTCCATTTCTCTGATTCTGTTCCTGTTCTGGTTGTTTGCTTAGTTTTTGTTTTCATTGTTTTTCTTTTCTTTTAGGTTCATTTGTTGATAGTTGTGAGTTTGTTGTCATTTTACTGTTCATAGTTTTTGATCTTCTTTTTCTTAGATAAGTTCCTTTAACATTTCATATAATAATGGCTTGGTGATGATGAACTCCTTTAAATTGACCTTATCTGGGAAATGCTTTATCTGCCCTTCCACTTTAAATGAAAGCTTTGCTGGATAGAGTAATCTTGGAAGTAGGTCCTTGCCTTTCATGACTTCAAATACTTGTTTCCAGCCCCTTCTTGCTTGCAAGATTTCTTTAGAGAAATCAGCTGATAGTCTTATGGGAACTCCTTTGTAGGTAACTGTCTCCTTCTCTCTTGCTGCTTTTAAGGTTCTCTCCTTATCTTTAATCTTGGGTAACTTAATGATGTTAAGTCATTAAGTTAATGATGTTAAGCCCTGGTGTGTTCCTCTTTGGGTCCAACTTCTTTGGGACTCTCTGGGCTTCCTGGATTTCCTGGAAGTCTATTTCCTTCACTAGACTGGGAAAGGTCTCCTTCATTATTTGTTCAAATAAGTTTTCAATTTCTTGCTGCTGTTCTTCTCCTTCTGGTACCCCTATAATTTGGATATTGGAATGTTTCATGTTGTTCCTGTGGTTCCTAAGTCTCTCTTTATTTATTTATTTTTTTTGATTCTTGTTTCTTCCTTTTCTTCTGGATGGATGTTTACTTCTTTCTTTTGTTCCCAATCATTGCCTTGAGTACTGGTTTCCTTCCTGTCACTGTTGGTTCCCTGAATATTTTGCTTTATTTCATTTTGGGTATCCTTCATTTGTTTTTTCATTTTTCAACCCAGCTTAATCAGATCTGTGAGCATTTTGATTTACCAGGGCTTTAAATTCTCCATCAGATGGGTTGGCAGTCTCCTTATCACTTAGTTCTGAGGTCATGCTCTGTTATTTATTTATTGCTCAAACTAAAAGTGTGTATAACATGTTTAGTACATAATACATGTGTTTAATAAATGGAGACAATTTCCTGCATGCCTACTATGTGTCACTGTGCTAGGTACAAGAGACAGGAGATGAATAAAAGGGACTGTTGGTCCTTAAGGTGCTTAGAATTTAAAATAGGTGACCCTGCCATGGCTCGTGTAGCTCAGTGGATTGAGCACGGGCCTGAGAACCAAAGGGTCACCGGTTTGATTTCCAGTCTAGCGCACATGTCTGGGTTGCAAGACAGGTCCCCAGTAGGGGGCACGTAAGAGGCAACCACACAGTGCTCTTTCTCTCCCTCTCTTTCTCTGTCCTGTCCCCTCTTCCTAAAAATAAATAAATAAAATCTTATAAAAATAAAATAAAAATTGTGTGTAAATTGAGAATATTGTTAGCCTCTCCTTTTGTTTTGGAAATGTTGATAATAGTTTTCACGTATGATAAAAACATCCTCCAAATAGAAATGGTAAGTGTTGAACAAACTTATAGTGATAGAAGAGTCATTAGCAGAAGTGAGCATAAAGCTTACAAAATGCCCTCTTTGTAAAAGAACTAAAAGAATGGATTTAATCTTTCCGTGTGTCTTAGGTTGGGTTCCCCCAAATTAGCCCCTAAGAATTCATGTGAAAGGGATTTTATTAGGAAGTGTTTCCAAGAAAAGACAGCATGGCAGTAAGAAAGTGGGCCAGTGACAGGAAAGAGGCAAAGCAAGTGTGAGGCATTAAGTATAGTTGATTGGAAAGGCTATGACCTAGTCTTGTAGGATTGCTCTGGAGTCATACCACAAAGTAGCCCAGTCAGGGGCTGAGATCCTCCCCATCCTCAGTCATAGTTTAATAAGAAGCTCAGGGAGAGATCATTGACTTTTGCAGGTACTTTCACCCTCCATGCCTGCAGACAAAGTTGTTTCCAGTAGCCTGAGGGCAGCCCTTTGACAAAGAGACGCAGGTGCTGGCTACCAGAAGCTAAAACATCCTAATGGAAGGACAAAGGATATTGTGCACAGAAATGATTGCAGGATCTGAGGGTTTTGGCATGGAGCCCTGGCAGCATCTTCCACCCCAGCTATTCTGAGACTAATTGTTGTTGTAACTGTTGACAGTTGCCTTAGACAAAGTCAATCACTACTACTAAAGGTAAGTGGACCTGTGTTTATGCTAATAATAAGTCATAAAAGGTAGAGAAGAAGCCATAAAGTAAAATCTTGTTCATATGTGTGTGTGGGAGGAGTGCTGAGTAACTCAAATTTGCAAAAGAAAACCAACTAAAAAATACTAAGTGGGTAGAGGGAAAAAGGAAAGAAAAAGAAAACTGATGGTTAAAAAAACCCTGAGATCTACAGGCTGCTGATTTTGAGATATATTAGAATATTAGGAGGCTGGGTTGGGAACCCCTGGAATGAGGGCAGAAAGGGGCGTGGCCACTGGCTGTGCCACAGCATCTGGAATTTCTCGCAGGTAATGTTTTGTTTGACTTTAAAAGAAAATATAATATTGACTTAAGAATGTGTAATGAATGCATATATTTGGAACACTCATGAGAAGATTTAAATATTTTATGTCTTAAAATGCTAATATTTTATTAGGTTTACCTTAAAACTTAGATCCCCTGACATGATAAATAACTGGATAGAATAATGGAGAGAGAAAGCAAGGGGGTGGGGTCCCGAGACTGGCCCCTCAATGTTCATTTCACTCTTCCCCTATTTGAATAGCTTGGAAATCTAAAAGACAAACTTTAAGAAACAAACAAAACAAAACAAAACAAAACATGTCTGTGAGAACCATAAGCGAGAAAATAAAGTAATTCTGAAACATTGCATTGTGCCAGAAAGCAGGGACGTGCCTGGTGAATGATGAGCACTTGTCAAAAGGATGCAAAAACTATCCTGACGGGGCTTTTATTGAGCAAATCTTGGAGTCTGAGCAACAAATAAGTAATGATCGTCATGAACTATAAACCCCTGACTAGAACAGGCACCTATGAGTCCATGATGAGGTTAATAAGCAAATAAATAGACTGAAAGTTCAATGAGAAATGAAATATTAATCAAGTCTCCAAGTACCTCCCTAAAAATACATATTAAATAAAAAGACAAAAAGGGAAACTTTACAGCAAAGACAATGGAGACACCACCTTAATCAACTGATCAAAGTTAACATCACCAGTGATGGGACAAATTGAAATCATGTGCCACCCAATAGGTTGCAGTAAAAAGAACACAGCATCACTTAAGTGGCATTCCTGCCAAAGATTCATAATTGGAATCTAATCATGATGAATCATCTGACAACGCCAAACTGAGAGTCTACAAAATCACTTGTCTGTAATTTAAAAAATGCCCGGGCTATGAAAGACTGAAAAAACCTTTCAAATTAAAGAACGCTGAAGAGACATGATAAGTGAATGAAATGTGCTATTTTAGACTGTTTTATTTTGCTATAAAGGACATTATTGCGACAGCAGGTGAGATTTCAATGGGTGAGAATTAGGTGGTAGTGGTGTATCTTTGTTACTTTCCTGGTTTTGATGATTGTGTTGAGTTATATAACAGAAGGCCCTTGTTTATAGGAATTATACACCAAAGCATTTGGGAGTGATGGGGCATCGTGTTAACAAGTTACTCTCCAATGGTTCAGAAGAAAATATTCTTGTACTGTTCTTGCAATTTTTCTTTTTCAGTTTGTTTCAAACACTCACAGAAACAAACAAGCGAGCCACAGGTAGAGTGCTGTGATCCAGCCTCCGGAGAAGGAAAGGCTCCAGGAGGCAGAGGGGCGGAGAACTGGGAGAGAATTTCTTCCTTGCTTGGGTAGTGGCAGTAAAGTGGCCAGAAGCCAACATGGAGGCTCCCATTCAGGGGGGCTCTTTGGGACTCTCTGAAAGGATATGACGGCACAGAGCTGGACAGTGGGTGGGACCAGTTAGGTTTACTGCCAGTTAGGCCCACAGAGTCTGAAGTCGGTGGAGGCATCAGTGAACGTTTGATCATTAAACCCCTGTCCTGTCATCGTCACTCATCACATCCCAGCGCATCTGAAAACAGGCTTCCCTGACCTTGTTACCTTGGGCAGTTTCAGGTGCATTGCAGACCTCACAGAGTTCAATGGCAATCTTAACATGTCGGATGACATAGATGTCTAACGCCTGGTGAGAATGAGCCCCTGTCACTCCTATTTTACTAATTCCTTCTTTGTTCATGATGTTTACTATGAAATTGTTCATCTTGTTGCTTCTCATCCTCGTCCTCCCCAAGGCTCTCCGTCTCTTGCCTCCCAGCTGCCCTGCCTGCCTGCAGCCTAGCTTCTGCCCATGGCACACTGCTATTTCTTGTTGCTCTAGTAAAAAACCTGGTTATCCATAAGGTGCCAGGTGGAGAAAACAGCCTTCCTACTGGGACTGCCTTCTCCTGATGAAGGAGACCAAAGCAAGCGGCCCTCTGGAAGGAGATCAAATAACCCTAGAGCCCAATTCCATCGTTTTGCAGATGAGGAGGCGAAGGCCTGCACAGGCTGTGTGATATGCCAGTGGTTATGGAGCCAATTCATGATAGAACCAAGAGCAAAGCCCAGGTTTTCTGTCTTTCAGCTCAGTGTAATTACTAATTACTATGAGCTATGTTGGGATAAAAATGGTGATGATGGAATAGAAACAATAAAAGTAGAAAACTAGAAAAAGACATCTTATAGAAGGCAGAGATTTCAAGTCCACAGCTTAGTTTGATTTGGAAAGGAATAAGGAGTCACTAAAGAAGGATGATGTGTTTGAGGGCAATTATTTGCTATTGATTTAATACAGGGCTTCTCAATAATGATCCTGTTGATATTTGGGACTGGAGAATTCTGTGTTGTGGGGGCTTCCTTGTGTCCTGTGGGGTGCTTGGCAGCATCCCTGGCCTCTACCTACTAGACACCAGTGGCACCTTCCCAATCATGTCTGTCAAAAATATTTCCAACATGCCAAATGTCTGCTGAGTAAAACATTGCCCCTAGTTGAGAACCACTGGCTTCATGGGTGGGTTGGCACCAAGATGCCCTGGAGAGAGGACACTGTCAGGAGGCCATGAAGGCTTTCATTCACAGAGGCAGTGCAACCAGGGGTTAAGATGCTGGGCTCTGGAGGAAGATCACCTGTCATGTCTCAGGACCTACCTACATTCACCAGCTGTGGAGCTCCCTTGGGCTCTCTATAGTGGGGTGGTATTAATACCTATCTTTAATAGTTGTCATAAAATAATATCTAGAAAACCCTGATAGCAGGACTCAGCAGAAAGGTAAGTGTTTAATGTGTGAAGAGAAATGAAACAAAAATGAACAAGCCTTGGTTGAGCAAGCAGCACACAAGGTGAGCACCTCAGTCCTGTCAGAGATGTGCCTTCTATGATATCGCAGCAGGTGCTATGAGTAAGACATCCAGACCATTCTAGATGGTCTAATGACTATCATTTTTGCTCAATAAGGATTTGGTGGCAGATGGATAATTCAGACTTGTGGGTATTTTAGAATTTCTATTGAAAAACTGAGACAGGTCAGCTTGTACTAAGCTTCCTGTTATACCAAAAGGTGTAACTCAAAGGAAAGGATCAAGTTAGATGACTCATCATTGCTTCAAATACAGGAATAGGTGTGGGTATGCATACTTACGTAGGGTAAGGAGAAAGTTCACAACAAATACCTGGAGCTCTGGCAATTCAGAAACCTGTGTTCTGTGATCTCTGGAGGCAATTTACCGAAAATGCTCATGCAGAAATGGTTCCCAAGGGCCACCTGCCTGCCTGCCACCTGCCACCTACAGCACTTTACACCCCCCACAGCTCCCACATTCACAGGACCATGCAGGCGAGGGTCTTGAAGCTTCAGCTGTATTAACTCCATACTAGATCCACCACTAAATGCAGTATGCAAATCCCAGATGATTGTGCAGTAATGTTATTGTAGCACTCTGTGCTCTTGTTCACGGGTCTTCTGGACATATTTTGTGGGAATGAAAAATCCTCTGTGATAACCACAGCGTGGCTGAGCTACAGTGGCTCGTTCCATCTGACTGGTGTGCATGAAGACTCTCCAGCAGCGGGTGTGCTGACGTCGGTATTGTTTCCGCTGCCAGGGGTATGCACTTATTTTATTTTCCCAGCCTGGAGATTCCTCATTTTCTCACCAAGAGGCCTCGCTCTTTTGTAGCATTCCTTTAAATAACACTAGTAATAATCCCCTACATTTATAATACAGGGTCTGGCACAAATAACGCCCCCTTTTTTATTACAAAATCATATGCATGTAATTCTGTAACATAACAATATCACACTCAAGCACACCATATGCCATTTTAGGTGGAATGTTCAAATTAAAATTATAAATTACTACACCCATATTATTACCCTATCAACCACACTCAAGCAGGCGTTACTTCTGCTGGGACCAGTTTCATAGACATTACTAGTAATCAATCTGCTTGTACTATATTATTTTTGCCTCAGAAATGGCTATCAGCCTGTATAGAATTTCTAAAATTCCTGAACTTCTTTGATTTTTTCCCCCAGTTTGTTCTTGCAACAATATTGTATATCGTTCAGTTCACAAGGCTCAATCTTAATTAAACCAAGTTCAGGATACAAGCGGAAAACACTAGCAGCGAGGGGCACATCCCTAACACTCTACAACACGTCCATTTTAAATTTAGACAATACCCTTAGAGTCTTCCAAATTGAATCACAACCTTATAATTAATATTTCCTGTCCCTCCTCCCAGCATGAAATTGTCAGTCCTGTGGCACTTCACAGTATTTATTCTTTACAGATTGTATGTTGCCATGTGAACTGAGAGTAGCACCGCAGTACTTTTTATTCTTCCCGAAGAGACAATTAAAGAATAAGATCCAGACGATAACTGCATAATCCCATGTCAATACAGTGACCCTCCCTGAGAAGCCCCTAGTTTTAAAAAAATCTTATTTTTAAAGCTAAAATATTTTGATGCATGTGGATTTAAATTCTGTAATAGCGATATATGTGTGTGTGAAGACACGATCATATGTATCGAATGAAGTATTTTTAAAGCACTATGTAATTTTATAGATGATCAATATGTAAGGTAATGTTCATTTTATTTGACAGCAATATATCAATATGCACAAGAAAATAATACCAGATTAAAATTTATTAACAATTTGAAGCCTTTCCAAGTTTTTCCAATCAGATTTAAAGACACAGAAGAAGAAAACTCAATTTCAAAATAACTGACATTTAATGTCAGGTGCCAAGAGTTTCATATTCACCTGGGTGACAAGTATTTAATGGATGTGGGCACTGAGGGAGGTGAGGAGCGGTGAGGGAGGAGGGAGAAAAGAACTCCAACCATCCAGTCTAAAAATGGGCAGTGCTACTTGAGACTGGTATGCACAAATTCATGTGTGGCCATGATAGAAATGTGTTTTGTAGCTGATTTCAATGGACAATTAAGTGTTCCATTGCACCCATCTAAAATTGCCATTGAAATTGTATTTTTGATCATTGGTTTTAATGATAGTGTTGCATAATAGTAGCCAAGAGAAGAATTTGGCCAGCTGTGGGGTTTTTTCCTGTGAAAACCACGTTTTGGATGAACTAACAATAGCTGAAACTATGATGGATCTACGGCTCTAGCAGAAGCCAAAAGCTGACTCAATCCATTTGTAGCTAAATGATCTAATTCCTGGTCAATAGCAGGCAACACAAAGTCATAGTTAAATGAACCACATACCCGAATATCATACTTGGAGAGGTTTATGATCATTTGAGAGGAGATAGCCATCTCTTTGGTATGTCTCTAACTCTTTATGTATCAAAGACCTATGCATATGTATCCTGGTCATTTGCATCAGAGAGCTTGGCTGTGTCTCACAGAATTATGAATGTCTGTAGCCCTCTCCATATTAGGTAGGTACACATCACCTGCTGGTGTCCATGTAGACAAGCAGCATTATTATCATTGGGAGGCTTGTTGGAAATGCAGAGTCTTGAATCCCACTCGGACCTCTTGCATTAGAATATGCATTTTAACAAGATTCCTAGGTGATTCAAAAACATGTTAACGTCTGAGAACTACTGCTTTATGTGGTCTGTCACACCTTCCTTTGGGCTCTATCTTTTAAATCTGTATCACTGCAAAAGCCTCTGAACTGATCTTCCTGTCACCACCCTTATCCCACTTCATTGACATCTTTATGCAGCTGCCAAGTACATTTTGAAGGCACAGCTTGGTTGGCACAGGAAGTTCACTTCCAATCTCCCAAAATCTTCCTTTGGCTCTTTGAATTAAGTCCTGACTTACTCAGCCCTTTCTGGAGTACTCCCTGCCTACAATTCCAGATGCATTTCTTAACATTTCCATGGGATGTGAGAGTGACTTCATCAGGAATGGGGTGGCAACTCTAAAAATGGAAGATTGGAGATGTCTTCTGGAGGAGGTAATGGCTGAACTGAGATACAAAGGACAAGAGTCCCCTAGGCTAACAGCATGCCCCCTTGTTTTTGCACAATCCATTTCCTGCAGCTGTGGGAACATGGCCATCTTGTTCTCCCTGCCCCAATTTTGTATTTACTTTCCAACTGGAATGTTATTCCTTCCTGGAGAGTCTTTTCTGAGCAGCCCTCGTTTGTATCTGGGTCATTTCCCTTGCTCTGGACTCACATGTTTCTGATATAAGAGGCTAAAATGGCACTGTGTAGGTTTGAGTATCTGGAGGCAGACACTAATGTACAGTTTGGGTTACAAGCTATTTATTCAGGGTCAACATTTGTGAATGGAAGATGGCGGAAGCAGGACTGGGTAGAGGAAGATGTCTAGCCACGATGGAGATCCAAGACCTCTTAAGCCAATCCAGTGGGGAGCTCTGGAGAAGGTATTGCCCATCGGAGTGTCCAATATTGGGCCAAAGTTGATGGACATTTATAACTCTTCCTGACCCAGTCAATGGATCTGGGTATCCCAGAAGAGTATGTCTTTGGGCAAGGCAGCCCTCTGCAGCTGAGGCTGACCCTGAAGTGTTGATAGCTGAGTAATGTCTTTCCTTGAAGGGGATTCTAGGTGGTGTATATACGTGTCTACCTTACACACTCATTACATTGTGCTGTTTTCTCTCTAAGTAGATTTTGAGCTCCTTGAAGGGAGCAAAACCATTAAAAACAACAACAACAACAACAACAACATAGGACATAGGACAGAATGTGGTACATAATAGGCATTTAATGCATATTTCCTAAATGACTTACTTGCTGTTTTGAGCACTGTCCCTTCTTATTGAGACATATCCTCATACTCTCAATGTTTGGCAGAGGAGAAAAGCACATATACTTCTTTAAGTTCTCTGAGCATCTGTGCTGGACTCTCTGAAAATCTCCAGAGATTCCTTAACCATTTCTTCCATCAATTGACATGTGCTTGCCTTTTCTCTTTGTTTGTAGAGTGTAGATATTCTTCCCAGTGATGAAGCCAAGGGAAGCCCTACTGGGAGCTTGGATTTGAAATCAGTTGTCAGATTATTGATGATTTTGCTTTATCATGCTAAATTAAGAATAATGAGAGGGTGACATTAATGAAACAGACCAAGAATAGGGCTATGGACTTGACCTCCAAATTGACACTAGTCTCTGGAAAGGGCAGCCCTGCGTCAACTTGAGAGCCACTGTCCCCCCACCCCTCAAAACAACTTTTTGGGCCAGTGCTGAACATGTTGTCCAAGGTGAGTTAGTGGGTCCACCATACAGATCTTGAATTTGTACCCAGAGGGACTGTGTTAGAGCAGTGATTTTTCAGGCCATTTATTGAGAAGGATCACATTGTTTTCTTCACTTTCTAAAGTGCCATTGACCAATATTGCTGTAAAATACAATACAAATGAATCAATAAACATTTATTTATTTTTATTTTTTTTAATTTAATTTTATTTATTTTTAGACAGAGGGGAAGGAAGGGAGAAAGAGAGGGAGAGAAACATCAATATGCGGTTGCCTCTCATGTACCCCCACTGGGGACCTGGCCTGCAACCCAGGCACGTGCCCTGACTGGGAATTGAACCAGCGATGCTTTGGTTCGCAGTCTAGCACTCACTCCACTGAGCCTCACCAAATTACCAGGACTAACTTACCAAACAAATTTAAAAAGACCCAAATTTTTATTATTAGATATAGCTGGCATAAAGTTATTTTTTAATAAATATACAAAGAACATAGCATATGGAGATGAAAAGAGTTACAAAAATTGTTCACATTGTTCATTGGAAGTATACATAAACCCAGCTAAATAAAATTTATGGTTTTCACAGTGATTCTCCATACTATGTGTATAATTATTTAAAGTTTTTAACAAGTTTACTTCTTGCTTGTTAGTTAATCTAATCTAAGTTGTACTGATTATAGGACTACTTACAAAGGATGGTTTGTATTTAAGCTGCCTCTGTGTTTTCTCTGAACAACATTCCTAATAGAGCAACCAACTTTGCAGAAATAAGTTGATGGAAATGAAAAAATATATTTTAAAGGAATTTCACAAGCTCAGAATATTAACTTCTATCCCAAATGAAGTAGGTAATAATGTATTTTTAAAATTTATCTTCAATTTGATTCAGTAGCCAGATCTAAAAACTTAAACCTATAAAATTATAATTATATTTAAATTTTCTTTTGATTAGTGAAATTAATTCTGAATTTTATACATATTTGGGTTACAGATGACAAAATAATCTTAAACTGTCACATGTTGTAACATAATCCTGCTGCAGATAATGTGGGTCTCATGCAACTCGCCGCTAGTATTTAGTAACACCCGTGTTGGTCTCTGTCCTATACAAAAAGGCAAGCCCAACTGTCATGCACTTGGATGGTGGGGGAAAGATCAAATTGCTATAAAAATTTCTAAACATTTGCTCTCAGTTTCTGTACTTTTTCTTTTATAGAGTGTTAACAATCTTGTCATGGACTGGTCTATGGACACAGCCTAAGGGGCCAAGAGTTATGTAATAGAGGAACTATGGACTAAAGTCATGTGGATTTGGGGGCCAAGCAAAATCTCATGCAAGCTGAAGGTCTGGGGAAGCAGAGAAGCTTCCAAGTCTGAAAAGAGAACAGAAGAGGAGAGGAACAGAAGAAGAGAGGAGGGGAGAAGAGATGAGGGGAGGGAAGGGGAGGGGAGGGGAGGGGAAGGGAAGGGAGGGGAGGAGTCAATTTCCATGAGATTCATTTAAAGGCAGAGAAGCATCCTCTCAGTTCTTGACATTTACCTTTTAACTCCTGGTAGAGGCTGCAGCCAATAAAATTGCATGCTTGGCCTAGCCTATCTTGAGTGGAGTTCTGTTTTGTGCTGCAAAAGGATCCTTGACTACGATACAGATAAGATTAATGCAGCTCCCCAAGAAAGCAGATTTAGAGTAACTTTCTAAGCCTCTTCCATCTGCAGCAGGTTGCTCAAGTCCAGCTATAAGTGATTCAGATATGGATTGCCTTCAGAAGACAAGGGTCAAAGTACTGTTAGCCTGGAAATGTACTTGGGTCTGTTTCTTTTTTACAACACTGCTAGGTGATTGTGATGCTCTAAGCCTTAGTGCACACTTACATATGGGAATGTCCAGACTCATTCTAAATGTTTCCAAGAGACAAGGAAGAAGCTGTAAGTTTGAAGGATAACAAGAGAGTAGAAGGTCAGTGGTCATCTTCAAACCATGTTCCAAGGCTGTGAGTGGCTTGCTGTGTATTATATGAGAGGAATTTCCACGCCAGTAGCTCTGGCCAAGCTTGATGTCATTGACTAAGAAGCATGACCAATGACTGTTGCAAATAAAATGATGATGACAACATGACTGCTAATATCAGGTGGGATTTTCCCAGCGAAAGTCAAAATGATTCTACCTGTAATTACCTTGCTCAGGAAATTTTAGCTCTTCTTTTGTATATCTACTTCTAGAAGCAGTTTTTAATAGACGTTTTCTTGTGGATATTTTTGTTCACTGCTGTAACTCTGTTCACCTTGGCTTCACATATGTGGGTGTTTGAGGTTGTTGATGAGCATTTAAGATGATGTTTATATATATTCTGGTTTTGCACAGATGTACCTAGGGATTTAAACATGGGGATTTTATTATGCCTCTCTTAATGACTAGATATTTATTGACTAGATTAATTAACACATTATATATTCTCAGGCACAAATATCTCCATTGTCAATGATTTAGTAATTTCATGGGAGACATCGGAGTCATTTATTATGGCACATCATTACCCTTCTGGAACACAAAAATGATTCTAAACTATTATCTCTAAAAAAACACCCTAAATTAGAGCACACATAAAAAGAATTAGAGGGAAATTATGAAGAGTTCATTTCTCTGTAACTCCTAGAATCTTAGCAGCATGCTGGAGGGCAATGATATTGGCCCTCACTTCTGACAGTAATGGAATATGCCAATAAATCTGTAGTTTGGGAGGTGAAAAAACCCCAGAAACTATTAGGACCATAATTATGAGTATCAGCAAAAGAGAGTCCAGCTGGATTGAAACAGCAGATTTCAACTCATACCCTGGTTTAATTCCCATATGAATTCTTTATACATCAAACAGATTCTCCACAGCTCGTAAAATTCTCAAACATTTCACTTGGAACACGGGAGCCGATATCATTTCCGACCTGTTGACTGACAGATATCCACCCTAGGCTTACCATTGTTCATTAAAAACAGTATGTGTATGTTCCTTTATGTCATCACTTTATTGAACCCCAAATGTTCGTGGCTTGTTCTGAGGCTAGAAGGTTAAATTGCTGATATTACAGAAGTACCTAACTTTTCTGAAAGTTATTCTTCATGACCTCAGGTTTGACCCTTTGAGGTAAACCTCAGGCACGGGCATTTTTAACAGATTCTGCTTTTGAGAAGCAGGCCGATAAGACCTGTTCGTAAACCATCACACTCAGATTGCTTCCTGCCATACCAGCTTCAATTGTTGCCAATAGGTGAGTTTTAACGTGTCAGTTTAGAAAGCTCTCAAGAAGCTGCTGTCACTTTTCATTTTGTCACTGTGAAGTTAGTGGATGCACTCTGCATCAGCTGCCTCTTGTGGTGCAGGGTGTGAGTTTTACGTAAGCTGGCATGATGCATGTGGGCAAACTGTTTAAGCAATTGGGGGAACTAAAATTAGATATTTATATGCCTCAGATGTGCCTTACCCAAGGACTTCCATTCTTCTTATTCCATCCTAGATCAGGGCCTTGAATCTTCTCCCCTCCTCCTCTTCAACTTAGGCTGAAGCGTGGGCACAATGATACAGCATCCCGGAAAAGGTAATTTCTACTCAGCAATGTACTAAGCATTTTTGGCCCTGACAGGGTAGCTTTGTTGGTTGGAGCATCGTCCCATATACCAAAAAGTTGTGGGTTTGATTCTCTGTCAGGGCACATACTTAGGTTGCATGTTCGATGCTTGGTCAGGGTGTGTACAGGAGGCAACCAATGGATATTCTTCTCCCACATTGATGTCTTCTCTCTCTATCTTTCTCTCCCTCTCTTTCTTTCTGTCTCTCTCATCAATAAACATATCCTCAGGTGAAGATTTAAAAAAATAAAAAAGACATCGTAAGCATTTTTTAAATCTCATTATATAAATGTATTACCTTAATATACTGATTCTTCTCTTGTTCAACAGAGCCTTCAGACAGTAGACAGCCCACTGCAAACTCAGCATATTAACAAGAATTCTTTCATCTATCCACTCATTAACAAAGATTTTAGCGTTCCTATTATGTGCCTGATGTAAGGCCATTTTAGAGATTCAGGTCCAAGGTGAATTACATTTGTTTCCAGTTGTACCCTTCCACTTCTTCCCAGTATTTCTACAATACATAAGCAGTATTAGGGTAAAATTAACTCCTAGCCTGAAGTATAAGAAGAGTAACATAAAGACAACTACAGACTACAAAACAAATATGAAGATAGGGGAGGGCACATTACTCAACATGGTGCTTTTGCTTTGGGTTTTATGGGAGAACAAAAGAAGGTTCCAGGGTAAAACTCAAGAGTATTTGGCATCAGCTATGGAGCCACCACGTCCTCCCTTACCCACAGCCTCTCTAAGTCACTGCCAGGTACCCAGCAGGGCTCCCTTAAGAAGGGGTGAAGCAAGGAAAGTGAGCACGTAATGTGTGTGGGGTCTCAGGTTGGCCTTGAAAACAAATGCAGTTTGTAGCAAAGAAGAATAGGCGGGTCACTCTTGTCCAGGGGAACCACAACATCCGGGGCTCACTGGATCACAAGAGTCTGCCTGGGGCCTAGAGTTCGGGTGGCACAGGTGACAGAGAGGCTGACAGTGCTGCCTCCATCCTGTTTCCTCTGAGTCCCCATTTTCTCACAACTTGACCACTGAGTCCCCCACTTGTAGTCTTCCTCTTGGTCCTCTTCTATGCCAGTCCAGATGGAGACTGACAGTATGCTCACAGCCATCCCCTCTTTCTGCTGCAGAAGTTGCTCACCCAGATTTACATCGCCATTGCAGAGCAGGACCGGCCACACCTGCAGGATATCTATCATTGCTCTTTATCCACTAATCAGATCCAGGCCCACTGGTGCCTGCAATCTGATTCCTCTCAGTTGCCACTTACCTGCTGCCCAGCTCCCTGACCCTGCTATTGCCAGGCCCCTGGACTCAGAGCTTTATGGCCCTGCCTTACTCTTGGTGAACTTTCCTCTCCTAGGGGATATGAAGTTTTACCCTTAACCTTAGACCCCAACTGGGTCCTGCTCCCTGGAGAGCGATCTGCAGGACTGCTTATCTGCAGGACTACAGTCTTCCTAGTATTCTGCTTTCTGGTCTTTGTGTGGGTCAATGTTCCTTGCTGGCCTGATCATGAGCCTCAGTGAGAAGCCAACTGTCATTGGAATCATGACTGAGACTGATGCTGGTTTACGCAGTTAGAAGAGTTTGGCACTGCTCTGTACCTGCTCTTCCTGGTGCAGCCGTCAGCCTCGGAGGTCCCATAATCCCCCATCATTCTGCCCCAGAGGTTGGTTATCTTGCTTCTTAGAGAACCATTATGCATTGTACTTAAATATAATTTAGCCCAATATCAAGACATGTTGTGTATGTAGGAACAAGATTGGTGGACAGTCTCAAGTGATAGCCTGTGTTGTTAAGATCTGATTTCTTACGTGACAACAATAGTTAAAACCAGTTTAATATACAACCTTGGATATATACTCATTTGGTTCTCACAATAACTCTATAGTGAGAACTATTGTAATTTCCATTTTATAAGGAAGAAAACCAGGTCACAGAAAGGGTAATTGACTTGCTCAGGGTCACACAGCTAGTGAGCAGTGTGGCTGAGGTTGAAACCAGGCCTTGTGAACTTGCAGGCATTCTCACCCCAAGCTCACATTCAGCACCATCATGCTGGGCTGCCTCTCTGAAGGGGGAGGCCGCTTTAGGTTCCTAATGTAATCAATGGTCGACTTTGAGCATTTTGCGGAAACTGTTTACATAAAATATTTCTGTTAAAATTACTGCTAACTAAAGTTAATTTAGGCCTGCATTCTGCCAACACTCACATCCATGCACACACATATAATATGATGCAGGTGAGTACTTATCTCTCAGTGCACAAATGATCAGTTAGGGCAAGAGTTTGGGAGTGAAAATCAAACACTATGAAATATAAAAAGGGATTATTACAGTGCCTGGTATTTTTAAACATTTGATCACATATTTATTATTATCATTATTACTAATACATTATGCCAGTATTATGAATTAATATGCAGCCCCTCCATAACACTATCTTGGGTGCAATTGCTTATTATAAAAAGGGATAGCAGAAATGTGGACTACTGCCTCTCTCATGGTGCTCTCTTACCTTTGGATATCTTCCTAAAATGATTTATGTGACAATTTCTCTGCATGTAATATGGATGCTGAAATTTTGTGTTTTTCAACATCACAATAATGTTGGGAGGTAAAATAAAATCATTGGCAAATTACATCTCTTGAAATGGCAATATTAATGAAATATTGGGAGAGTTCCTTAAAGATCAGATTATGTTTCACACTATTACCTTTAGGCTCTCCCTAGCAATATACCATTGTGAAGTAGCTTTCATTAACAAGAAGTAGCATGTCCAATAAATGGCATACATTTATTTTCAAGCTCATAAGAATAGGAACTTCTACCCTTTCATCTACTGACGTTCACCAAGCCAGCTCCACGCGTGTGATTTGTGCAACCACACATGGCCTCACACTTGGAAGGTCTGTGTGCTTGCTCTGCTGTCAGTTTATGAAATTCTTAATTAGTTATGAACAAGGGACTCTGCAGTGTCATTAGGACCCACATATTATATAGCACCTATCTTCTGTGATGTCACTTGCCTCACAACATAGAGTTGAGTTATTTGGGGAGAAGCAGCTTCTTCACAGGATCTAGTGCCTCCCACAGCGAGGCTTAAGCTAAACTTAGAACAGAAGAGAATTAATGGCAAATTTCCAATAATGACTGGCTCCTTTATTGTTACCATATTAGACACCTGCACTCTGGCAAGTGACTTAGTGAAAAACTAAGTGAGGTTCCTCTGTGGGGCAAGGAGGAAACAGGATCAGAAATAGCTGCCGTAGTCAGGGAGAAGGGAGTTATCCTAAGAACACCTCCATTTCTGGGATCCTGAGTGCCAAGAACACCTTCCATGCCCAGCTGCCCCTGCTGGAGCCCCTGAGATGAGAGCAGATGGCCGTGGAGAAGCCCTTCTCCACATCCATCGTCTTGGACCGGGGCTGCAGACCACCCTCCAGCTGACCGCCCCCTCATCTACAGGAGCTGTTCTTGTTTTATTGCCAGTCATTTTTAAAAACAGCTTTATTGTGATTTAATTCATGTAGTATAAAATTCATCCTTTTAAAGTGTACAGTTCAGTACTTTTTTAATAATTCACAGAGTTGTGTATTCATCTCTGTAGTCAATTTTTCATCACTCCTGATAGAATTCTCGTACCCATTAGCAGTCATTGTACCCATTAGGAGTCCTCCTCCCCCCCTCTCCAGGTGCTGACAACCACTAACCTACTCTGTGCCTCTATGGATTTGCCTAGTTTAGATATTTCACATAAATAGACACATACAATATTCATCTTTTAGTCTGGTTTACTTTAGCTAGCATAATGTTGTTGCAGTTCATCCATGTTGTAGCATGCATCAGTAATTTTTATTCCTTTTTATGGCTAAATAACATTCCATTGTATGGATATACCACATTTAATTTATCCATTCATCAGCTGATGGACATTTGGGTGGTTTCCATCTGGGTGCTGTTATGAATAAAGCACTATGAGCATTCATGAACAAGGTTTTGTGTGGATGGATGTTGTCATTTTACTTTGTTTTATATGCCTAGGAGGAGAAAAACTGGGTCATGTGGTAAAGCCAATCATTTTTCTACACAGCAGCAAAAAATGACCCTTCTCACAGAATCACTAAAAGCAAGCTGGACATTAAATATGAAAACCCCTAAAGGTACAAATTGGATAGTAGTGAAATCTTTTACATTTAGATTCAAAACTTGGAGTCAGATGTACTGGAACAGCCATGGCATAAATGGCTTTACAATTAAGTAAACAAAATCCAGAAGAGCTAACATCCCTCCACCCTCCAACACAATTAGAGTAGATAATTCAGGACTTTTGTCCTACCTCTGCCAAAAATTGCATTTGGCATTTGTTCAAAATCACACTCTCTCCTGCAGCACTTTGGGAGGTCTGGCCTGAGAGATATTTGTAGAAAAAATTGCTCAAAATTAATCATGTCCCACCCTGGCTATGTGGCTCAGCTGGTTGGGTATGGTGTTGAAAATGGAGAAGTCACAGGTTTGATTTCCAATCAGTCACTGTTTCTCTCTCACATCACTGTTTCTCTCCTTTTCTTTCCCTCCCATGCCCTTTCTCTAAAATATAAAATAAAATAATATACAATACAATAAAAATGTAAAATAAAATAAAAACATTAAAAAAAAATGTAACCATGCCCCTGTGTGTGTGCCTAGGACAGGTTTGGGGGGAAGAGCTTTGGGAAGTGTTATGGTCTAAAAGTACCCATCCCAATTCATATATGGAAACCAAACCCCCAAGTTGATAGTATTAGGAGGTGGGGCCTTTGGGGGGTGATTAGGTCATGAAGGCAGGGCCCACACCAATGGCGTTAGTGCCCTTGTGAAAGGGACTCCATATTTAATTTGCAAATGATTTTATTTTCCCTTTCACTATGTGAGGACACAAGAAGTCTGCAACCCAGAAGAGGGTCCAACCCTGACTTCCAGCCACCCGAATTGTGATAAAAAAAATTTTCTGTTGCTTATAAGCCTCCCAGTCTGTGGTATTTTGTTATAGCAGCTTGAACAGACCAAGACAAAAGGGGAGATCAATTTGCAGAAGGAAGTTATAAAACATAATATGAGAACTGCTAAGACAGTGTTGTCAGGCTTTGGAGGCACATGAATTACCTGAGTATCTTACTAAGATGCATATTCTGATTCAGTAAGGAAGAGGCTTAGATGCTGCATTTATAACAAGTTCCAAAGTGGTGTCCATGGTGTGTGTCCACGCTGTGTGTCCACAGACTTCCATGTTGAGTAACAAGGTTCTAAGGCTGTGGTCTCCAAATGTTTGGCACCAGGGACTGGTTTCGTGGGAGACGAATTTCCATGGACAGGGGATGTATGTGGGGGAATGATTAAGGGATGATTCAAGTGCATTACATTTACTGTGCACTTTATTTCTATTATTATCACACTGTAATATATAATAAAATAATTATACAACTCACCATGTGCTAGGGTTAGCATGTAGGCTTACCAAAACTGTGACTGTGACTAAGACAAGTGTGCAGTGTGGAAAAGAGGCGTGGGCAGTAGTGGTAAATAAAATAATGGGCGAGCCACGTTCGGACTAAAATAAATGTTGGATTCTGACTTAAAGCCTGCCGCCAGATGCTGCTTCATTGTCACTTGCCACTCACTGATAGGGTTTTGATATATGTCCTCAGCCAACTGATTTATTATGGTCTCTGTGCAGTCAAACCCCTCTGATAATGATAATCTGTATGTGTAGCCGCTCCCCATCACTGCCTCAGCTCCACCTCAGATTATCAGGCATTACGTTCTCATAAGGAGCACAAACCTTAGATCCTGCTCACAGTAGGGTTTGCACTCCTGTGAGAATCTAATGCCACTGCTGATCTGACAAGAGCTCAGGCAGTAATGCAAGTAATGGGGAATGGCTGGAGATACAGATGAAGCTTTACTCCCTTACTCTCTGCTCACCTCCTGCTGTGCAGGCTGGTTCCTAACAGGCCACAACTGGTACCAGTTCATGGCCTGGGGATTGGGAACTCCTGCTGTAGGGGACTCCCAGGCAGTAGGAGGATAAGCTAAGTGGCATGGCTTCCTAGACCCTGAGAAGTTCGTGGACTATGATTTGCTGTCCCAAATTTGACTCCTGTGTGGTTTTCTAGGTGAAAAGCTTATTAGGGCCAAATATCCCAGGTCTAATAAACTGAGAGAACAGAAGGGAACACATGAGCACGATAAGCCCAGATCTCCTCTTGTAGAATCAGCAAATTTCATTTGGTGTTTCTTTTTCTTTTCTTTTTTTTAAATTGAATCAATTGGGATGACACGTTAACAATATTATACAGGTTTCAGGAATATAAACCCACAACACATTATCTGTACACGGCATTGTGTGTTCGACACCCCAAGTCAAGTCTCCTTCCATCACCATTTATTCCTCCTTTACCCTCTGCTACCTCCTTCTGGAAATCACTACACTGTTAATTTAATTAAGCTCAATAAGCTTGATTAAGTGACAACCTATTTGAAAGTTGGGCAGATTCATGGTGCAGTGAAAGGCCAGTTTCAAACCAGAAATCAAAAATAATTGAAAATAAAGTTCACAAGTGTGATGTATTCTCCTAAAGAACATTAAAATCTTATCTAATTTAAAAGCCATAGGAAAAAAGGTATTAAAATACTACTTCACCAACCACACTATCAGTCTCCCAGACACAACACAAAGGCCTTCCAGATCTTTACGCTCTAATTTCTTACCGCTCCCACGTCTGTCTTGCCTATAGAGACTGTCTTCTTCTTCTCCCTTCCCTTCCCTCTGGGTAAGGTACAGAGTGGGTAGATGCTGCTTCTCAGACTTTAAAGTACACATGACTCACCTGGGATCTTGCTAAAACAGATTCTGACATGGTAGATCAGCAGCAGCCCCAAACTCTGCATTTCTGACAAGCACCTAGGTGATGCTGGTGTGTGCTGCATTTGGAGGAGCAAGAGTTTAGATTATCTTAGCTTCTCTGCTTCTTTAATCCCTTCTCTTATTTCTCCTCCTTCTCCCCCTTCTTTTTCAAGTTGGGAGGCAGTAAATGCTGATGGTATGTAGATTAAATGACCCTTTCTGAGTCTTAGTTTCATTGTCTACAATAGTAATGACAATGAAGGTTACTTTTCTACGGCTGATGATAATATATGGAAGACCTAGCACAGTGCAGACAAACAGTATATGCTGAAAACACAATAGTTTATTTTATTGCACCTTCCTAGATTCTTTCTGGAGTTCTAGACTGGCAGTTTTTGTAAATACAAGAGATAAACAAGTGTTAATGATTGATATTAGCAGATATTTACAAACCAGACTTTTCCCTGTTAAAAAAATGCATTGTTATTCAAGCAGAAGCATGCACTCTATAACTAATCACTGGGAAAAAGTGTAATTATTGACTTAGAAACTGCAGGAATTGGAGGTGACATCTTTTTGAGTCCAGGTCAAAATTTCAGAGAAACATAAAGGGTCTCTCGCCCATCTTCATTCTCCATCACATATCAAGCTATCAAAAATTAAGGTAAGAAAAGTCAGATATTACCCGCACAGCTTCTAGCCCTCTGCCTGAAGCTGAGTTCCTGAATTGACTTGGCTCTTTTTGTGCTGGGACAGATGACAAATGGGACAGCTGGCTCTGTAGCGGGGTGTCTACCATCCTGGAAAACTTCATTTCCAATGGAGAAGATGTTCTGGCCCCTATTTTAGGCTCCCTCAGGCTGAAAACTGTGAGACCTCAGTCACTCCCAATCACGAGTCTAATTTTATCAGGGACACTGGAGATCCAGATTCTTATATTATCTAATAGAGCACAAAAAGTCAAGCTAGTATAATTCCCAAACAAAGAGGGACTTTTAATGAGAAAGTTTCAGACATTACACATTCTCATTCCTCATTGCACTCTGCCGTCCATCTTCTGGGACAGAGGCATACAGATCATGGCATAACTTGCTAAGAACAATAGACAATTGTCGCAGTCTATTAATTCCATCTGCTTCTGAAGGGGAGGAAAATGGTTGCATGGTGAAGTCAGAGGGTCTTGGGGACAGATGGGGATTTTCCTGAGTGTCTCCCAAATGGACTGGTATATAATTAAAAGCATAATGTGAAGAACAAAATTTTCTGAGTTGTCAAGATCTGTCCCATCACTGCGTCTGCAATCTGAGCCTACTCTGTTATCTGGGAAAAAAAAAAAAAAAAAAAAAAAAACAGAACAAAACAAAACTCTCTTCAGTGGTTAGCTGGGCATAGAGCTTCAGTATTAACATAGACAATGAGAAAGTAGAGAGGGACTTTGGCTTTAAATCAGAGTGAGACAATTTTACCTGCTGTATAGCACTGAATCTCTACTTGAGTAGTCCTATCCACTATGGAGCTATTCCTAAACCAGAGAGAAGGACAATGTCTAAATACTCTTAGGTTTCTTAAAGGTGAGGGGATTAAGAAGTGCAAATTGGTAGTTACAGAATAGTTATGGGTATGCAAAGTACAGCATAGGGAATATAGTTAAAGTACTGTAATGACTGCATATGGTGCAGGTGGGTACTAGATTTATCAGGGTGGTTACTTTGTAAGTTATATAAATGTCTAATCAGTGGGTGGTACACCTGAAACTAATATAATATCATGCATCTACTATAATTGAAAAATAAAAATTATTTTAAAAATTATAAAACAAACAAAATATTCTTAGGTTTCTTGGTAATCCTAAACATCTCATCTTTATTATCATTTAAAAATTCACATAATTTGGGGGTATCATCTAGATAACCTTAATTGAATCATTTTAGGAAGTAGCCCAGTTTGAGAGCCAGGACTTTTGACTCTTTAACTAAGTGCTCATGTGTTCTTGGGTACTTAGTCTAAACTTTCTATGACCCATAAGAGATAGATTAGTCTCTACTGGTGTTTTCAAGTGTGTATTGTATGGAATAAGTGTTAGCTGAACTAGGACTCATTGAACAAATATATCAGGATGATGCTGACTTAGGGCTAGTTTTCTTTGCTCTCAGAGTCCTGAATGTGCTAATACACCCATCGGGACTCTCCAAACAGAGGATGAAGTATGCTGCTTCCTGAAGAGCGTTGGACCACAGAGCCCCTCTCCTTTGATCCTCTTCCCATTTTTGTAGCTTTTCTTGGAACTTATGTGAGAATGAACCCCTTATAGGAAATGGTAGCCAAAATAATATCTAAACTTTAACTAATAGTTATTAGGAAAAGATATTGGATTGCACTTCTCAAGTTGCCAACCTGGAGACACTTTTCAGAAACTTTCCACACACATTAAAAAATTCCATTCCTTTCAGCTTTTCCATTGACATGATATGAGTTTGATGTCGATCATAAAAGCATGAATGATTCCAATACCTTTATATACGGCATCTGAAATGAATTATTCAGGCTCCTGGGACTGCTCTATAAATTCGTTGATCAGGGGAATGTTTATGTGATTTAAACATTAGCTCCAGATATTTTTGATCCAATGTTTTAGGCTGTTTCAAGAACACATCGAATTGATTTCTGGCCAAGTCAATTGCTCAAATACTTCTTTTGAAAATGGTTTAGGTAAAAGAAAAGAATAGATTTCATACTGGCTGGTTTAAAGGACATATGCATAGCATGCTGGAGTTCTGCATTAACCACCATCCTGGGGTATCACAAGGGTGCAGAAGGGCCCACCAAGGGTAATTTCTAGTGAAGGAAGTTACAAAAGAACTTGGGTATTTGTCCTCAGTGTGTCTCATTATCTATGCAGGAAAAAGAGCTGGTCACAAACAGGCCATTTCAGTGATCCAAGCAGTGATGACTAACCATCTATTCACTTTAATTTCTTGGGTAATTGATTCTATCTATTAGCAGTCAGTCACATATTTAAAAGAGTTTTCTCCATAAAAATCTTTCCCCTTGGGTGTGATGGTCAGCTAAGGCAGTCAGTGCAGTGGATTTTGCCAGCATCTTGTATCAGTGATTTCAGACACTCCAGGGATTGGCCATAAATACTTTCCCAAACGAGATCTACAAAGTGACTCCTGCTATTTTCTGACAAAAAATAACCCCAGAGTAGAATACAATTTGTGATTAGTTTTCTTTTATTGTATAACATAGCTTTACATCATTTACTCTGCTGTATTCACGATATTCTCTGAACACTGCAGATACCGGTTTAATATGCCATTTCAGAAGGGCTAGGGCAGCTGGGTCCATTTTACAGTTTGCAATAAAAGAGGTCTTTTCTGAGATGAGAGCACAATACTGACTTTTATGTGCCTTTCACATTTCAAACTTGGATTTAGTTGGACTACAAAACATTTATGTTTTCAACAACCAAGAAGTTTGTGTTTTGACAGATTAAATGTAAAGACACTCCCAACTCCTTTTTGATTTTCAAAAAATGTCCAAATGCTTACTCTTCTCTTACCACCACCACCGCCACCACTGCCATCTAATAAATAATCTACTTTTTGGAAAATCAATTTGATGTGATTCATTTGCAAGCTGAGGCTAAGATGTGCTATCATGTCATCATGGAGAAGAATGATTTAATTCATATGACTCCTCGAGGGATAACAAAAATCTGTTTTAAACTGACAAAAAGCATGATTTTGGAGTTCTCTTTTACTGAAATTAATACCACATTTATTTGAAATGTGTGTGATTCACGCAAAACTCACTTTATAGACTCAAATACCTATTACTTGAGACTACACTCTCCAATTATCAAACATTGTCAAAGGCAGAAATAGAGAATGAATTTATTGTCTACAAGATCAGAACAAGGGGTTAAAATATTTTATTTCATTCTTGAAGATCAAACTTTTGTGTCAAAGAATTTAACAAGCTATAAGATTTTTTTGTTTTAAACTTTTAATAAATTAATTGTGAAAGATTTTAAACCCAGAAAATAATACAATAGTATCTATGTATGAATTATTACAAATAAACTTATATTAACATTTTTCCATATTTCTTTAGTTATGCCTTTTTCAAAGAAATACTATGTTATAGATACACCCAAGTGTCCTCCCATTGTTCCCCTTCTTCCCTCTACAATGGCAACTTCTACCTTGAAGTTGATTTGTGTTACTGCAATGGGTATTTTGAAATTTTAGTGTGTGTGTGTGTGTGTCCCCAAACTATATCTACTTTTATTTTCTTATTTACCTAAATGTTATACTAGTCTACATATTTTCAAACAACTTTGAGATAAACATTTCTGTAAGATACAATTCAACTATTTTATATGTACAATTTAATAGTTTTTAGTATATTCACAGATGTATGCAAACATAACCACAGTCAATTTTATAACATTTAATCACTTCAAAAAGAAACGCCATACCCTTTAGCTATTGCTGCCTATTCTTCCATCAGCCCTCCCTCCCCCTAGTCATTCAGTCACCACTAATCTAGTTTCTGTCTCTATAGATTTTCCTATTCTGAACATTTCACATCAATGGAACCATATAACATGTGGTCTTTTGTGACTGGCTATCTTCAGTTAGAATAATTTTTTAAGGTATGTCCATATCACACTGGTTCATTATGTGGATGCACCACAGTTTGTTTTCCATTATCAGTTGATGGATATATGGGTTGTTTCCATCTTTTGGCTGTCACGAACAATGCTGCTGTGATCACCCATGTACATGTTATGTGGACAAGTGTTTTAATTTCTCTGGTGTATTCCTGGAACATAGTTTTCTGATACATGTAGCTCTAGTTCATTGTAACTGCCATAATGGTGCCACTTTGTATTAATGAACCTTGTTTTATTTCTCTCTTCCCCTGCTAATGGACAATTGAGTGCTGTTTGTTCTTTTCTTCTGCTCACAGTGCGGCAGCTCTGTCTTCATATTTGCTTCCTTTCTGAAGGAAAACCTCCACAGGTGGCTGGTGAGCACATCTGGAACCTTTGTAGTTACTGCCAAACCGTTCTCCAGCATTGTTGAAACATCTTCACGTTTGCCATCAAGATATAAACATTTTTATTTTCCTACCTTTCCCCAAAACTCAGTGTTATACAAGAACTATTTTTTCTTTGTAGTGTGATGGGTGTGAATTGGTGTTTCATTAGTTTGCTCCAATATATATTTCTCTGGTTATCGGTGTGGTTGAGCACATTGTCACGTTTATTGATCATTCCCATTTCCTCTACCGTAAGTTGCCTTTTCACAGTTTTTTTGTGTTTCATTGGGTTATAGTTTTTCTCATTAATTTGTAAGATCGCTTTTAAACATTAATTTTATGTCTGTTATAGACTGCAATATCTTCTCCTGATTGTGTGCATTTTCTGCAACTTTTGAAAAAAATTATTCTTTTCAGCTTTATTGAGATATAATTAACATATACATTATGTAAGTTTAAGGTGTACAATGTAATAATTTGATACATGTATATATTGCAAAATAATTACCATAATATGATAGGTTAACATATCCATCACTTGACTTCATTTGCATGTGTGTGTGTGTGTGGGGAGAACATTTAAGATCTACCCTCTCAGCAACCTCCAAATGTATAATACAGCATTGTTGGCTCTAGTCACCATGCTGTACATCAGATCCCCAGAACTTACTCTTCCTACAACTGGAAGTTTGTACACTTTGACTGACATCTCCCCAATCCCTTCCTCTGTCCCTCCACCTCCCAAACCACTATTCTACTCTGTTTCTATGAGTTCAACTTTTTCAGGTTTCACAGATAAGTGAGATCATACAGTATTTGTCTTTCTCTGTCTGACTTATTTCACTTAGCACAATGCCCTCAAGGTCTATCCATGTTGTCTCCAATGTTTGAAAATGCTTTTTATCATACATTGATTTTAACTTTTAAAATCAACTTCTCAGTATTTTCCTTTATACCACATATTTTGTATCTTGATTTAAAAGTTCTCTCCTACTACAATTTTATTATTGTTCTGTTCTTTTTAATGCTAGGTTTTGCTTTTTTCACATTTAAATCTTTTTTAAAATTTAAATTATTTTATTGTTGTTCAATTACAGTTGTCTGTATTTTATCTGCACCCCTCCCCCCATCCCCTCCAAACCCACCTCCCTCCCTTGCTTCCACCATCTCCCTTGGTTTTGTCTACGTGTCCTTTACAGTAGTTCCTTAATTCATTTGATATTGTATGTGCATTATCCTGGAATGAGTTAAAAAAATTAATTTCACCTTATTCTATAAAGTTATTTATTTAGATATCTAATTGTCCTAGCATCATATATTAAATAGGCAATTCTTTCCTTATTGACTTAAAATGCCACATTTGTCACACATACTCCAATATCGTGTGTGTGTGTTTGTGTGTGTGTATGTTAATGAGAGAGAGAGGGAGGATGACAAGGAGAGGAAGAGGAGGGGCGGAAGAGATTACTTCTGGGCTCTCAATTCTGCTCTGCTGGTTAGTCTGTCATGTGCTAACATCACATTATTTACTTTAGCTTTATACTAAGTCATATTATCTAAGAAAGTGAATCCTTCCTCTTTCTCCTCCTTTCTTCTTCATCTTCAAAATTATCTAGGCTGTTCATGATCTTTAGCTATTTCCTATGTACATTTAGAATCTAATCACAGTTGTTAATGCTCACTTGTTAAGTTCCAGGAAAAGCCTGCTGGTATTTTTATTGTAACTGTATTGAATTTGGATGAATTTGAAGAAAACTGATTAACTTTAGACTTCGTTGAGTCTACAAATGTAAAGTTCAAAGTGTAACCACTAAAAAAATAGAGATGGAATATATAACTTCCAATCTAGTACAAAGAAAAAGGAAGTAAAAAATCACAGTCTAGTAAATTGACATCTTAGTGATCATCTGCTATCTTTTTTCCATGTTATTGTGTATACTATTTCACTGGCACCTGTATTTTACAGACCTTACAAATTATCATTAGAATGCAATTAAAAGGGGGAAAATAAGCAAAAAAACATGGTAAATTAGAGAACAAATATTATGGAAAAAACAGACTCTGTTATATCAGTCATCATAATTATTATAAATGAACTAAATTCACTGGTTACATGTTAGAGGCACTCAGACTGGGAGCTCTCAGCTTTACTCCAGAGACTGTGTTCCTACTCCCCTCTCACCTGCTTCATAGGCCCTGTCTCCCATCCTGCACAGAGTATTGGGAGGCCCCCACCCCGGCCCCACCTCACAGCCCCAATCCACCTTGTGCTTCCATCTCTGGTTTCACCTTTATTTCAGGCAACTTGGTGTTCTTCTTCTTACTCATGAGTTTATTGCACATTTAAACATTGTACTTTGATAATTTTTTGCAGCATTTTCTAAGGCTTTATAGCTGGAGAACTGTCATATTATCTTCATCTGCTATCTTTCCAAGACCAGAACTCCTCCCACAATGAGTTCTTACCAGTGCTCCTGGCCCCTAAGCAACATAGCCCATAAAGTCCTTAAAATACAGCAAGTTCTAAATGATTCAAGCTGATGGATCACATGGGTTTGCTAAACAACAGACACTGGATAATTTCTGTGTGTGCATGAGGGTTCCACAGAAGCAATGGGCTATAGATAGATACATAAGGGGAGGAAATTTATCACAGAAATTGGCTCACACAATTACAGAGGCCAAGAAGTCCCATGATCTGCTGCTTGTGAGCTAGATACCCAGGAAAGCTAGTGGTGTAATTTATTCTGAAGGACCAAGAACCTGTCCAAGGACAGGAGAAGGCAGATGCCAAATTTACCCTCCCTCTGCCCTTTGGTTCTATTCAGGCCCTTGACAGATGGCATGCTGCCTACCCACATGGGGGGGGCTTTTTTTAAACCCTGTCTACCAACTCAAATGCTCATCTCTTCTAGAAGCATCCTCACAGACACACTTGGAAATAAAGTTTTACCTGCTGTCTGGACATCCCTGAGAATAGTCAAGTTGACACATAAAATTAACCTTCACAGCATGGTTCACTGATTCTGTAATTGATTTTTAAAACTATGCTGTGCAATAGAAGATATGATTATTGTTTAGTAAAACAGACACAAGAATTTCTTCTTTATGGCCTTAGTAGTCAAGAAAAATTACCCTAACAATATGGTATGGGATATATAAGTGATGAGGTTTGTTTATGAAAAATGCTGGTATTAATCAGCTCTCCAGCTCCCATTACTATGAGATGTGTCTCCCATCACTGTGTATTTTGATATTTATTTTGAGAACTAAACATTCTTAAATATAAATATAGAGAACATATTCTGTGGAGAACATACTCAATGCTGTGCCCCATCCTGAGTTGTTGGTTCAGGAAAAGGTGACCACCTAGAGGAAAGGTAGCTGCACCTTCTGGGAACCTTAATGGTATAGAGAATCCCTCTGCTGAGCAACATTCACACATCCTAGTTTAGAATAATGTGGAGGTTCCTATCCATCCAGTAACCAGGGTTATTCAGTTGGGGGGAGGGCAGTGCAAGAGCACATTGCTTTTCTAAAAATAAATTTGAAGAAAAAATATTAAAAAATAAGATAATCTAACCAAAATAATGTCTCCGAAACCCCCAAGATTTAGTATGGGGGGAAATACAACTAGAGAAATAAAGAATCTTATTTTTGTTCTAGTTTTGATCATCTCTACATAGTCTTACATCCAGAGTTTGAGCACTGGGGCCAGAGTGTGGATAAGTGAGCATTTCTTGCTTTTACCCCTCTCCTTGGCAGATGGGGCTTACTCCTAACAGAGTTCATGGAATAGTGGGTAAATGGCATGTGGGAGGTTGTTTGGCTTTTGAAGCTGGCCAGTTATCTTCATTATATACCCAACAGCCATTTGCTCTTCTTTGCTCCCAAGTCCCTGAATTCGCTCTGGTTTCTACCTTTTCACCATGTGGCTCTGGTGAAAACCGTGATTCATCCTAGTCAATCACCACAGTCCTATTATCTTGGCCAGTAAGTGGGTCTGGGGGTGGGCATGTAATCCTGCCAAATAAGAATTAAGAGGAGATCTGGTGGGAGTTTTCTAGCACAAGAATCCTTCTTTATAAAAAAACAAATGAGAATGAATGACCCTCTTATTTTTCTGCACACTGTTGTTTGCCAATGGTGTTTGGAGCTTTGGAAGTCACCTTGCACGTTTGAGAGGAGCTTGCCAAGGGCAAGGCCAATATGCTGAGGTTGGCATAATGAAAAGAAGAAGGAACCAAGGTCCTGATGCCCTTGAGCCACCCCAGAGCCAGGTTACTCTAGCACTTCTGGTTTTGTTTGTCATAATTGTCCTTATTGTTTAAGCCAGGTGAGGTAGCATTTTCAGTTATATTTCAGTATGTTCTGTAACAGGTCAAGTCATCCTATGTGATACAATAGCAGTCTTTAAGGGTCTTTGGTTTATTCACCACTCAACAGGTCTTTGTAAGATTTGAAGGCCAGGGACAGCAAAGATTTCAGAGACCTAACTTCACAATGGGGAAGTGATAATGGATATGAAATGAGAAGGCCTTAGGGTGTGACAAGAGGCTATTTCTAGAATTCCTAGGCATAGAAGCTCTATTGCCCATGTCAACAGAGACTTCTAACACTGCTGGAGGTACCCACTAACTGATGATTCGGTGGTCAGGCTGCTGTGGTTTAATTAGTAATGGGGCTGTTGCCTGCAGCAAAGTACAAAAATCTGTTTTTTTCTTTTTGTTTTTCTGAGGTTCAAATATTGCTCAAGATGCTTGACTCCGCAGGGAAGAAGGAGGGATGCAGAAAATCTGTTTCTTTGGCACCTCTGCCCTGTGGCAATAGGGGTGTCTCAGAGGCTGAGCTGCTTGCTTTGCAATTAAAAATGGGCAGTAGACTTTCTCCATCTTTTCCTGAGTGAACACAACAGTTCCAAGCAATAGATGACTCCCAGATAAAGAATACGCTGCTTTGTCTTGTTTGTTTGTTTGTCATTTTCTCTTAAAATTGGAAACAGCTGGTAACCAAGGATCTCAGGCTTCCAGCTGGGAAGCTGTCCTGGACACACTGAGGCAGGTCTGGTTGGGGAGGTGGGGAAGCCTGGCCTGGATTCCAGGGCAGCAGGGATAGGTCTACATGAGAGGCAAGGACTTGTTCCAGTATTTCCTCCCTAGAAAGACCATGCTCTGAAAATTCATGTCAAAATAGAAGAATATATTAAGATCAACAGACACCCATCCTCCTCCTTCTCTCCAACCAGTCTAAGAACAACCATGGAAGACTCATTGAAAGTAGGATCCCAGTGTGCCCATAATCATAACTCTAGTGCCTCTGTGTACCACATGAAGACATGTGGTGCATAGACATTCTAGAATACTACTCAGCTACAAGAAAAGATGAATAACTGCCATTTGCAACAACATGGACGGACCTTGAGAATATCATGCTAAGTGAAATAAGTCAGTCAGAATGAGCTAAGAACCATATGATTTCACTCTTATGTGGGATATAAAACCAAAACTCATAAACACAGACAATGGTGCAGTGGTTACCAGAGGGAAGAGGGTGGGGACGTAGTAAAGGGTAAAGGGGGCCAAATATATGGTAATGGAAGGAGACTAGAGTTTGGGTGGTAAACACAATGCAACATACAGATGAGGTATCATGGAAATGTACACCTGAAACCTATATTACCTTATTAACCAATGTCACCCCAATAAATTTAATTAAAAAAGAAGACATGTCTTAACTAGTCAGCAGGGAAGGGTTGTGTGGAGAGGGAATGGGGAAGGAATATTTTAAAGACCAGTAATATGTTTCAGATTTTTGTGGAGATTCAGAAAAAGCTGAGCTCCCTTGCTACCCTGCTGTGCCCTAACTGTCCCCTGGTGTTCGTATCTGGGCTGCTGGGTCTAAGATGCCCTAGGTCCCTGGACTAGAGCAAGGCATGGGGAGGGAGATTAGTTTCTCTCCTGTTAATGATCTTTCTCTGTTAGTAACTGGAGTGAACTCTGATGGGGAGAAAAATGGGAAAAAAAAGTTCTCAGACTCTCTCCGTTTTCAGCTTTCTTTTTTTGTCTGCATTAATCAACCGTCCTGTGCTTTAGTCACAGCTTGCTGGAGTCCAACAAAAGAGCTGGGATTTAGAAAGCAAACAAAAAGATAATCACTCAGAAATCAGATTTAAATCTGCAGTGACTAATGTTGCCTTGTTAGAGAAATAAAAGTGTCAAGAAGCTTTTTCTTCTAAGGTTACTAAACAGTTGTAGCTGGCACGAATACGTTTGGGGCTGTTTGCGTTGAGTGGTGTAAAACCCACCTCATATGTGGAAACAGGTTACGTTTACTTTGATTTCAAAGCATTTGCAATTGCTCAGAAAATGGGGAACAATTCCTCTGATTTAAAAGACTTGATGCCTTCCTTATTAATTGTCATGGCTGAAAATAATACAACCTCTCTTCTGGTGGATCCCAAATGTCACCCCACATCAGGAAAATGAAGATACAAATATGACATGGGAACTCAGTGCGGGCCAAAAATTACAATGCATGTTGTCACACTGTCATCTTACAAAGTGACTTTTTAAAATAAAAAATAAGTAAATAAAGCCAGAAAAACCCCACAGTGACACATTAACGCCTCAACCTGGAACAATAAAGCTCCGTTAAAAACACTTGCCGTTAGCTACCATCTGCTGTCAGCAATTGGGGGTAATCTTTATGTCCTCCTGACAGCTTTGCCTCATTCTTTAGCCCCTTGATGAAGCAAAGACACCAGCGGATAACACAGCTAGGGGTAAGGATCTACAGTTTTTCAGAGTTCTGAGCTTGGTGACTAACATTCAAAAATCTGTTCACGGTTTTCAAGACTGCATATTGAATAAAGAAAGTTTGCAAACTGTATTCCCTTCCCCAAATACTATGCTCTGTTTCTGTCAGCATTTTCTGCACAAATCAGTGGTAAAGTGGACTCACTGACCTTGATGTATTTGGGAATTTAGGAAAATAAGGTAACTACACTCTTAACTCTGCTCTGAAAAATGAGGAAAGTTATGTGATTCTCTTGATTGAAATTCCTCCAGGACACTTACATTTTTCTTCCATTTGAGTCTATACTTTTGACTATTTAGTAAATATAATTCTTGTTCACACCAAAAGTAAACATTTTCTCTTTGTAGTTGCTTGGGTTAATAAACCTTTTAAAAATATTTTTAAAACTAACCATTGAGATGGGGAAGGGAAGGAGAAAGAGAGGGAGAGAAAAACATTGATCAGTTGCCTTTCATCTGTGCCCCAACTGGGTCAGAACCCACAACCAGGCGTGTGCCCTGACCAGGAATTGAACCAGTGACCTTTCACTTTGAGGGACGACACCCAACCAACTGAGCCACAATGGTCAGGGTGGGTTAAGAAATCTCAAAATAAAAATAGTAATAATAACAATCAAGATAAATGGTAGAGTCACATGCTCCTCCACAATTTGATAAACAACTCTCGCATAGCTTGTAGGGTAAAGAAAAAAATATTATTAAGATTTCAAGTGCATTGAGACTACTGTTTTCCACCTTTCGGATATAATCTTACTGCATATGAAGACTATTATTAGAGAAAGGAATGCAGTTAAGTAAAATTTCTGAATAACACATGCTGGTCTTTTGCTTATTCCCTATAGGGGTTTTCCCTATCTGGTTCTCTGAGATGGTATAAGTCATAAAATGCACTTTGATTTCCCTAGAATACTCATTGTCCAGTTTTTGGACTACACAGACTTTTTGAGATAAAGCCCTGTATTCTTCTGTAAGTCTACTTGTTACAGTAGAGGGAATGAACCGTGGGTACAATAGCAGTCTCCAATCCCAGGGTAGTACCCTCTGATGCATTCCAGAAACTCGTGGTTACTGGGGTTGTAGGGGCCAGGGAAACTTTCCCCTACCTCTTTAGTTCTTCTGGCTGTTTGAACAATTCAAATGACATATAGCAGATTACAGGAGAAAATAAAATTTTAATATGTGCACACAGGGAATTCACATGAGCATGAAAATTCCAGAGATAGTGAGGTGAAATGAAGTATGTCTTTTTTGGACTAAGGGAGGCAGGGGAGGTAGGAAATTCACAGATTGTCACAGGACCACCCAGAAACAATGGGGCACAAAGAGGATCTCAGGAACAGATTTTTTCTTGGATCCCCCTTGTCTGCACACTAAATTCATATGTGCTAAGGTGAATCAATGTTAGCCTGGAAAAAGTCCAGTCATTGTTGATTTGAGAATGGTTTGCACAACACTGATGTAACCTGGCAGCCAAGGAGAGTGGGCTGGAGTGCACATTTGTAAACAATGATGACTTCACTGTACTAGTCAGTGGGGGCAGTAGACGCCATTGAGTGAGCATGTGTACTGTATGGCTGTCGCATTCAAAATGACTGAGCAAGTAGAGCAAATGAATCTGCATCATATTTTGCCTTAAGTCCCTGGCTGGTATGACTCAGTAGATTGGGTGCCAGCCTGCAAACCAAAGTGTCACTGGTTTGGTTCCCAGTTGGGGCACATGCCTGGGTTGCAGGCCAGGTCAGGTCCCCAGTGGGGAGTGTGTGAGAGGCAACTACGCATTGATGTTTCTCTCCTTCTCTGTCTTCCTCCCTCCCCCTCTGTCTAAAATAAATAAAATGTAAAAAATGTAAAAAACTTTTTTTAAGAACAATAAAAAAAATTTGCCTTAAGCTTGAACATTCCTCCATGGAAACTATTTGGATGATGCAGAAGGCTGCAGCTATGGGCACCTGGTGATTGGCAGTTTTGTCATGACAACGCGCCCACTCAAGCATCACCTCTCATGCAGAATTTTTTGGCAAAACATCAAATCGCCCAGGTGACTCAACTTCCCTACAGCCCAGATTTGGCACCCTGTGACTTCTGGCTTTTCCCAAAACTAAAATCACCTTTGAAAGGGAAGAGATTTCAGACCATCAGTGAGATTCAGGAAAATATGAAGGGGCAGCTGATGGTGACTGGGAGAACTGTGTGAGGTCCCAAGGTGCCCACTTGGAAGGGGAGTGAGGTGTCATTGTCCTACATACAATATTTTTAGTATCTTTTATCTTCTTCAATAAATGTCCTGGTTTTTCATATTACATGGCTGGATACCTTCTGGACAGACTTTGTATGCTAAGGTTCCTTTCCTGAAGCAGGTTTTTCTATCTGAATCTTTTTAGGAGGTGAGGGAAGTTCTTCCTGAGTTTGTTGGGATTTAAATGTTTTCTGCTTGAAATTCAAATCTTCCTGCCAGGGTGGGACACTCTCAGGAGACTCGCATAAAAAGGTCATGCTGTTACTTCATTTTTGGCTTCTGTCTCCAGGTGGTGCACTAAGAAGAAAAATGAGAGGCGGGAGAGGGGCAGTAGAGAGTGGGAATGAAATAGAGGGTGTGCCTGGGTCACCCCATCAGATATGCTTTCTTTCATTCACATTTTTGCATTGCAGATGCTAAAAAACAATATTAATACCTTTCCTCCCACCTCCTGAGTTCTTCTGGCTGGGCCAACAATCAAGTTAACAGAGACAGGTTAATGGGAAAAAAGTTTAATACATGTGCATAGAGAATTCACATAGGTGTGATAATTCCAGAGACAGCGAGGCAACATTGGATATAGAAAACATTTTTGGATGAAGGAGAAGTGGGGTGGAATGGGATATTAGATTTCAGAAGTGAGCTGAAGAAGAGAGAGGAGCACGCATGCAGGAAAATCCTTGCCAGGAAGCTCAGAGACAATGGGACCCGGTGGGGTCCAGCTAGCAGGCACCTGCCTCAAGCCCTCTTGCTCATCATGCTTCATTCAAACTAGGCTAGGGGGCATCCTAAGATCTCCTTCATGAAGCAGCTTTCTCTGCCTGAATTCCTTTGCCAGGAAAGGGGAGAGGGTCAATGTTTCTTTCAGAATCATTTGTTTTTTTAATAAACAGAGTAAAATCAATATCCCCAAAAGGCAGCTTCAGGATAGCAGAACTTTTATCCGTTCAGCATTGTCATTGCTCCTACCCTTTAAACAGTATTACTTGCCTTGATTTCAAAGAATCTTATGGTCTGCTTTCTACTTAACCAGTAATAATGTTGACAACATCGCTTTAAGTCCATACAGAACACTCAGGCTCTGTTGGGAAGAAGTTGCACAAGGTGCACGATCTCTTCCTTTTCTTTTCATTCTTCTCTTCTTTTTTTAATCTCAGACTAAAGGAATTAGTTATACCTGTGAACATTAGTATACCTGTGAACATTCATATCCTGGAACTCACCCAGACCAGGAATGCCAAATGATATTGGTCTGCAGGTAGTCTGGAGGACTCCAGGAGACCAGCAGGTATTATTCTAAAGGGTGAGACCCAATGCTCTAGGAATTTACATTCTGCCTACAATGAGCATTTTGCATAGATATGTGATTCACTGATCAGAACTCTCCTTCATCTAGCTGTATCAGTTATTTTCTTTTAGGCAGCAGGGAGAACTTAAACCTAGAGTAACTTTGACAATAGGGGTTCATTGCAATCCCTGTGGTATACTCATTCAGACTCAGGGAGAATACGAATGGTAGTTAGACAATGAAATATTGCTCAAACTCAAAGAATGCATCATCTCTGTGCAAATTAGTAATCATAATCCCCAAGAAAGAGGGCATGATCAGGTTAAGTCTCATCATCCAATGTTAAACACTCCACTTAACCAGAGATTCACCTCACGGCCAGGTGGCCCTGCTCACGTTCAGATCAGTCACTATTTTCATCAACTTTATCATTGTTGTCATCTCCAACACATATAGGTCCTGTTCTAAGCATTTTATACACAGAAACTCAATTTAATTGTATCAACAATTCCATGAGGTAGATACTCTTATTTTCCTAATTTTACAGATAAGGAAACTGAGGCACAAAAATGTTAAATTCGTTACCCAGGCTGACCCAGCTAGTAATGGGAGGAGCCAGAATGCTTGCTTGAGGTCCATGCTATTAAATGATAGCACAGTCACACGCTCAGGCTGGCCACACCTTACACCCGATTCAATCAGGTGCACTGATGAAGGTGGCAATGCTCCACTGAGTCCTGCAGGCCCCTTGCTCTGCTGCTTAAATCCCCCTAGTTGGTGGGTCTGGTGGGGGTTTGTGGATTCTTAAGGAAGAGCTGGGCCAGCCAGTTTAAGGCTGGAGGAAGAGGCTGGTTTTCAATAAGTACGGAAGAAGTATTTTAATATTTTAATGATGGGTAACCCCTGGTGGCACCTACAGT
Source organism: Anoura caudifer (assembly GCA_004027475.1). Classification (NCBI taxonomy): domain Eukaryota; kingdom Metazoa; phylum Chordata; class Mammalia; order Chiroptera; family Phyllostomidae; genus Anoura; species Anoura caudifer. The sequence continues at coordinate 333,236 of PVKU01000719.1, read as the reverse complement.
CCTCTGAATATATATGCATACTTACAGCACTCAAATGCTGTTTACTTTTCCTTAATTGAAAGTCCTTTTTCCTCTAACCAAAAATAAGGTACCAGTTATACCACCTCCTTTCCAACACAAAACACATACCCTACCATTTCAGTAATATACAATTTGTACCATTTATTTTAGAATCGAACAATACCTACATGGAGTGTCTTCCGAGCCTCTATCTCAAGTTAGTTCAGATGGCAATGTTCACAGGTATAACTCATATCTGGAGGTTATTATTATTATAAGGAAAGAATATGTTCAAGGGCTGGACAGCGTCTCCTTTTGCATTTAAAAGTTGTAAGTCTGTTAACAGTGCAGTGGAGTCTAGCTATACTCTAAGTAGAGCCAAAGTGAAATTATTTAAGAATCAAATATAGAGATTATTTACAAAGAGAGTTCATTTAATGAGGTTGGCAATCCTTGAATGAATGAATCAAGCATATACAGATAATAGAGCTTACATCACTACCCGTTTTAAATACTTGCACTGACTTAATGCAAATAACCCACCCTAAGGAGGAAACTAACTGATTTGGGAGTAACACCCTTTGAAAACAAAATCTGATCTCAAGTCCAATGTTGTAATCTTTTGCACGTGAGGTCCACAGTATACAAATGAGAGAATTGACTTACTTCACTCAGGTAAAAGCCAATAACAGCCTTTTCCCTCTCCCCAAACTCCGATGTGCTCTTGTTACTTGGACAGGGTAAAACACCTTCTCTTTTTGTGCCTTGTATGCTTCATAACCAGCCACAATTTACAAAATAACAACCACCAGGACTACACAGCTGCAGTCAAAGCCATATTTTCCGTTGCTTTCCTTTCACATGTCAGAAAAGATGCATGAAGGAGATTCTATGAGGCCTGGGGCAGACAGGATTCCAAGGGTCCCACAGGCAATGCTTCCGCAGATATTTCTCATTGAGAAGACTACTTTGAAGCAATAAGGCGGCAGATCTCACGGACACAACACCACCTCGAGAAGCATCAGAGCCAGTCAGCTTCTCTCTTTCTTATTTATTTTTAACTGTAATAAACAGGCTGAATGAAAATGCCTCCAAGAATTTAATTCCAGTGTGATGAGAGGTTATTTTTCTCATTAATATATTCCAAGCCTGAGGCGGTTAATCCTGCGGGTCTGTTTTGCTTGTTTGTTCTCAGTTCTCCAGGAGTAGGTGACAAGCAGCAGTCAATTGTCAGAGCTGACAGGTGGAAATAGCACCGAACCAGTTCGACACAGCAGCTCTTCTCACATCCCAGACCTTGAGATTATTTGTGCAGTGCCTGAATTATTTTCCCAGAAGGACTTACGTCCTCTCCTCTGATAGACTTGTACCTTATACCAACTCTAATCTTAGAAGAAATAAGGAAAATTTACAGTGTTGAAAATGGCCCCTGTGTGACAATAGTATTGCTCAGTTCGATATCTACTCAGGTTGTGAGCATTCCCTGAACTTGAAACATGCCAGTTCTTCATAAACCATTTCTCCTCTAGGGAGTGGGAATATGGTCCAACCCGATGTTATAATCCCAGTTACAAGCTGATGGGGTGGATTTACTGTAATTACAGGGTCCCGAAGCTCCAGGTTAAGACTTACTTTCATGACTTGGAAGGACAAATGTCACTCTGGTTTGACTTATTTCATTCAGATGGGGGCCATTTTCTCCTCTCTTTATTAGAACTGCAGTGATTTAAGTGAGGATGACAATGATAATGACCACTGCTTATAATGCAGGAAAAATCTTGTCACTGAGCCGTTCACTGCCATCTGTGGGCATATGAAATGATTTTTATTATAATACAGGTGGAAAAACTTTTCCATAATCCAGTCGATCTTAGTGGTTTTGGTTTTCTCCCCCTCACCCCCATAAATCATCCAATAAAAAAACCTGAGAATTGCTTCCATTGAAGTATTTGTACCCCATGATATCTAGCTTTGTCAAACCTTTGTCGTTGATGGTGCTGATTCATGAATCTTTAAGAAGTTGTTCATCTTAACTAGCTCATCCTACAGATGAAGAAACTGAGGCCTCTGAGGGAGGAAGTGACTTACCCAAGATTCCAGTATGAAAAGGGAAAAGCTAGAATTAGAGGTCAACACTCCCAATACTTATTTGAGCTTATTATCACCCATGTCCTGTCAGGCAATTTACAACTTAATAAAAATCAAGTTACAGTAGCAACTTTCAGTCTCCTGAGTAGGAAATAGTTTAGGTAGGTAAATATCCTAACAGAAGTAGAAGAATGTAGGGGGAAAGTTTCAGTTTAACTTTGTCCCCAAAGCTCACATACATACTTTCAAATAATTTATTTTTATGTGCCAGGCACAATTTTACATTCAACATGAGACAGAAGTAGAGTGCATTTCCAATTTAAGGTTAACCAAATAGAGGCCGCAGTTAGAATTTTATTGGGAAGGGGCTTGAGAACACCTGCTGGAAGTTACCCCATCAACACTCATTGCCTTCCTCAGAGGCCTCACGTCTCAAGTCTATTCATGATCCAGGACTCTAGGCCACAGGCACAGCGATCCTGTATCAAGAGTAAAATTGAAGCCTAACTGATTTTCCTACAGAAGTTCAGTAGACTGTTATCCTATATTGTAAATGTATAAATCAGATCTTATCAGAACCTCTTATATCAGGGGATTTAATGTGTTAGCTTTGAATTAAGGTGAAAGATGTATATAGGAAAGTGCATACAGTGTTTGGTTTGATGACCCATCACAATCTGAGTACATTCACATAAGCAGCACCTAGATCAAGAATCATCACACTGCTAGCATCGGCTCAGGCCCCCTTTCAGTCGCTAACAAGCCCCCACCTCTCTGCAGTCTCAGGTAACCCCTCTCCTGCCTTCTAACCACACACACCACACACGCACTCCTGTTTTGTACTTATCAATGGAATGATGCTGTATGTACTTTTGAGGTTCTTACATTTTTCCTCAATATTTGGTTTATGAGAATAAACAGTATTGTTGCATGCATTTGTAATTGTTCATCTATGGAGAAGACAAATCTCAATTTATTTAACCATTCTACTCTTGTTGAGTGTTTGGGTAGTTAGCCCAAAGATTTTTGATTGTGTTGAATTGCTTGCAGAAGATATTACTTCAAAGGTAATAAAATCACCTTTTAGAAGTGTGGTATATTTCAATGAAGGAGTTACTAGCTCAAACTATGAAATTATTTCCCAAAATCTAGTTTATGCCCTTCTATGTGTGTGTGTGTGTGTGTGTGTGTGCCTTTGGATGTACTATCCTCCCAACCAAGCCTTCCACCAAGCTTTTCAGTGGCTAGATCCTCCGCCAGGCAGCAGGGAGCCTTAACACTGTGTGCCCTGATCAAAATAAATGGCTGAATTATTGTGACATTAGTAAACAGGTAATTCATTTCCCATGTCATTGCTCCTCACCTCAAGCTGGTTAGCCAAGACTTCTCCGAACCCCCAACTTGTTTGATCTGCTCCAGGTTACAGTCCATTTCAAGCTTTTCTGCACAAAATGCAGCCTTTCAAAGGGGAGACACCTGCTCCCAGCAGGAGGGTTACTCACCAACTGCCAAGTCCTTTGTTACGGTGTCTAGAAACAAAATGATCTTTCCATCTGGAATGTGTCTGCTGCCATGACCATCGGCCTTGAGTTGACTGCCAACCTCTGGTACCAGAGAGAGACAGAGAAACAGGGAAGAAGGGCTCTGGGGAATGGAGTTGGTGAGTTCTTGACACCGGGATTTTAAAGCTAAGTTTCTCCGAAGGAGGAGCATTTATTTCCTCGGTGATCTCAGCAAAATACACTTATTTCTAGGTCTGGTTTCTCCTTTTGCGAGCCCAATTCTGGCTTATTTACTTCTACTGGCTTATTTAAAAAAATTAAAAGCCCTTTTATTAATTCTCATTTTTCTCTAAAATATTCTCCTTCACGAAAAATGAAATCCTGATTGAGGTCCCAGCCTTTCTTCAAGGCAGGGGAAGCCAGGGTGCTGCTGTTCTGTTTTACCTTCCCCCCCCTCCCCCACTATGTGGGATGCTGGAGCCCTCTATCCGGAAGCAGCTGTGTCATGCACACATGCACACATGCACTCTTGGGTCCATCCCTTTGCAGTCTTGGACCTTCACAGCAGGCTCCTCTTTCTAGTTGTCATGTAACACTGCACGTCAAGTCCATCTGATAGTTAATGGGAGACAGGTTTCATACCAACCCTCTTCTTCCTAATTGAAAATTACCAGGTTCTCCATGATTTCCAACAGCCTGCTCTTCACGAGGAAGCAGAGGGCTTCTGAAAAGGTTGGCTTTGTTTCTAGCTCCACTGGCTTGGGCCCAGGTTTGGTTTTCAGGGTACATATTTTTTTTTAATTGTACAGTGGAAAATGGGCACTAACAGAGAGAGCATTTTAATTAAAAATTAAAAAAATAAGATTACTATTTTCTATTTAAAACTTTACAAGAACTTTAAGATCACAACTAGGGCCTACTGTTTGATATAACTGCCATGGATGGGATAAAGGCCACCCAGTTGGTTGCTTTAAGGTAGGGTATTGAGAAAGGAAGGAAAAACTTAACTATATCAATGCATTCTATAAATTGCAAAGCACAGCACAAATGTATTGTTTTAATTGACCCTGAAAAATTATATGTTTACAAGTTGTCCTAATAATATCCTTGGCCGTCATAATCCTGAAGAACAGCAACCACCCAACCACAGGACAAGGATCTCTCTCCCATTGTGGAAGCTCCGCGCTAATCTCTTTCCTCCGAAGGTGAATAACTTCCCATGGGCTCCATCTTTGTATTCTATTTAATTAAAACAACACTAATCACCAACTAATCAAGCTGTCTCTTAACAACCTATTGTATTCTAACAAGTCCAGTTTTGTTTATTTGTTTTTCTTCCTCCAGGAGAAAAAAGGTTGAGAAAAGGTAAGTAAGGGTTTGAGGTCAGCAAAGGAGATTTATGTAAGAAAACTTAAACTACCAGGGGAATCAACTCCATTCAGCCATAAAGCATTTCCCCCTGAAAGCTCTGGAAGGATTTCCAATTATTTACAAACAGATAACAGTGTATAGCTCCCTCAGCATTACAGATAAGTCACCAGAAAACAACTCATTTGACAAAATTGCCTAACAGCCCATTAACTGTATAGCTCCACTAAATATCCACTATGGGCCACCCTCTGTGCGGTTTGCTAAGGAAACAGAGTACAATGAGCTCCCCAGTAGCATTCTGGAAGTCATGAAATGAGAAGCAAGAAATGGCTTATATACTGATGGGCCAATTATATCAACTGAGGAACTGGTTGTTGTTGTTGTTGTTGTTGTGTGTGTGTGTGTGTGTGTGTGTGTGTTGTGTAAGAGAGGGAGAGAGAGAGAGCGAGAATAAATTGATGGTAGATACCCAGTAAGAGTAAGCGAATGGTAAATCAAGATTCCAGACCTTGTAATGGTGAACAAATGTTTCATTACAATCTGTTTCGGGACAGCCGAGTTTAGTGATCACTACAGAAAGGCCTTTCTTCTGGTTCAGTTTTTGAAAGTGAAAACTTATTCTCCTCATCTTAATGTAGATAAGTTCCCATTGTATTGTGGTACAATTGGGAGGGAACTCGGTCATGCTAAATGGGAGACTCTGAGACAAAATAAATGACTAGTTTAGCAGTGCACATTTAAAATCCTACCAAACAACATTTTTGAAAGTTTACCTTTTATTTTCTGCTCTCTTGAGATGACTTCTCAGATGAGAAAGGTCCAGGTCACTTGGTATATTTTAAAATAAAAACCAAAATAAATATTACAAAAGCTGATACAGATTAAAAATTTGCATTTGAGGTATTAGCACATTCAGTACAGAAAATGCAATTTAATAAAACTTGCTATTTCAAATATAATTAGAGGATTATTTTGAAATTTAAATTGTTACCTGTAAGTACAATGTTATAATCTGGTAATGAAACAAAAGTTTACAATGATTTGATGAAGGTTATCATTTCCAATCCTGTTGGTTCACCTCCATAATTACATATGAAAACATCTGTAAATAGTATCAGAAATTTAACTCTCAGGCAGTCATTGAATGGAAAGCCTTGGCCACAAGAACCTCTGCCCCTTTCATTCTACACACAGGCCCTCACCACCTTACTTCACTTTCTCTGCTCATAATGCTGAGTAAGGTCTGGTAGTGGGAAGTGATGTGAGGAAATAGGTGATTCTTTCCAGTGGTTCTCAAAGGTAAGTCCTTGGTGGATTGGGATGCACCAGGGACAATTTGAGCTGACCTGTCTTAAAAATACAATTTTTTTTTAAACCAACCTCGTTTTGCTCTCATGATAAAACACAGAAGTGGGCACTCGGGCACAGGAGCTCCTGAATTTCCCATATTAGCGGGGGCTTGCAGCCACCACCCTGAAGGGAATGAGCCTTTCTCCTTGCAGAAAAGGCTCCAGAGAACCATGGAAAATGCCTACATTCCACCATGCCTGGCTGGAATCCACCCTGGGGACTGTTTATAGGAGGTGGGCCCTGTGTGGCATGCTGTTCCCTACAACATACCCAGAGGGCAGGGCGCCTGGCCACAAATAACTCCAATAAGTTGGGTGCTGGGGCAGCCATCCTAGCTGGGGAGAGTCTTGGCTAAATCACATTCCAGAATGAGAAAAAAAAAAAAGAATGAAAGCTACAGGTAAACTATAAAGCAATACATGAGTTTACTGTTACTCTTATCATTTGCAGCAAACCAGCAAATTACTAGGAGATGTTATTTGCTGATTAATCATCTCTTTTGAGGATGGAAGGATTCTACCTGGGTTGGTGGTGTCACCAAGTCAAAACAAACCTCTGTGAACCTAAAAAAGTTACACATTGTGCCGACATTTATTTTGATTTTGATGGTTACATTTCACATTATAAAGGAAGATTTGGGGTATTGCTAAGAAATTATTTATTCCTTCATTCCCTTCCTCCCCACTGAAATCCCTCAAAGCCCAGTGCAAATGTCACCTCCATAAATTTTTCTGACAGCTCTCTCTCCAGCCAAAATCAACAGCTCACTCCTCTGCATTCTGGAAGCTTGTAATTTATACCTTTTATTAGCATTTACGTCCCTGTGCCTTGTATGGTGGTTGGTCCATATTGTCTACTCAGTAGATAACGGCTCTGAAGGGGCAGGGCCCATGTCATCTCTGCTTCCCTCTACTGGTGTCATGAGTTGCAATTGACAAGTGCTCATGAAACATCCACTAAATTAAAATTTGTAGTCCTCCAACAGAAGTTACACACTGGCAGGCCATAGGCCAGAAATATAACATTTGACACAATGGCCTGTTGGCAGATTGTACATAAAGCTGTGGATATCTGGCATTTTCCCTGGCTATCAACAGCCTGAGCAGAGTGGTAGCTGCTCCTCTGGAGGGGCCATACTCCCTCCAGTTGTTCACAGCTGCCTATCTGCCGTGGACACCCTTTTCACTGAGACCCCATTCCCTGATGTGCTTCGAAGTGAGTTAGGACCAAATGCCTCCATGAAAGGATGTGTGACTGCACTTAATGTGCAGGTGGCTCAGAACCCAAGACTATCTGTTTACCTGGGTAGATCATTTATAGGCCAACTGCCAAATAATCAATTGGTTTGCTGTGCTCTATGATTTAATTTAGTTTTTAAGGTGACAAAATGTAATCTGATCATATTTAGGTTAATAGTTTAAGACTTAATGGCTTTGTTTATCAAGCTTCAGCTTGAAGTCACTACAGATAAGATTAATAAAAATGTTAACAGCTAGTTCTCATTGGTCTGAGTTTCCACAAACGAGTCACGTTTACAGCACCTCCCTCCTTAATTATTCCTGGAATCCACACAGGGCCTCTCCCTGACGTTACTATTTCCCCACTTCACACTTTTTCCTTGGCCTGCTCCAGCCTGCTGTCTCCTCCCACTGTGCTAGACAATGGGGTTCTGGTAATGGCTTCCAGGTCACCAAAGGCAATCAATATTTTCTCAGTGCTCTTTGTATTGATCTCTTGGCAATTCTGGTACTATTGACCATGCTGCCTTTTCTTAAAGCTCACTGATCCTTTGGTTACTGCAGTTGTCTGGCTTCTCTCTGTCCAAATTCTTCCCTTGAGTATTTTCCTCCACCTGATTATTAATATTTGAGTCCTTCACACCTGGGTTGGGCTCCTCTTTTCTTATCATTCTACACATTCTTCCTAAGAACACATATGCATGTCTTGTACTTTAATTACTATTTATATGCTAGTGATATAAAAATATATGTATAGCCCATGTCTCTTCTTTGGACTCTGGATCATGTAGGCCATTGTCTACATGGCATCTTCACTTGGATGTTTCAAGAGCATCTCAAGTTTAATTTATTCAAAAACATACTTACATCTCCTCTCAAACTGGTCCTTTTTCAGGGTTTTCTGGCTAGTAAATATCACAGCCATTTAGTTGAACAAGTGAGAAAACTGGAAATCATCTGCTCATCTACCTCCTTAGCAAATGATGATCATCCCCAAGCCTGGATATTCTGTTATTCCAAAGGCCTTAAATCTGTCCACTTGTTTCCATCTTTGTCATCCCATACTGATCCAAGCTACCATTATCTACCACCGGAAAACTTCACTGATTTGTTAACTGGTGTCCGCTACTTCATTCCTACAAAGAACCAGAGTAATACAAATGCTAATGTGACTAGGCTTAAAGGACTCTTTTAGTGGCTTCCCATTGCTCTTAAAGACCAGAATGGCTGAAAAGGCTGTGCACAGTCTGGCCCCCTCCTACTTCTTTAGCCTCACTTCCCAGCACTCTCCCAGTACTCTCTGTGCACCAATCACATTGGACTTCTCCACATGTCTAAATGCTGCACAGTCCTTCCCATGACAGCCCCTTTGCTCATAGTGGTTCTTCTGTCCACATACCTCTACTTCTAGATTGCCCCTCTCCAACTAGATATTTGTGTTTCTTCTTTAGATGTCAACTCAAACATCAGTACCCCAGAAAGTTTTTTTTAAAACTGCTTTAGAGTGTTTTCTATGAAAAGGCACTAATTATAGTTTATAATTACAGGTTCATTTTTTGTGACTCTGATTTGTGCATCCTTACCACACTGTGTTTTTGTTCATCATCCCCTGAGGAGTCTCCTTGGCCTCTACATAATGCAGGGAATAAACATACATATTCCAAGAGGTAAAAGGTGTTACTTAAATTATTGATCAGAAATATCCGAGCCCTAAGTCCAGCCTAGCTGAACAACTTATTATACTTCATCATGTCTCAGCAATACTTACATCACATTTCAAAGCAAAACCTACATAAACTATATAGAGAGCAAAGGTAACAGAAATGCTTTAATTGAAAAATAAGAACAGATTTCTGTGTATGTGGCTTCATGCATCTTTATCCATACCCTAAATTTAAAATTGTAGTTTCAAAGAGGAAAGCCTCAAAGATGATGGCTAATGGCAGAATATTTAAATTGCTTCAGTAAGCCATTAAATGGAAACTGGGAACAATATTTTGAGTGATTCAGCACAACAAACCAATTGCACTTATATGCTTCCGAATTGCTACTATTATGATCTTGAGTAATTGTGTAGTGTAAATTATTTGTCAATCAAGCACTCAAAATACCACATGAGCTCAACAAAATTAGGCTAGATATGACAATTACGTGAAAGTGTGACTATTACATAAAAATTAACATGTAGTTTATGTCAATTTTGTGGTTATATGTGGCCATCTTGGTCTTTACATACTGCACTAATAATTATTCCATTACTTTAAGATTCCTTCTAAAGGAATCTTAACACATACCACAACTCACATTACATTTCTACATCCAAGCTGAAGAAAAGCAAGAGATTGGGCTTAGATTTTTTTAAATCCATTGTTTTACTGGTTTCAATTTTTAATAACTGTTTCTCTAATTGAAAATGCCCTGAAATGGTTATCAGAGAATGGTGAAACTTTACAGAGTTCTTCTCACGGTCTTGGTAGGCAGATGTCCAGAACAGATGAGATGTACATAACTCAGAAGCAAGAGAGATCATAGCAAATATTTTAAAATAAAAGAGTTGTTTCTCTAGGCTCTGAAATATTTTCTTAAAACAGACATATTAACAGTCAAAGACAAGTGTCTTTCAAGCAGTTTAACTGAAAATTTCACCAGGTTTTTGTTTGGTCTCTGAAACACTGGTTTTGAATGACAGTTTTACCAATTCATCTTTACGTAAAGTAGAAAATGCCATCTTTCCTGTAACCATGGCATTCATCATCTAGATTGTTCCCAAACCAGAATAGACCAGTAAACACAAAGTAAGAGATAGTCTTTGGTGAAAGCAGGTATTTTGGCTAGAATCTGGAGTTTGTTTTTGTTGGAAAGCTCATCAATCACAGACCTGCAGTGTTACTTCAGATGGAGTCAGTGCCTCGCTGCTCTTTCTGAGCACTGAGAATCATTTGGAAATCAAATCTCCTAACACAATCAATGACTGGCATTTATCTTCCAAAGGCACATTTGACTAATCAGATTCCTCATTTTCCTCTAGCCTGACTTTCAACCATGCTTCCTATTAAGATAGAGGAGAAACATAGAGCTCTCCTTTCAACTGCTTTCCATACAATTAACATCAAAGAGAAATAAGTGACTCAAAGTCACAGATAAAAAATTAGCCAATTATATACTGAAACAGGGACAAACAATCATGTCAATAAAATCGACTGGCACGAGAAGCCAGACCCATAAAACTGGGACATTTGGCAAAATGTAAGACTGCAGAATCTCACTCTCCTTCCAGTCTGTCACCCACAACTGGACAAATGGACAATGGATAATGGAGACTTAAAAAAAAAAAAGTGTCATAGCTCTGGCAGGGGTCATTCAGGGCCAATTTATCCAGCAGGGTATGAGTTTGTGAAATGAACAAAAAGCACTTCCTTTTTTTCCCTAAGCAAAACTTCACATAGAGGCATTAACTTAGCATCCCTTGGGACAGATGAATGTTATTTTTCAGACATAATTCTTTTTTTCCCTGGCATATAATTTGGAGGGGACGAGAGCCATCAGTTTAAAAATTCAAATACTTAATTCTTGGAACACTGTTTGCCAGACACTGAGAATGAATGGCTTGATTCAAGGTCATGCCCCTGTGCAATGAAATGACTAGCCAGAAGCATCACTGAGCCAGCCACTACGCACTTGTTACAGGGCAACATTCTGAGTGGTTGGGGTACCCGAGGCACTCCATCTGGATTGAGCACACAGGCCAGGTAATTCAAAGTGATGGGTTCTATTGCTCCATGGTGTTTTCATTCCAGTTGATTAGACACACCTTCAATTTTTACCAGTTTGCAGATAGAGATGCTCAGTATATTTCAATTTGCAGTGATATTAAGGGGCTAGAAAGTGAACTGTGGCTGGTTATCTGAAGCCTGTGTGGTATAGATAGTAAGCTAGAAGCCCTGTTACCCCTTGTGTCTAAATCCCTCCCCAGGAGAAAGTTAGGTGCTTAGAGAGGTCTATTAACTACTTAAGGCCACTTAGAATACCATTTAATGCATTATTGCTACAGTAATGCACTCTTACCCTTACAAAGGAGCAGAATGGCTGTTTATGTCAGAGATGGAGAAATGCCACACTGGTGTGGCCTCTGCCATCCTCCTAACCTTCTTGAGTCAGGCCATTTCAGAGGGAAATGGCCCATATCTATTGTCAAGTATGGGGCTGGGAGAGGGCTTGCTCTCATCTAGGACATAAATTTCTATTCTTACTCTTATAATTACAATATTTTTTAAAAGTCCATGCACCCCAATGTTTGTAGCAGCACAATTTACAACAGCCAAGTGAAACAACCTAAGTGCCCGTCAGTAAATGAGCTGATTAAAAAACTGTGGTACATTTACACAATGGGATACTATGCAGCAGAATGAAAGAAGGAGCTACCTTTCACAACAGCATGGATGGAAGTGGAGAGCATCACGCTAAGTGAGATAAGCCAGGTGGTAAAAGACAAATACCATATGATCTCACATATAAGTGGAACCTAATCAACAAAACAAACAAACAAGCAAAATATAACCAGAGACATTGAAATAAAGAACAAACTAACAGTAACCAGAGAGGTGGGGGGAGGACAATGGGGGGAGAAAAGAAGAAGTGTTGTCAAGGAACATGTATAAAGGGCCCATGGACAAAGCCAGAGTAGGGTAGGATTGAGGCTGGGAGGTGGGGGTGGTTGGGGTGGGGGAAAGTGGTGGCAGGAAAATGCAGACAGCTGTACCTGAACAACTATAAAAATACATAAGTAAATGCTAAAAAAGCCTCCCAGAAAATGAAGAAAGTAAATAAAAGCCCAGAGGCTGAGAGTAAATTTCTAATAACCAAAAGACAGTTTGGACATAGTTTCTGAAAGCATCACTTGCTCTTTTTGCTTGTCATTAGGTTTATTTCTTTCCCTTTAAGACAAGAATTGCATTTGTAAAAAAAAAAAGCCCTTTTCTGTGAGGACAAGAGGTGTGGAAGAGGTGCAGTGCCCCTTGTCCTGTGTCCTTTCAGATCAGACTGCTTCCTTGCACAGTGTCCAGAAGGCCAGCTGTAGAACATGGAGGATGGGCTAGGTAACCAACCCTCCAGGTCAGGCCAGTGCCCACAGCTGCCAAGTGAAGATGAGGAAATGAATCATGCTTTGCAATATCCATGTGAAGGTCTGATGACCAAGCAGAGTAGTGGAAGCTGGAGTTGAATAGAAATGTCTTTGAAGTTTTAATTTTCATATTATATAACAGATTCCTGACCCCATTCATAAAGTTTAGACTCAGATTTCACTGTTCTTAAGGACAACAGGCCTCCATCACATGGGTTGAAAAAGAAAATCCCAAAATCAGCTAATGTGAATCCTCAGCAATTTCCTTTTCAGTCTTTTTTAAAAAAATATTTCCCTCTTTATACCACTGACCAAGCTTAAGTCCACTGGACTTGACAGAACTCCCCTGCTTGTGAGTGATTTTGAGAATGACTACAAGCCAACTATAGGGGGATGGGTCACCTCTTTCAAAGATGTTTTCTGGGCTGACTTGCCAGGCCAGGCGGCTCATGGAGTCTTTGATCAGAACATGGATAACAGTCCTTGGGGTGGCGGTGGGGGCCATTTCCCTCCAGCAAGTTTGACGAGTGTCATCATGGCAGGCACACTGAGTCTAAGCCGTGCCCCCCCCCCCGAATAGAAAGGAGACTAATACCAGAGAGGTGGCCTAAAGCATTGAAATAAGCTTATGTTTAAGCTTCTCAGCAGTCCTTTCAGTGAACACTGACTGAGGGTAATGGTGTGAATGGCGGGAGGAAGGGTGTGGAGAGAAATGCTTATCACCCTCACCTCCAAGTTTTTTAATAAATTAATAGACTTCCTTTTCTTAGAGCAGTTTCAGGTTTAGAGAAAAATAAGTGGAAAAAATAGACGGTTCTCACGTACACCCTCACCTCCTTGCACTCTCACTTTTCCCTACAGATAACATCTTGTGTTGGTGGTGTATTTGTATAATTAATAGGCCAATATTGATACATGATTATTAAAGTTCATTGGTTCACTTTTGGTGATGCATGTTTTATGGGTACATTCAATATACACTTTGACAAATGGGTAATGACAGGTTTCTAGCACAACAGTATTGTACAGAATAGTGTCACTGCCCCCCAAATCCTCTGTGCTCTGTCTATTCATTACTCTTGTCCCGCAGCCCTGGGCAGCCACTGATCTTTTTGCTGTCTGTGTAGTTCTCCCTTTTCCAGAATGTGGTGTAATTGAAATCATATAATAAGTACCATTTTCAGATTGGCTTCTTTCACTTAATCATATGCATTGAGGTTTTTTTCATGTCCCTTTGTGGTTTGATAGCTCATTTCTTTCTCTTGCTGAATAATATTCCATAGTTTGTCTATCCATTCACCTAGTATATGACATCTCAGTTGCTTCCAAGTTTTGGCAATTATGAAAAAACTGCTATAATCATTCATGTGCAGGAGTTTGAGTTGACAATTTTTTTTTCTTTTAGTGTGGAAATTTGAGAATTTGAGGGGCTTGGCCCAGATTCATATACCTCGTAGGTCAAGGAAGAAAGACACGCACGATAACCACACACCCCAGAGGCAGCACGCTGCTGGGCGTTGCAGTTTTTGGATAAATATTGCTTAGGGGAACAACTGAGTGACCCAGTAAACAAGCTCACTTTGGGCACTGTGGACTGAATTTTGTCCACCAAAATTCATATGTTGGAGACTTAACCCTCAATGTGATTGTATTTGGAGAAGGGGCCTTTAAGGATATAACTAAAGTTAAATGAGGCTGTAAAAGTGGGTCCCTGGACTGATAGGACTGGTGTCCTCATATGAAGAGGAAAAGACACCACATGTAGAGAAGGGTCACGTGAGGACATAGTGAAAAAGTTGCCATCTGCAACCTAGGAGGAGGGGTCTTACCAGAAACCAACCCTGGAAACTCGACCTTGGACTTTCAGACTCTAGAATTTTGAAAAATAAAGTTTTGTTGTTTAAGCCATTCAGCTTGGTATTTTGTCATGGCAACCTGAGCAAACTAATACATGGAGTCTCTTCTCTATGGTGTGGTTGGGGAGGTTAAGGTAAAGAGGTCGGAGAGGAAGCTTTGTCTGCCCTGGCCTCCCCCGCTACACCAACCCCGTATGGGTTTGTTTATTTCAGACATGACTTCCTCCTGCAGTAGGTGCCAAAAGGGGCTCTGATAACTCGTCTCAGATTATTTCCTTGGAATTAACTTCTAGATGCAAAATTCCTAAAGGTAGAATTTCTGGGTTAAAGGGTATATTCAGTTTTAGACATTGTTCAGTGTTGCCCAGTTACCAACAATGCCCATTCACATATTTTTAGTTTTTAGAAGTATTTATTTTATCAATGCTGGCTATTGTTACTATAAAAAAACACAAGTAAAAAAATAATTTCATAGCAAAATAACCTTGTTAATTTCAAACAAAGCATATCTAACAGCTTTTAAAACTTGTATTTATTTGAAATTATTAAATTAAGGTATTTTGTGGTCATTCTTTTTTCCTTCATGATTAGCAACTCATATATTTTATTCCTTTTATAGACTATGTACCCATATTTTCTTAAGTTAAAAGAAACCTTTATATATTGAGACCAATTGTATCTGCCACATGAAGTACATGTTTTCTATGACTTTCTTTTGACAGTTAATGGTGTTTAGGTATTTTTCATATGCAAATCTTTTAATTTTTATGTTACTACAATAAATTTGATATATTTATTCTTGGTTTCTGCTTTAGCATTACATTCAGACATCCTCATCCACAGCAAGGTTAAATATATAGTTTTCTGTATTTTTATCTAGTAGTTTGCTGTTTTGATTTTTGCAGTTTTATCTTTAACAATATGCATGCATAAAGGACTCTTTTGACTATTTTAAAAGAAGTGTGAACTAGCTTCCTTCTCTCTGACCCTTACCTCTATTTTTCACTGACTTTCTGAGAAAATTCCAACTGAATTTGAAGAAGTTCCATCAATCCAGGTCAAGAAAAGAGAGCTATAAAGAGAAGAAAAAAAGACAAAGGAGATAACAGGAAATTTTGGGGGTTTAAAATGTCAAGCAGAAAAGTAACTTCAGTTTTTCTCTCTTCTAAATGAGCAGGTTGGACAGGGTAACCTGTGGGGCTCTCTTCTGGCTCAACCTCATGAGATCTGAGGATCCTGAGGGCCAACCCCATCTCCCATCTCATCCTTCTAAAACGAGACTAGTGCACACTAAACAACTGTGAGCTGAAGGGACTTTTAAACTCAGGAAATCCTGGAACCAGAAAGGATCTTCAAGAACTCTCAACCTCCATTGGATCATTTTGCCAATAAAGCCACTGAGTCCAGAGATGTTAAGGGTTCTACCCAGGGTCCGCAACTGGTCAGCTGCAGAGCCCTCCTGGGGCTCAGGCCCCAAATCGGCATCCTGCTTTCCCCTCACCCTTACTCTGGCCATCTCTTCATTTCCTCTTGTCGCTTCTTTCAGTGGGAAGTTCATTTCACTCATCATAATCACTCCCATCCAGTGGATGTGACACAGTTTGACAGTGAAAGCTGAGAAAGGAGGTGGCTAATACTTGAAAAAATGTAATGGATAGAGTCTCTCTCTTAGGAAATTTGTCATTGAAGGCTACTGTGTGCCTTAGTCCCCCTCAGGCACTTTAAAATATTTTCCCCTGAGAGCCGAGAGATCTTTCCATGTGTATTCCGAGAATCTGATTGCAGCCAAAGCAACAGACTCTTCCATTTTTGCCTAAAAGCAATGAAATGATTACCTGTGTCCTTAATTTAAATTCTTACTGACAGCTCAGATGCTGTTGCAGCTGGAGGAGGCGAGCTGACCTTCATATCTATTGTCAGTGTAGAGACAAGGGGGAATTTTATTGACTAGGGAGGATAATATGCATTAGGGAAACCAAGCAAGGATGCTCTGACCTATTGGAATATAGTGCAGTGTCAAAGGGCACAGGATTAGAGCTCTGTGGCATCATTAGCGTAAATGCCAATTTTGTCCCTTTGTGTGCTCTGCTGCGACACTCGCCTGTCCGTACCATGGGGACTAGCAAGAGTCTCTTTTAGTAGCTCTTTGCTTATCTGTGGTATTGAGAAAAGCCTGCTGCCAGCCTCTTGGGGTTGCCTCTTGAAAAAAAGGAAAACAACCAATTGCAACATCACGAATCCCAGAAATTCCATCTGCATATTTTCAGAGCCTCGGGTACATTGGGTCACTCCTTAGGGGAACCGTTCACTGTATCTGCCTTTAGAAATGAACCCTCAGAAATCACTCAAGGGAATGCCCAATGAACAATTCTGCTTTCTTTTTTCCCCTTCCATTCCCCTGCTAAGTGTCTCTGAAAAGCCCCTCCCTGGGGATACTTGTTCTTGGTGATATCAGGCCCTAGTCATGCATTAGACTGCTGGATACTTTTGTTGTTTATTTCTTTCCTCACTTTCCATGTATGGGAGGGTTATGAGCTCATCAGAGGTCCTGGGAACCTGCTGTCTTAGGTGCCACAGTGCTGTTCTAAGTGGCAGGCACTGGCCTATGTGATTGACATACATTTTCTCATTAGGGAGGTATTACTAGTGTCCTCATTTGACAAATGAAGAAACTGAGGCACAAAAAAGTTAAGTAACTTCCCGAGGTGACAGAGCCAGTTGTAATGCAAACCCACGCATTTTGACTCTCAAGTTCATGCCCTTAATCATTGACCTTTTCACCAGAAATCTCTCCCCCTTCCACCCTTCCTTCTTTTTCCTTTTTTTTTTTTTTTTACAAATCTTTAAAAAGATAAGAAACCTCTCTCAGCTCCAGGGCCATAAAAAGTTTGCCAAATTCTGTTCCAATCTAAAGCATTGCTTTTAATTACACCACTAAGACTATTTTAATTGCAACTAATAGAAAGCCTAGACTAAAATGGCTTAAGCGGAGAATGAGAGGTGGAGGTGGAGGTGGCAGAGAGTATAGGGGAGATAAATGGTAATAGGAAAAATACAATAAAAATAATATAAAAAATAAATGGCTTAAACAAAGGGAAAAGAGATTTTACTGGGTCATGTCACTGAAAAACCCAGGAGACTCTTGGGTGTTAGGCAGGACTCGAGCTGAGGTTCACAACTTCCTCACCAAAGCTCCATGTCTCTGCTTCCCTCGGCTCTGCCCTCATCAGTGGGTGAGTTTCACCCCCATGTGACTTCACTCGTTGCAGCAGAAATGAACAATCCTAACCACTATCTTTTTGCCTCACATCATAGAAATCTCTTCCAGCAACTCTCTGGAAGATAGAAAAAGCTTCTTTCTCAATAGCTCCAAGCAAACATCTCACATCTGATAGGCTCGGACTGAAGGGCATGTTCATCTATGAACCAATAACTGTAGCCCAAGAATGGACTTTTCTTATTATCTTAATCTAATGTCACCTAAATGTCATAGAGTATGGGAGAGGATTGGTTTTCCCAAGTGGAAACACAGACCCTTGCTATGCGGAGAGGGGCTCACGGAGCAGTGGCAGCAGCAGTGGCAGCACCGGGAGAAACGCAGTCTCAGGTCCCACCTCAGACCTACTAAATCAGAATTTGTGTTTTCACAGGGCCCCCAGATGACTCCTCTCAGCATCCAACTCTGAAATGCACTGATTACTAAGAATGGAACCGATGCTGAGCAGTAGCAACAGGTGACTGCTACACAAATTTTTTGTTATGGCATTAAATTGATTCTGGCAGCCTTTTCCATTGAGGAAATGACAAAACGAGTTGAGCACTTATCATTAATCAGTTTGAATGTTTACAATGACAAACAAGAAATATCCAACTCAACAGGCTTAAAGAATAAGGGAGATAATTAGTATAACAAAATGTTACAACATACGGTAGTTATTGGGCTGTTAATTCTTTTCAAAACCTCTCCTTAAAGATTCAGTGGTTCTCTCCTCCCATTTCAGGGGCAGTGTCTGGCGTACATGCCTACCTCTAAACACATCTCTCCATTGATGGCTTGGCAATTCAGGGTTTATCTCAGATGAGATTCATGAAAAGAAGGAGTAAATGCCCAAACCAAATCAGGTCCCCATGAGTCAGCAAGAAGGAAAGGCCACTGATACCCAGGGACCAGAGAGAGCATCTTTGTGTAGCTGTAGAACTTCTTAAAGTTGCTCCTGTTTATGCCAGTAGTTACGTTAGTATGCTTCGTTTCTCCTTAACCAGTTGTTATGTTAAAGCTCTGCCTTAAAGTAATTAACTTTATTTGTTTATATATCTTGTTTTTTAAAATGAAGCAAGGACAATTTTTAATAAGAAAATAGCTTCAAAATATTTCATAATGGGACTTTGGATTACATGTAAAAAAAGCAAAATAAATTTAAAAAAGACACTTGACATAATCTCTTATGAAAAGGCCTTACTTGATTTGTGTTGGGGCCACACAACTTCCTTGTTCAAGGCCTGCAGCTGGGGGTCAGATTGTCTGTATCAACCAGGATCGCTAGAGTTTTTGGCATCCTCTGATTTAAGCCCTGGGGTACACATTTAAATGGTCATATTTGGTCTGCTTCACAACGACATTCTTCTGCAAAGAAGGAAAAATAGAATATGTGGTTGGTGTGAAAGAGTAAAACCAGATACACTTGCCAGTGGGCAGGAGAAAGAGAAAGTCAGGGACGTTTTCAAACTTAGACTTGTTTTCCTTCATTAAGGCAAAATAGCAAAATCATTCTCAGTTTCCTAAGAACAAGGAACCAGTGCTGGGATGAATGAGAAGGCAGTTAATTATGCCCAATGCTGTGTTAATCTCCTATGGATGATGTGAATGTCTGTTAGAAATGGGGGGACAATCCCAGGACCCCAGGGGGCTGCGGTCAGTGAATGGGTCCCCTCTCTATGGGGATCTGTTTAATAAGGGACTCCCCAGCTGCCCTTGGCCCTCCGCCTTGTGGCCTGCTAGTCTGTTGTAGTAGGGGGCAGTGGGTGGTTTTGCACTGGCTTTATTTGGTGGCTGAATGGATTGTTTCCTCAGGATTTCTTTTGTTCTCATTTTATTAGCAATGGCCTGTGCAGAAAGGAGTTTGGGACAAGAGCAGATGCTGGAGGGAGGTTATATAACAGATTTCACAGGCTTCAGAATGGTCATGCTGGCACTTGACCAGTCACCAGTAGCTTTTACTCTTACAGCCTTGGTTGTTTTTGAACATTCCTCTTAGATTTTACAACAGAATAAGCATTTGCTATAACTGAAAGTCCTATGCTTCCAAGCCCTATATCGGGCTCTTAAAATACTATAGCTCATTTATAGTGCTTTAAATCACCCTCGACAACATGCACTATTATTTTCACTCAAAATATGAGCAACTGAGGCTTAGAGTGAGAGGTTGTGGTTTGCTCATGGTGGGAGATCCAGAGTTAAAACACATCTTTAATTTACAATGGAGCTCTGATACCTGGGGTTTGTGCTCTTTACCCTCCAAGGCTCCACCCTGTTTTCTGGGGCCTGGTGGCAGCCTGCTGCATTGGAGAGAGTGCAGAGCCTGGACACAGAGGCCAAAAGCTTGGAAACCACAGGCTCACAGAGTGCCCTTTAGGTGGTTGTCCCAGAAGCAAACCAGGAAATACTGCCCCCACTTCTGTGCCCCAAGCCCTCAGGTTATTATCTGGGGTGGGTTCCTGCTTCTCCAGGAAGAAGACGGCTATCCATTACTGCATTCCCAGAAGCTGGTAGTGTCTAACATGTGGCCAAAAAGCACCAACTGCATTCAAATGGATGGAGGGGGGTGGCAAGGAGCACAGCAAAGAAGCAGGTCTCCCTGTTTCTTTCTTTTTTTTTTTTAAAGAGCCACAGCATATTATTTTCTGTCTGAACCTCAAAATTTAAATTTCTGCTGTGTGACATTGAGCAAGGTACTAAACACCTCTGAGTTTTAAAAGATAGTGCCAGTTATGCAGTTGTGTTTGCTTAGAGGATTAAATAAAATGAGACAAAGAATATAAATTGTTTAGCTCAGTTTCTGGATGGGGCAGGCTTTTGATAAATGGTAGCTATCATCATCATAATAGTACTTTGCCAATGTTGGAAATAGTATTTCAGGTGTATTTCTTTTCTTTTATATTTATGAAAGTTTATTTCAAAATTCACAAAGATAGAAAAAGTGAACCATACAAGAAATGGGGTCACAAAACAAGTTATAGAGGCAAAGGAAGGGGAGAGAAAAGTACAGGTAACCTGTCTGGGAGGAAAGAGGGGAGGGGGAAAAGGCGGGGTGCGCTCCTGGGAGGGAGAGCGCAGGCTCCTCCGTCCTTCTGTGCGTTTCTAAGAGAGTGAAGCTCGGGGCTGCCTGGCTGCAGGAAACTTGGTCTGTTTTCTTAAGGCAAGAACACTTGTTGTGTTTCATACTCTCAAGAAACAAGTTTACTGCCCCTTGGTTACAGAGGTCAGTGAGTGGTGGGCCCTGAATTCTCACCATGATGAGCAGCGCTACCCTGGATTTCGGTTTCACACTGATTGTCTCTCCCACAGTTCTGTTACCTGGGGCTTTCACTGCTCTCCCATTCCTGACCTACCAGAGCCCTGTTACTTTAAGAAACAAACATCAGAATACTCCCCTCCCCAGTAATATACAGACTAACATTTTCCCCCAATAAGTATTTTAAAACTAGAGATTTGTATGCCTCATTCAGAACCATTTTACCAGGAGAAGTAGCTGCAGGGAAAATGACTCTAAAGGACACATGAAAGATGAACTCAGCCTGTCTTCACGGTAACAGAAATATTGCTATTATTAATATCATACACTTAGAGAGTGCTGCTTTCCCAAGGAGCTCAAAGCATTGCAAATATATTATCTTATTTCTCCTTGCCACACGCAAGGGAGGCAAAAGACAGCAATGGGCAATCTTCAGAAAGAAAACACTGCTTGCTGAAGTGCATTTGGATTGAACTGGAACCAGACCAAATCATCCAAGTCTGGTTGGAAGAGAGCTAATGAGTCATATTCCCAGGAGGACCTTACTTCCTGTTATATATCACTGAATGCTTGGGAGGCAAGCGCTCCCTCTGAGTGAATCACCTGCACCCAACCCTTGGGGGAAGATGGCTTGGAATCCCTGGGCCATTCAGCTGCCTCCAGGACTGACAGCTGACCTGGGGGTCCCACATCCCCTTGGAGCTTTGCAGGTCCTGGTCAAGTGGCTGAGTCTAGTGCCTGCGGTTGGCATTTGGTTGGTCTTTGCTTCTGATCATCTTCAAGGGATTTCATGGAATTCTGCAGGTATCAGAGTCAGGTGTGGTTCTACACAGGACCTCTTCCTCTGAAGGATATCGGGTATATTTAGGATTAGGCTGGGGAAGATGCTCTGAACTAGGCTCTCCTGTTGCCTTAGCAATGGGAGAATCCCTGCAGTGCTGTATACCTAGGAAGCTGCCTACAGATTTAGACATTTATTGCATGTTCTACGCCTTCAGCCTTAGCTCTAATCCAGGGCAGGTGCCACTTAAGTTCATCCTTGGTGAAATTCGACTCAACAAAGAGCTAGCCATAAAGGACTACAGACCTACTTAGATGAATGCTATGCTGCATTTGAGCTGGAGCATAGTGGAGGCTTCACTCCCACCTTTGCAGGTGATGGGAACTTTGAATTAAGTTAGAGGCCCATGGGGACAAGTGGGACCACTCAGAAGGCTGCCTCAGTACTGTGAGATGGAGAAATCTTTAGATGTCACTTCCTGACAGGTTGGAATCTCAAATTCCAGATCCGCATGTACTTATCTCTGTGTCCTTGGAAAGTAATCTTTCTGAGGTTCAGTTTCCCCACCTGTAAAATAAGAATTGTGACATATATTAAGAAGGGTGGTTATAAAGGCACAAAACAGGCTCTCCCTCCTGAAGGGAGCTCAGCATAAGACTGTGGGATCCTTCACCTCCCTGTTTGGCTTTCAGGCACAAATGACAGGATGCCACTGGTGACTTCAGGAAATGGTAAAATTTGGTACATCCCTCCAGGAAAATGCTGGCACTTCATAACTATTTATTGTAAGAACGTGTATTCATTTGTTCATTCAGTCAGTGAGCAAACAAACACTTAAGAAACTTTGGCCACTGAGCTAAATACTATAGACACCATGATGGAAAAAGACAGAACCCCTGCCCTCAAGATGGCTGTTGCGTTTGGCCAATTTTTTCCCTTAGCTGATGAGAGAAATACTCCAGGCGGCTTGAGTAGAGCTTCCATCCGCAGGGCAGTGAAAGGAAACAGCAAACACTCTTCTGAGTTGACGTGGCTCAGGGATTCAGCAGCTCCGACCAGACCAATTATAGGGTTTACTGTCAGGGCTGACCTTTGAGAAGATTGCCTCAATTATAAAAGGTCAACATCTCCTGGTTCTGGCACAAAAAGTCTTGAGAAGGTGGTGAAATGCAGCCAAATCACTCCAAGGAGGTCTTCAACCTTTGCCATTCAGCAGTGACCCAAGGCTATCAGACACCTTTGTAACATGGTGGTTAAGTAGCTCAGGCAGGCAAAGTGTGTGCTGGAAAATTAGCCCTTACATTTTAATATAGGTATGTTGTATGGGCTTTTTTATTAACAATTCAAAATGTGTTCTTGTAGCTAGTTAGTGGTTACTCCTGAATGAATTACAAAGGTCATGCATTTCTCCATACAAAAGTTATAGGGTATTAGTTAGGGCAATATTAAGTAGCCTTTAGAGAACACATTCTTCCAGGTAGAAGAAAAAATGGGCAAGGACATTCAGTTTTAAGTTTCTGTTTTTTTGTCTTGCTGCCTTGGCACAAATTCCAAGAAGAGAAATTGTATCCTCTGACATTATTTGTGAGAATAATAGTGACCCTTGACTAAGATGTAATTTCCCATCATGAAGCTCCATTTTTGCAAACTGCAAGACCCCATCTCTCAGCATCCAAAGAACAGAAAACAGACCAGGCAGAGTGTTTTCTTCAGAGGGACAAGTCAAGCGATAAGAGCTCAGAGACAACAGCTGAGCTGGGCCAGACCTACCGCAATTCTCTGAAATTACCTTCCCACCTGCAAAGCTTCTTCTGTGGACCAGATCCAGCCCATGTGCACACCAGTTCCAGAGAGATGTCCTCCATGTCACCAGATAGGAAAACTGGCTCATTATCAGTCTAGAGGCACAAAGTCAGGCTGAGATTTAATTTTGAAGCACATTTTCATATAGCTTAGATTTTCCTGTCAGGGAAGAGGCTTTAATTTCTTTAAAAAAAGATTTTATTTATTTATTTTTTAGAAAGAGGGGAACGGAGGAGAAAGAAAAGGTGAGAAACATGGATCAGTTGCCTCTTGCAACCTCCCAACCAGGATCCTGCCCTGCAACACAGGCAAACCAGTGACGTTTTGCTTTGTGGGATAATATTCAAACTACTGGGCCACACTAGTCAGAGCAGAAGGCTGTAATTTCTAAGTCTTATGCTCTGGAGTTAGAAATTACTTTATTTTGTTTTGTTTTGTTTTGTTTTGCCATTTAACTCCAGTTATCAGCTGAAGATTTTTTTAAATTTAGTCTTTATTGTATTCGTTTTCCACTATCAGTTAGTCCTTTTCTACTCCCCTACCCCCAGCAATCTCCACACTGTGAAGATTTTTTAACATAGTAATCTTATATTTCTTTGCCAACTTTTCAGGGTAATGCTGGTAGCAGGAATCTGACAGTTAAATATTCATGCTGCCCATTGGGTAGTCTTCCAATTTATAAAACTTGGATTTTATAGAACTTCATCCAAAATGACTCTATCCAGCAAAGCTGTCATTTAGAATGGAAGGGCAGGTAAAGTGCTTCCCAGATAAGGTCAAGTTAAAGGAGTTCATCATCACCAAGCCCTTATTATAGGAAATGTTAAAGGGACTTATCTAAGAAAAGAAGATAAAAAATATGAACAGTAAAATGACAACAAACTCACAACTATCAATAACTGAACCTAAAAAAAAAAACTAAGTAAACAACTAGAAGAGGAACAGAATCACAGAAATGGAGATCACATGGAGGGTCATCAGTGGGGAAGAGGAGGGAGGAGAATGGGGAAACAGGTACAGGGAATAAGAAGCATAAAGGATAAGTATAAAACAGAAAGGGAAGGTTAAGAATAGTGTAGGAAATGAAGCCAAAGAACTTATATGTACTACCCATGGACATGAACTAAGGGGTGGGAATGCTGGTGGGACGGGGGAGTGCAGGGCAGAGAGGAATAAAGGGGAGAAAAAAGTGGGACAACTATAATAGCATAATCAGTAAAATATACTTTAAAAACAAAAGAACCTCAAATAAGGTATTCAACTTTTGGGTCACAAGGTCTATGGATGTTGAAATTCCTATAATTATATGCAAGCAATTTTGAATATGTATTTTTTTCCTGGAGGAAAGGGCTGATGCTCTTATCAGATTTTCAAAGCAGTTAGTGACCTAGAACCTATTAAAGACACCAACCTAGACAGTTTCATTAACTCTGGTAGCTGATAGCTGACTGATAGAGATTGTAACTAGAGAGAAAAGCAGCAGGGGGAGATCTGGCAGCAAGTAAGAATAGGTGATTCTCAGTCCCCTGCAAACTATGAGCATTTCATTCATGGTCCTGGGTTGAGGCTCAAATGAAATATATTTTGGTTTTTGTGTCTATGTTCTAGCTACACTGTAAGACTTCATCCCCACCATTCTGTGTTGAGTTTCTTATGAAAAAGATTTGTCCAGAGCAGCAACTCATTTCAATCACACATAAATTGTAATTTCACAGACTTTTCATCAGCAGCAAATAGGAAAGCTTTGTAAATTTGAATTGTATGGTATACTGGCAAGACACAGTTTTCCTGTATCAAAGGAACACTATTTCTGTTATACAATCTTCTGTGTAACTAGTAATGGACAGCTAAAAAGCACAGAGCAAATGAGAACTACCAGAACACAAATAATCCAACAGAAAGATATGGAGAAAAGAAATGGTTCATAAAATGAAAGAGAATTGTTTAAAATCTTTCTAAGTAATAAACTCATATATTAGACAATATACTTATAAAACAAGATTTGAATGCTATGAAAAAGAAATACTCAGAGAACAAGAGAAAAGAAGCCTCCTACTAATTAAACACAATTGCCAAAATAGAAAACAATCAATAAAAGAATTAAACCTAAGAAACTTCTTAGAAAATAGAAGAAAGGAGGAAAATGGGAAGGGGAATTCAAAGAAAGATAAATGACGTGGGGAAAGGAAATGCCCAGGGAGATCATATTAAATTGATAAAATGCCTAAAAGGAAAGAATTGAGAAAACAAAAGTAAGTAAGTAATCAGTAAGAAAAAGATTCTTCCCAGATCCCCCAAACTGGGATCTTTCCATTGAAAGAGAGCATCAAATGCTGATTTCAATAATAAAAACTCTTATCTAGTCATAGCCTCATGAACTCAGAGCACCAGGAATAATAGAAGACCCGAAACCCTATCAGACATTATTATTTTTTTAAACTTACAAAGGAAAAAGAATACAGCTGACATCAATCTTCTCAAAAGCAACTTTGGATGCTAGAAAACAATGAGCAAGTAACTTCAAGGTTTTGAGGAAAATGATGTTCAACCTAAAATTTTATGCCTACTTAAATAAAATGTTAAAACAGAAATCTTTTTAGATATCAAGGACTCAGAAAATCAGATTGAGAAGAGTGAAGAAGAAGAGTGGCTAAACAGCAACCAGAGCAATGTCCCAATGAGGACACAACTTGGTCTGGCGGAACAGCACTCTCATTGCCGGAAGACTGCCGTGCAGCTTGTCTCGCTGCTGCTGCTGCTGGCCCGGGGCCCCTGAGCCCTCGCAGTGCTGTGCGGAGTCCGCAGAAATGCAATATTCTGGTCACTGCCGCCACCACACTCCACGGCCTCCATCTGTTTGAGTCACCAGTTCTCAAATCAAAGTCCTGAGTAAGGAAATCTGGTGGTACTTTTTCATGGCCTAGATGTGGAGATTAGGAAAGGGGGTTGTAGGCACTTGGAGCTGCCAGTATAGGAACTTGAGCTTTGACCTCCAAAGATTCATTCAGCAGAAGATTCCCCATACGTAAAAAGAAAATGTAGATTCTGAGTAGAAAAACTGACACATGTCTTTTCAAAATAACTTGAACACACTTGGTGGTATCCTGAAAGCTGAAATGCAAACAAAATACTTTTTAAAAATATTAGAAACTCCAAAAATATAAGCAAAAGAGAAAGAGCACAGGGGTTTCACTAGAATGCGAAGTAGAAGTTGTTTGACTTCATGCAATTGATTGAGTATAATGGAATAAAATGCTTTTAACTTGGCTGCTAGAAATGTTTCTACCAATGACTCTGGAATCATGAAGTGAGACTTGCAAAGAAAGACATGTAACCCAGGCCTGTGGTTTAATACAGCAATGAACAAAATTTACATACCCATAATAATGTAAACAGGATTTTTCTTGGCAATATAAAGGGTTGGTGGCTGAAGTGGGGAGTAGAGAGCAGGAGAAAGGATGGGGGAAAGGCAGAACACAAATATCTTCATCTCACAAATGCAGTGTCAAAAATATATAGAAAGTCAATGGGATAAGAAATAGAATAGCATTTCAAACTACAAAGAGAAATGCTAAAAAAAATTTTTTTAAAGCAATTTAACTATCAAATGCTGAAAGCAGAAGAGGAAAAGGAGGAAACCTAAGTGACCCAGATCTTCATCTTTCATGTTTGGAAGTCATCTTAGAAAAGTTTCTAAATTTAACAAATCAAGACGTGGTATTATAAGATACTCTAGAGATACGATGATAACCTCAGAACAACTGAAACCTGTCTAGAGTTGAGATTGCTTTTCGGGAATAGGACTGGGGTGAAGAGATGAAACATAGAGGTCCTGCTTTCAGTCATTACCTCTTGAGTTATTATGTATATACATAACTTTAATTTAATTAAATTGACTTTAAATTAAAAGTAGATAACTCAGCCATCTTTGAAAAGCAACTCAAGTGCCATTTATTTATTTGCTCTGTTTCATGAGCAGAAGAAAAATTGATATGCTATTAAAAACTGGTTAGAAACCAAATTACTTTAAAAATAGTTTATAACATTTTAATTTTACTGAACATTATTCTAATGAAGATATTTGAGAAACATTTTCAATGTGTAAATATGTGAGATCACCATGAAATATAAGACAAGGAATGTTTTCCAATTTTTTTGGCAAATCTAGATGTCCATGAATTTATTTCCTTTTTTTACCTTTGTGTGTGGTGTGTGTTGTTACCTCTTGAATTTCAATTTTAGAAGATAGCAGCAAAGATCTGCAACAGGAAACTATATTTTCTAACTAAGCACCTTACTTTGGCAGAAGTTGTGGAGTTCTACAATTAATTCTTGTCTGTAGATCAATGGATTGCATAAAAGGAAGATCAACCTTGACAAGATGGAACAAATACAGTCATTACTGAAATCCTAGCAATACAAAACAATTGACTGTAAATCTAGGTCAGTTTGTCTGCTTTGAAACATTTTTCCTTTGTACTATTTCATACTTAACTAGTCCTTATTGTGTACTTGACATGTTTTCTTATTTTTCATAGGCAATTTGGAATCTTTATTTATTAAATAATAAGAGTATTTACCTAGGAGATGTAAATGCACAGAACACAGATAGCATAGTTAATTTGAATTTTTAACACAGCATGGTAAACCAAACTGCATATGTATCCTGAGATTTTGCAATAACACCAATGGCTAGAAGATGAGCCCAGTGCCAGGGGACCGTGGGGAGGGATACAGGTCTACTACAAGCATGAGGGTAGAGCAGCACTCTGCCTCCAGAAGACAAGAATATCTGGATTTGGCGTTTGTATCTCACTAAAGAACATGAGGAAGGACAAAAGCAGACAGAAACCAGTGATATGTTGGGACACCTCTATGATAGTAACTACAAATTTTGCAAACAATGAAATGGGCCCACAAGGGACCTCCTTATGTATACAGGGTGGTACTTACCTTTTTAATCATGCAAGGTCTTCTGTTGGACTATCATCTGATTGGGTCTGGTGCTGCTACCTTCTTCCCATGGATCATTGTTTGTAGCTCTAAGAAAGACTGAACCGTTTTAGACATATCTGATTTCCTGGGAAGTTAATAGACTTGTTCTATTTACGTTGAATCTCTTTTATGGACTATAGTGTGGTATATTGAGGAAGGACTTAAGTCTGCCTGAGCAGGAGGGTATTCTTCTAATCAACTAGAAAGCACAAACTCATCTAATTTGTAAATTTTCCCAGGAGGCTCATGCTTACCAGTAAGATGCTTTCTAGTATTCTCACTTTCACCTAATGCTTTCTCTTCAGTGTCAGGTTCAAAATTCTGAACAATTTTATAACATTGGAGATGAAGCTTGGAAGGCAAATACAAAGATTGCAGGGTGGTCTCAGTGCTGCCAGGTTTAGTCCTGTTACAATACATTAAAGTGAGCACATATTCTCTTGATCATAATTCAGGCACTTCATACTCTTGGACATAACCTTGGCCATCAAAGGATTCTCCTCTATATTCTTTAAGATGTTTGTTATCCTGGACTAGGGAGCCCCCTTAGTTTCTGTTGTTAATGCAGGAGAGGTACAGATTGCTCATTTTCATCTATATGAAGGGTTGTGGCTATTACTAGCTACTTCTCACATACCCTTGATCTCCAGCCCAGCCCCAACACTTTTCTATCATGGTATGGACAACTTGCTAAGAACAGAGTTCTTGGACTTTCTTAATGTACCTATTGATCTTTCTCTCCATTGCTCCTTTGTCTGTTTTCTTCCACTTAGTGAACATACCTTCATCTTTCCAAGTGAGCAATCCTTTATCTCTCTTTTTCATTGCACACTGTATCTAATCCATAGATTTTACTTTGAGTTCATCCACTGTCTACATCTATATTCCCTCAAGTTTAAATACCCCTATCTCCTTCCTTGACAACAGTAGACTCACTAGTGTTCCTGCTTCTTTTCCCCTCAGGCTATCCATTCTGCACATGGCTATTAGATTAATTGTAAACAAAACAAAACAAAACCGCAAAAGCACCAATTTTATCATGTCACTGTTGAGCTTAAAATTCAATTGGCAGTCAATATACTTCAACTCCAAATTCCTTAACCTGATGTACAGGACTCTTAGGAGGTCTCTGACTCCTTCTCCAGCTTCATTTTGGCCCATTCTCCTCCCGATTTCCATATTTGGACTCCATTGGTCTTTTTTTCATTTAGTTGAATGTGGCCAAGTTCTTTCTCACTTTGTGGACTTCACACAGCTGAAAAGTTCTCTCTCCCAGTCTTCACCTGGATGACTCCTTCCTACCTTTAGAGCATCCCTCTTATGCCACTTCCTTAAGGATATTTTCTATGATTCTCTCTATAAACTCACATATGTGGCTAACATTGTATTTTTATAAGACAGTACTGCTAAAAGTGCAAACAGCTACTTACAGATGTGACAAATACAAGGCTGCATGAGGCCCTACTTTATCCTTGCCTACTTTAGCCTTTTCTCAATCCTACCAGCCCTTGTCCCTTGCTCTCTGCATTTCATGGCATGTCTTGGCCTTACCTTCACTAATGCCCAACTCAATCTCAAATTTGTATGTGGCTCCTCAGTTAAATACTCAGATCTCAGAACTACATGTTTGAGGACTCTCATGATACATAAATTGGCCCTGGTCATGCTAAGTTCCATTCATTTAGACATTCAACAATTTTTTTTTTTTGCAGCTACTACATGTTGGGTACCATGCTGAGCACTGGGAATATAAACATGAGTGAAGTGAAATCCCCTCCTGTGTGGAGCTCATACTTGACTACAGAGGCAGATGCTAGACACGCACACATGCATATATAATAACACTTTAGTACAGGCTGTGATCAATTTTATGGTGGAAGTAGCATTGACTATAGGATCTACAATTTTAGATTTTCTACTAACTATTTAAAAAGGACAAAAATAAACAACCAGAACTCATAGAGAATTAAACTGTACAGAAGTCCAACAACCATTCATCCAGACTGGTAAGAGGGGTGGAGTCGCAGCAGGAAAAAGTGGAGGTGCGCACCAGGCACGCAGGCAGCAGCGGCTGGCAGATCCCAGGTGCACAGGTGGTGGCTAGCAGACCCTGGGCATGGGGTGGCAACTGTGCAGACCCAGTGAGGCCGAGCAAGGCGGCTGGCTGACCAGGTGGTCCCACATTCACATGCAGATAATCCAGGTGAAGAGGAAGTGGCCAAAGGGACTGGAATCGGAGAGGGAGCAGAGCAAGTGCCATTGTTCCCTCTCGGACTGCGCCCCTACATACAGCATCACTACCCAGTGACCAGGCTGCCCCATGCTGCGGAACACCTAAGGCTCCACCCCTCACTATGTAACAGCTGCGACTAGGACAAAAAACAAAAACAAAAACAAAAAACAGAAACAAAATGGCTCAAACTGGAGAACAAATCAAAGCCCCAGAGCCTATTCATCCAAGCAACCAAGAGATAGCCAACCTATCAGATGCACAGTTCAAAGCACTGGTGATCAGGATGCTCACAGAATTGGTTGATTTTGCTCACAAATTAGATGAGAAAATGAAGGCTATAATAAGTGAAATGAAGAAAAATGCACAGGGAACGAATAGAGATGGGAGGAAAACTGGGACTCAAATCAATGGAGTGGACCAGAAAGAAGAAAGAAATAACCAAACAAAAAACAAGGAAGAAAAAGAATTAAAAAAAATGAGGAGATGCTTAGGAACCTCCAGGACATCTTTAAACATCCCAACATTCGAATTATAGAGGTACCAGAAGGGGAAGAGGAAGAGCAACAAGTGGAAAACTTATTTGAACAAATAATAAAGGAGAACTTCCCCAATCTGGCAAAGGAAATAGACTACCAGGAAGCTCAGGAAGCTTAGAGAGTCCCAAAGAAGTTGGACCCAAGGAGGAACACACCAAGGCACATCATAATTACATTAGCCAACATTAAAATGAAGGAGAGAATTCTAAAAGCAGCAAGGGATAAAGGCAGAGTCACCTACAAAGGAGTTCCCATCAGATTGTCAGCGGATTTCTCAAAAGAGACCTTACAGGCAAGAAGGGGCTGGAAAGAGGTATTCCAAGTCATGAAAGTCAAGGACCTACATCTGAGATTGCTCTATCCAGCAAAGCTGTCATTTAGAATGGAAGGAAAGATAAAGTTCTCAGATAAGGTCAAGTTAAAGGACTTCATCATCACCAAGCTCTTATTATATGAAATGTTAGAGGGACTTATCTAAGAAAAAGAAGGTAAAAAATATGAACAGTAAAAAGACAGCAAACTCACAGATGTTAACAACCACACCTAAAACAAAAGCAAACTAAGCAAACAGGTAGAACAGGAGCAGAAACACAGAAATGGAGATCCCATGGAGGGTTAGCAACAGGGGAGTGGGAGGAGGAGAGAGGGGATAAAGGTACAGAGAATAAGTAACATAGATGGTAGGTAGAAAATAGACAGGGGGAGGGCAAGAATAGGGTGGGAAATGCAGAAGCTAAAGAACTTCTGACACATGGACATGAACTAAAGTGGGGGAATGTAGGTGGGAGGGGGTGTGCAGGGTGGAGGGGGATGATGAGGAAAAATGGGACAACTGTAATAGCATAATCAATAAAATATATTTCAAAAAATAAAAAGGACAAAAATAAAATTAATTTTAATAAAATATTTTTATTTATTCAATACGTAGAAAATATTACTTTTCTGAGTTTAATTAATATGGAAAATTAATGAGATATTTTATTTTTTTTTTCATACAAGTCTTCAAAATCCACTGTGTACTTTATACACACAGCACATCTCAATTCAGACAACCATACGTGGCTAACGGTTCAATAATCAAAATGGCTAATGGCTACCATATTGGACAAAGGAGCCTTATAGGTTCTCAGAAGCTCATTGGTGCTGACCATGAACTTGTCCCAGTTTTTTTCACAATTGGATTTGATCACTTAGACAGGACATGACTTCTTGAGGGGCACACTCCTGACAACTTTAATTCCACTCAAGGCTGAAGGTGGTGGGTAAAGCTGACATGTGAAAGAGGGAGTTTTTGTAGCTCCACTAGAGAGAACTAGAACTGAATTTCAAGTAGGCAGGCTGTACTCAAAACTTTAAACAATGAGAACTTTCAGGAAACAAAGGAATATACCCTGTCTTGTACTTCTTGTCATTAGAAGAGCAAAACAGAAGCTGATGCCTATTTGGACTAGGGTTCAAAAATTCAGTGAAGGCTTCTATCAGATGCTCTCTCAAGTTCTTTTGAATCATGAGATTCTTTAATTAAACTTGAAACTTTCTTCCAACAAAATACTTTTTTTTTTTTAGTTCATCCACTGTCTACATCTGTATTCTTTTTTTGGCCTTCATTTATAAGACATTAGAAAATGCTTTTAAAAGTGTTTTACTTTCAGAGAAAATAAGTTTTTACCTACAGCTACACATACAAAGAAAATTTGAGAATTTAGTCAATTATTCAAATAATTATAGTGGAAAAATAATGACAACACCAGGGAGGGGTAAGAAGAATAATCTCTTCAACACTTGTGTCTTGATTGGTGTTGTGAGTGTAAACTAGACATTTCTTCCCTACGTGACATGCTGGACTCATCCACAATCTCACTGGACTGAATGATGTGTGTTAGTGAGGACAGGCCTTTTTTTAAATGAAATTCTAGATACACATTTGTATATGATATTAAAGAATATCTACTAATAGACAATTTTTCCATATTCTGGAAATCATTACGACTCAGAAATGCCTACTTACTATAGTCACTTCCCCCAAATGTTTGAAGAAAACATTATGCTTCCTGTTTGTTGCCAAGAACGGACTTACTGATGTCTGGGCTGAGATATCAGTTGGTGCCGAGCCCTCACCTCGGTGATGCCGAGAAGGCAGAACTCAGCCTAGACTGCTAGAAATTTGCCCTGCTTTTAACCTGAGTAACTATATATATATTTCAATATAAAGAAATTATATTGGCATAATATAAAGAAATATGAGACTATGGAAAAGAGTGGGATAATGTTATATTTTTCAACAACAGTCATTACATATTTATATTTATTTTTTAAATGACTAAGGTTAAAGTTGTTTCTGGAAATCTGCAAATTTTCTTTAATTTTGGTATTTTGTTATCATTATTTTCAACGTGCAAGTACTTTCTATGTTTGTGGAATGTCTGTTATTAACTCTATCAGATTCATTCTCTATGTGCTCCACACCCCTTTGTCATGCCCTGCCTCCGACCCCATATGCACACATCACCCTCACACGTGGGTTTGTGGCCTCATTTGAGTGCACTCACACACAATGAAACACACAAACACCCAGCAATAGAGGAGTTCACTCTGTTAAGGCAGCACATTTGCTCTCTGTGTTCCCAAGTGAGGTAACAGAGCACCTTTGGTTCTCTTTATCTCTTCCTAGGCTCTCTCTGTCCTATCAGTTACCAGATTCCTCTAAGGCTAAGTTCAAAGCTTTTAGTTCTATGCTCAAAGAGTAGTTTTGGTGCTAGAAGAATCCACAGAATGCTAAATGCTATCCTTGTCCTATTTAGAAAGAATTTCACTCAGGTGAAAATGGAGATCTCTTTCCTTTTTTTAACTTTGCTGTTTAATTCACTTACCTATTCATTTGTTCGTTTAGTAAACATTACTCCTGAGCACCCACTTCATGCCAGACACCATATGAGGAGAGTGAACCCATGTCATGCCTGTACTTGGTTCACGAGTAAGCAGGGGACAGCCATCAAAACACAAGCTTTATTACAACCTTACACTTCAGGTAGCAGACACGTGTGCAAAGTGCCATGCAGCGGGCATGCTGGGAAGCGGGCATGCTGGGAAGGGAATGAAAATCTCTGTCTGCCTCCCAGAAAAGATGGTATTTGATCCAGGCCTTCAGGAATGCTGTGCACTTATGGCACTGGGCCAAGGATGGGGAGCTGCAGCCCAAGCAGGGAGAGCCAGGCAGGAAAGCACAGGGCGTGTGCGGGAGCCACAGACAGTGTGACTTGACTGGGGAGTGGAGTCAAGGCTGCAAAGCCGAGAGCGGGACAGTTGTAAAGAGCATGTGGGGTGAGTCTACCCTGGGAACTTTCATACTTCTCTCTTGACTTTGGGGGTAATTTTAAATTCTAGGTCTACAGGTGGAGACTAGAGAGTCTTCTAGAACACTGGATTGGAAAATAGGAGAAACCATCAGGCCACCTTGGGGTGGTGGTGGCTTCATCTACCCCCTCCTTGTCTTCCTCCTCCTCCCCCCTATAAAATAGCAAGAATGCATCTTTTTGTAATAATTTCGTAAACAATGGCACATGGAATGCCCAGTTATGGGGAAATCCGGGTGCCACTCCGTGCTAGTTTTCTATTCAAAAACAAAATGCCATTATCTCATGGACATAAACTGTCGAGCTGAGACTCTGTGCCCACTGGGAGCCACCCATGGCCGGCTCTGCCGTGGAGAGCCCTGGACATCGCTGAGTAGAATACGAGAATTCAAGTGACCTCAAAGCACTATTGTGACCAAACATCCCTCTGCATGAATGGGGATGTTCACACTCAGGCCTGCGACCACAGAAAAAGGAACTGGTCTGCCATCCCTGGCTGATTATGCAGTCTTTACAAAGCGGTGGGGTCATGCACTTGTTTTCTCCTACACTAAGACTGCATGGAGATCCCATGAGAAGGCAGGAGAATTTAATGTGAAATCTGTACCCTGATAGCTGAATAGCAACCACAGTGGAAAATGATTGGTGAATACTGTTGACTTTGGGGAGCTGGTACTTGGATTGTAAGAGCCAAGACCACAAACTAGCGTGATCAGAGTAGCCAAGTTATTTTGTGCATGTGAACACAGCCAGGATCCCCCCAATAAACAGCCTCTTGGCATGAGCTTTAGCAAAGCACGTTCTTGTACTTAGAGTTAATTCTAAACCTTTGTTGGCTTAAGGCTTTAAAGCACTGGATAGCAGGCATCCAGGCTTGCAAGCTCAGAGTCATAAACATCTTTCTGAGCTCACCCAATTCCATTCCAGAAACACCTTAGTGCATTTCAGAAAGGGATGTAAGAGATCAATAAGCTGAATTTGGGCAAACTTAAGCTTCTTATACTTAAACGAGTGTCTCCAAGATCTCCCAAACCTGTCTCAACTGTTCTCCTTTATAATCTATTATCCCATTATTGATCCCTACCCCATTATTGATCTCCACCACTCATCCACAAAGTTTGTTACTTTTTTCTTTATTTGCTCAAACTATTCTCCCCTTCTTTAAAAAGTCAAACTCTGTTTCTCTCACCTAAATCCTATCCCTCTAGACCTTGTGGCTCCGACTTATTTTTTGTATTATCTAGAACTCTTTCCTCAATAATTTCTAGAAAACACGAATAATTCCCTTTCTTACATTTTCATTTTAGTGAATATTTGAGTGCCTGCTCTATGTCAGTATTATGTGCTGTGGAGAATATAGAAATAAGTTAGGGTTCCTGTCCAAAAAATTACAACTTAAAGAAGAAATTAGTAAAGTGAGCAAGTATTGCCAATCAGGCCTGGCGAAGTACATGCTAAGTCAAGGTTGAAGCACTGTGCTTTGGGAACCCTAAAGAAAATGGAGTGACTGACTGGAACAGTGAGCTTCAACCTTTTGTATCTCATGACACACATAAACTAATTACTTAAATTGTGCAGCACACCAAAAAAGAATACATTTTCTGGCCAATCTGACAAAAATACTTATAATTTTGATTCATTCACACCAGGGAGCTATTGTGTTGGCCGTTGTTTTCTTTATTTGACAATCTAAGGAAAAAGAGGTCAGCGGCCCTTAGTAAATAGTCAGATCCTGTCTGTTTTAAAAATTCTTGCAGCACACTGGTTGAAAATCGCTGGACTGGAGAGATGAGCGGAATCAAAGAGGCTGCACTGGAAGGGAGCCTTGCTGAACGTGAGTGATCTTTGCTTTCCGAATGTGCTCAGCACTTGCTGTATCTTGCACCGCAGCATTTAATTAAACACGATGTGACCGTCTTCTAAAACATATGATTTGTTTCATGCCCAATTTTGTCAGCCATGGGTGGCATGGTCTACCTGAGAGAGAGTGAACTCTTGCAGGGCAAGCCCAGTCATCTTCTTGTCTTGCATTCAGCAGGCACGCAGCATGTGCCCAATTAACCCTGGCTGCATCAGGGACACACCATTACCATCACGATGAGTATCAGCAGATTCGGTTACTACAACCAATCTGAAGAACCTGAGGCCTCCTTTAAACCAGAACATGTTGTTTAGAATGATAATAGGCACTGTGATGTATCTCAGAATACCACTGTCCTCTTTAAAGCTGTTGCCCAGTAGAGATTGCCCAATGTCCCTAAAGGACATGCTGTAGAGGCCTCTTTAGAGACACTGAGGTCTCAGAAACTAAATTTAGAACCCAAGTAACCTGATTGTGGTGGCCACATGTCACCCTCGTCCAGAGCACAGCTAACCCCACCCTCAGGCAGTCAGAGAGCAAGCTCCTTCAGAGCAAGTGGGGAAAGCCTGCGCAGGAAATATGCACACTTCCTCTGCCTCCAATTCCAGCCTGAAGCAATACATTTTCACAGGAGCATTTTGTTTTTTACTGTGAACTTGATATTCAGTCAATGCTTATTCTGTTACATGGTAAGCTGCACATGGCCTCAGGAAATTGGCTTTTTGACTGCTGTTTTTTCCTAGGAGTTGCTATAACCAGACTTCTTGCTTGGTGGAATTGTTGGGAAGAATGGATGATGTTCATGGGCAAGCCCAAACAGGAGGCAGGCAGTGCCGCAGTCACCTCACAGTGAGGGTGACAGGGACACATCAGTCTCGACTGGATGCAGTATTCTCAGGTGGCTGCTTGCCTGTGTCACCTCCCTCAACCTTTGGAAGTCAGCAAAGCCACATCTTGGTTTATCTCACATCAGCATGTGATGATTCCCTCTGCCTCTCCCCCTTACACAATGGCACAGAATTGACAGGTGGCCATTTGAATGTCTCCTCACTGTATCACTTTCGAGATTTCCGCTATCACTGTGATGCAGCAATGCCCTTTGGATCAGGGAAGCCTCCCTGTCTAGGACTTGATTTTCTGGACTGCTAGCTTATATGTTCAAGGATGTCCGTTTCCTGGGCGTGACACTAAGTAGTTTCAGGAAATGCTGATACAACTGTAGCAATTTTCTCCAATTTGTTCCTGACAAAGAATTCTCTTCAAAATTGAGTTGGCTTCTTTTCTTTTGTTCAAAAATGCTGGTAAACACAATTAGCCTCATTAACCTCAGTTTCTGTTTCATAACTGAAAATTAGCCTACAATCACTGGTTTGCTGGAAAGTGCAGTTGTAATTAGTCTTTAACTGACTGATATGAAAAATCTGCTTCTTCTTCCATTTGTCTGACATCTCAGTGATAGGAAAACATGCCTCAACACTCCCACACTGGCTGGCATTGGGACCGGAGTAAAAATAAATCAGAGATTTAAATCAAACATCTCAAGCTAAGACATGATCACTGATATTCTTTCACAAGGAAACTGGAGATGAGGAGGCATTTGTCAGAGGCAATGATGAAGAGGTAGATACCGTCTAACCTGTTCCCAAGACCATGTCTATCATGTCCACAGAAGATTGCTAGTATGCTGAACTGAAGAATCTGTCCTCCGCAGGCAAAGTGAAAGGATTATTCATTAAAAAAAAAAAGATTAGGAAAAAAAGTAGTTGCTCCCTTGGCATGGGTGAAGAATCACTATCTCAGCCCTGAAAACCCATATCGTTAGCCAGGGCTACAGTGCCCCTTTTGCGGTCAAGAGAAGTCTCATTTTATGAGCAGTCCTGGCACCCCTTCCTTGTTCAGGCTAGTGCCCGAAGGCTGGAATCCCAGGCTTTGCGATCAGATGGCCGGGACTATGAGTCTCTCTGGGGAACTCTATGGCCATCATCCCTTCAATGACTAGTAGCCTACAGAAGGTGTCCCATGCAGGAAGGCTGAGGATATATTTTTTTAATCCTCACTCAACGATATGTTTATTGATTTTTAGAGAGAGAGAAACATTGATGCGAGGCAACATCAGTTGCCTCCTGTGTGTGCCCTAACCAGGGATCAAACCCACAACCTGGGTATGTGCTTTGACAGAGAATCAAACCCTCAGCCCTTTGGTGTTCAGGACAATGCTCCAAATAACTGAGCCACCCAGCCAGGGCTATTCATTTTCTTCTGATCAACAATCAGCTGAGACAAAGAGAAGGTAATTTGAAGTAGTCCAGCCAGGTCTTTGGGTCTGAGTTTAACAGAGTGTGGTCTGGGAAGCCAGACCATGACTGGCATTGGTTTGGTGCCGCCCATCCAACAAATAATCACCATGAAGAAGTCAACACTGTGTTTGTGTTTTTCTTCCAGTTTCTCCAGAGGGAATTATTTATTTATTGTTTTAATGCTACCAGCTCCCTGGAGTGGTCACTGAGGTGGCGAATGGAGCAAGCATTCTGACATGTGCTGTTCTGGGTGGTTGGCTTCGGGGGTGGCCTGATGGAGATGAACAGCTCAGTGCTCGGAAGTCTGAGGCTAGTGAGACCTTGCGAGTGTATGTGTGCGTAGGGAGTGAAGGGCAGTCCTTGCTGAAACGTGGGTGGCTCTAAACAAAGCTCATGGTGTGGTGGTATCCCAAACTAGGAGGCAGAAGACCCATGCGTGGCAAACATCTTTTCCTTTCTTAGCCTCAGTTTCCCCTTGATGGAGGGAGCAGTTGGTAGGTTATAATCCCTAAGAGCCTTCTTGCTCTGGCACTCTTTGAGTGGACACCAAGCAAAGCCTTAATCTCCAGTCTGCCCAAACAAGTCCTGGGTTCCTTCACATGGACACAGTGTCCTTCTTCGTCCCCTTACCTGCTCCCCACACTGCTTTGTTCTTTTCACTCCCACTAAAGGTTCTTAAGGTCTAAGCTGTTTCTCTGCAGAGTCAGACGATATCCCCTGGTACTCACAGGCTCAAGGACCATGGAACACCTCCCTGCCAGGGCAGTCTCTGGCTGGAGGGCTAGGAAATGCAGCGGAGCCATTTTGTCTTACTGCCCAAACTGCAAATGAGAAATTTTATAATTCAAATTGAAGTTCTCCTGTGTCAGTCCCTGCACCTCTTATCAATCTCCATAATAGTGAAGTGAAATAGTTACTAAAATCAGGAAATAATCCAGGGCAATAAAGTAGCTTTTATTAGACACCTAAGGCATCAGATGCAAATAAAGTAATAACAGAATAAATTAATATTATTTTCTTCGTGCTCTCTACAGAAAGTGCTGCATGACACTTGACTGAGTAGCAATATCTTCGAAACATCTTTCTTCTCTTCAGCATTACTTATGTAAGAGGTTCTGCCTGTGATATACCAGGTTGGAAATGGTCAGGGGTTGGGCCAGATAACTGGATCTAATTACTGAGAGCTCCCTGACAGAAGTATCTGAGTTGGGAATGCTGTTTGAAGAATTCCCAGGAATGGGCCACTCAGAACCACTGTATTTCAAAGGATGACACTGGGACTCTTACTTTCAGAGATATGTTTTTTGCTTAGCTGTCCCCCACCCTATTCTATTTTCCCTGGCCTCAGAGCCACATGCTTTTTCCATTTCATTTTCTGTTCATTTCAAACAAGCATCACATATCCCACAGAAAGAGGAAAGAGCTTGGGGGTGGTTATTTTGACAAGACGCTCAGCACAGGAACCTCCCTCTTCCTCTGGCACTCATTTTTTGCATGTTTCTTTTGGGTAATTGAACACAGAAAGGTCACCTAGCATCCTGACAATTACAGGAAGCTGTGGGAGTGGAGAACATAAAATGAAAGCAATCAATATGAGGACATCAACACTGGGTTTTTGTTTTCCTTCCAGTTTCTTTAGAGGGGATTAGTTATTTATTGATTATTCATATGCCACCTACTTCCTCAAAGATTTTTGAAGCAGACAAATGTGATAGCATCTCAGTAACACCTGCAGGCTCCTAAATTTAATTTCTTGGCAAAATAACAAGCCTGTGCAAAAATCTGATTTGAATACTTCTAAGTTCCAGTGAAATTAAAAAAAAATTGCCTCAGTAAAAACATCTGTATCCACTTGTTCCAGTTCTCTGTCCCACCATCCAGTCGTGTTATCTTCATTTCAAGAAAGTGTTTGCTTCCTTGTCCTGCCCTGGTGTGTGTGTTAAAACAGGTGTCAACTACAAGATTTGACTCTTTCCATCTCTTCAGCCAGGAAGGAGAGCAAACTGTGTTCCCAGCCCCAGTATCTAAGGGCCTTGTGGTCAGAATGCACCCTCTTTCAGTAGAGCTGCTTGTTTAGAGGATAGCCACCCTTTCAGATCTCTTCTTCTAGTTGATATCGTGAGCATGGTCATTTTGAAATCCTGAAGCCTTTTCATTAACCTGGGTGGTGGGCATTCTTCAGCCATATCTTGGGCTTTCTCCATGGTTTTATCCATACCCTGCCTTTTGCCTGAAATGCTTCCCATTTATACTGCCTGTCATTATCCTCAATCCTCCTCATTCTTCCTGGCTTAATTGAAAGATTACCACCTCTTAAAAAAGAAAGAAAGAAAGAAAGAAAGAAAGAAAGAAAGAAAGAAAGAAAGAAAGAAAGAAAGAAAGAAAGAAAGAAAGAAAGAAAGAAAGATTACTACCTCCTGAAGCCTTTGGTATCAGTTATCAATTGTCACAATAGAACCAGGTAACAAATAACCAATGTAGTAACTTACAGCAGATATTTATTTGTCCTCACAAGTCCACAGGTCATGGTTCTGTCGTCTCAATTGCGTTCACCCACATACTTGGATCTGCAAACAACTATGTAATGGTAGAAAGATCTGCTAATCCTGGCGGAGCTCTCTCACCTGTGAGGGGGTTGGCTGACTGTGAGGTGACCTAGAACAGCCTTAGCTGAGGCACCTGTATTTGCTTTCACATGGT
Organism: Anoura caudifer; assembly: GCA_004027475.1. Taxonomy (NCBI): domain Eukaryota; kingdom Metazoa; phylum Chordata; class Mammalia; order Chiroptera; family Phyllostomidae; genus Anoura; species Anoura caudifer. Next base: position 291,638 of record PVKU01000719.1, on the reverse strand, counting down.
CTCTCATCCTGCAACACATAGCCTGGGCTTGGCCTCATGGTGATGACAGGGTTGTGAAAGAAAGAGAGAACGTGCAAGGCCCCTTGGGTCTTATGCTCAGAACTGGCACACCCATCACTTCTGCTGCTTTCTATTTGCTGAAGCAAGCCATAGGCTGACTCGGTTTCAAGGGGTGGAATCTAGACTCTACTCCACATGGAAAAAACTGTGAAACCACATTGTAGTGGGTGTGGATAGGAAGAATGAAGCCTGGGGACTTGTTACAGTCAATCTATCACTGCTTTACTGATTGCCTGCTTTGAAGTAGCTTTTAATTGTTTTTTTTTTTTTTTTTTTTTTTTTTTTTTTTTTTTTTTTTTTTTTTTTTTTTTTTACTATTTTGTAGCAATTTTAAAATATAGTATTATTTGGGCACTTGCTTTTTAAAATTTTTTTAATGAGTCTATTAAAGTCAGAGGCCCTTTCTCATTCATTATTTGGGCCTCAAGCTGCTTAATTCAGTGACTTACCCCTTCTAAGCATTAAGCACATTTAAGAACAGAAATAGCCTACAAATAAATCAAGATAGGAGACACAAGTACACAGATTTTAAATCTGAGATGACCTTAAAAGTTTATTCCATCATCCTGTCTTGTAGTAGTATATAAGCTGATCTAAAGAGAAACTCTATTTTAAGAATCATTTCAAAATGAAGATTCCCCTCTTCTTCCAGTGAATTCCAATTGCAAGCTGTGCACCATCTATGCACCTTAACACTCCAGCCTCAATTTTCCAGTGTCTTAGCACACAGAGGAGAGTGTTTTCCCATCCTCATCTTGGTCTTCACTGTCCACCTTCCCCTGGTCACTATGATTCAACTACATACTTCATTGATGACAATGACTTCTGCTTAGCATTCCAAACTGGGAACAGAGCCTGAATGCTAACGACAGTGTTCTGCACATAGTAGGTGCTCAATAATTGCTTGTTGAACACAAACATGCAGGGGACTTCTTCCACCTTGGGATCTCAAGTTCCCATTGAATTGATGGTTTTCCTTCGTAAGAACAACTGCATGATCCTTTACAGAATTCTGGCTTCTCTGATGTCTTTTTGGTCTTCCTTCCTGAAACATGGCTCCCAAGGGAGTCAGTCCACCTCAGCCCTTCAGAGCATGCTGAATGCCCATCTGCTCAGTATCTTCTGTCCAGCCCTTTGGCCAGAATTGTATTTTAGGAAGACAAAGCCAATCCAGAGGTGGGCATGTGAACTCTGCTCTGAAGAGAAAGAGAAGACTGAGCTCTATATTGATTCATTCATCTTGAGAGCTCTTCCCTCTGCAGAATGGAATTCAATTAATATTTCAGGTTTTTAATGAAACACTCTCAACGTGATGTCTACTGTCACAATTTGTTTGAATTCTAGGTTTATAGAACTCAGTATTAAGGAAGGTCTTTTATAATCAGTATATGCCCTCATAGTTTTTCTGGTTTGGTTTAATTCCCTAGCCAAATCACTGAGAAAGAAGAGCCTTTTTTAAAAAAATCACGCAGGAAACAGGTCTTTTTTTCCTTTTAAGCCTTATTTAATCTATAATTCTGTGCCCTTTATTATTAATTATAGGTTTGAATGCTTTTAACCTCAGTTTACAACATAATGCATCTTTCAGACGCTCCCTGAAACATCCTCTTTGAGTCTGTCACTGTGATGGTTCACTTTATGCGTCAACTCAACCGGACTGCAGAGCGCCCGGATATTTGGGCACCATAATAAAGGTTAACTCAGGGTGTCTGTGAGCATGTTTCCAGGTGAGATTGGCATTTGAATCTGTAGTCTGAATAAAGCAGATTGTCCTGCTCAGGGCTGGTGAACATCATCAATTTGTTGAGGGCCTGAAGAGAACAAAAAAGTAGAGGAAGGGAGAATTCCTCCACTCTCTCTGCCTGACCGTTTGAGACGACACATTGGTCTTCTGCCTTCAGGCTGGGACTTCCACCATTAGTGCTCCTGGTTCAGGACTTTGGACTAATATTAGAATATACACCCTGACTTTCATGTGTCTCCAAGCTGCTGGCAGCAGATTGTGGGACTTTCCAGCCTTCGTAATAGTGTGAGCCAATTCCTTATAATAAATCTACTTATATATATCCAAATGGTTCTGTGTCTCTGAAGAACCCTGACTAATAGAGTCCTTTGTGGTGATACCGCTATTCCTTTTTGATTACAGGGCAACATAGTATCTGGCTCCTTCTGGCCATTTCTCCTCTACTACTGGCATTTTTCTTTTTATCAACAGAAGTAATTCAATTGCTAGCCTTGCCTGCCTCCTTCCTTACCTTTCAGGATGGTCTATTATTCTTTGTGGTTTTCAAGATTCTATCTTTCCTGAATTCAAGTCTTCCTTGAATCTTATTCCTTTCTATCAGAAAAGAATACCTCTTCATTTTGCCTTTTTAAAAAGGAAAACAAATTCCCTGTCTAAAATCATGCATTTTCTGTTCTGTAGTCAGGGCGTATTTGAAATGCTATATAGTACTCTCTTAAGACTGGCTAGTCTTACCAGCCCTGCAATTTAGAGTGATAAATTACTGGCTAAAATCTTTGCTACAGTTTGTTCCAAAATGTTTCAGAATGAAATCTAAAAGGTAGCCTTAAAGTAACTTTTTACTCTATAATTATTTGCTTCTGATACTCTCTCAGAGATTTCACCTAATAATACAGGCCTCTTCTTTTTTCTTTATTTGCCTTTATCTTTTGAGAAAAACTTTTATTCCTCAGATACTTGAATGAACCTTTATTGAGTAACTGTTAGACGACTGGCACTTGCACCAGGTACTGAGGATGCACAGATGAATGCCCTCGGGCTGTGCGGGGACAGTGGCATGTCTTCCTGCCAGTCAGATCAGAAGCCTGAGGTCCTGACTAGGAATGTTTGGGTGAGCCTCTCCCTCTTTCATCTCACTCCCTCAGATTCCAGAATGATGCCGAGCACTGGATGTTCATCTACTTAGCAAATAAGATATGGAACAGGTTTCTTTCTTGTTGTTAGGATGCAGTTTTAAAGGGAATATCTCTATTTTTTTCTGCCACTTTTGAATACTAGTCTGTGATTGCTGTCCTAAACTTTGTTTTATCACATTTCACGTAGTATAGTCCTTATACTGTAAACTATGTATGCTCCCTTAGTTTTTATGGCTGTGCTTTGTCCCCTCCTAGAATTTATATTTCTGTGTCTCATCCACTAGCCCTTCCCATAAACTCTCAGGCACAGAATTTATTTCTGATTTCTGTAATCTCACTTTCTAACCATGAATAATCCACCTATTCCTCTCTAAGGACCACTGAACTTTTGCTTCTTATCATCCTGACATAGCTTTATTTTGTGTCTTTAGTTTTTACATACTTTTGCTTTGGTTCTCTGGTCTGAGTTCTTTTTGCCCAGTTTTGCATGCTGACTACCTAATTTTGACTTCTCAGACCCCCACCTTCCTCCTTTTCCTTTACAGCATGTCCTCCACCCCCGGCCCTTCTGCTTTTCTCACCAGGACTCTGCTCTCTGTTTAGCTGCTTAGATTCCAGCTTCTCTTGGATTCAGTTCACTTACCTCTCTGTCCTTAGTTTCCTCCTTTTGCCTGTGCTCAGTCAACTTTTCTTTTACCTGGCAGTGAGAAACAGAATATCCAGAGATTAGAAAGCCTCTTTACTCACCCATCCATCACATCACTAGTCCTCACCACCCACTCACAGCATTTCACTCATCCCCTGAGACTCATAGAACAGTGAGCCTTCACCACAGGTTGATGTTCTTGGACACTGCTATGAGATATATTGACAATGACTTACGGCCTCTCCTAGGCACAGTGTCCCCTGCTTCCCACCTCATCTTTGTTGGCTACTGGGAACCTATTGCTCCATGCAAAAGAGATTTGTTTAATACTTTGACAGTTTCAAACTTACAGAAAAGTTGCAAGAATAGTAGAAAAACTTCCATATACTCTTGATGTAGAGCCCCATTCAAGTTTTGCTAAATATCTTAGCAACATCCCTTACAGCAGAAGGTCCACACCAGGACCACTCATCAGGCCTAATGTTGGTCTCTAGCCTTTCAACCCCGAATGGTCCTTAGTCTTCCCTAACCTCCATGACCTTGACATTTTTGAATGTTGCAGACCAGCCATTTTGTGGAATCTTCCTCAATTTGGGTTCTCCAGTTCTTCCTCATGATTAGGCCCCCCATTATATATTCTATGGAGAGGCTGTATTTTATTACAGATGCTGTAATTCACTCCAATGCATCCTATCCAGGGGCACATGATGTCTGTTTGTCCTATAAATAAAGGATGCTGTTAACTTGGATTACTTGATTGAGATGATATCTGTCAGGTTTCACAACTATGAAGTAATCCTTTTTTGCTTTGTAATTAATGAATATATTGTGGGTGATATTTTGAGACTATATAAAGTCCTATTTCACGTCTAGTTTTTACCTGCAAATTTTAGCAACCTTTGGTGTGTTTCTTGACTGAATTAATTAATACTTTAATGGAAATAGTGGTTTTCCAATGCCATCATTCCTTTACATGCAGTAGTTGATTTCCTATCTTAAGAATGAACTTAAATTCATTAGTTTATTTATTTATTTATTTATGTCAGTGTAGACTCATGGTTTCCTATTTTATTCAACATGCAATACAATCTCATATTATTTAGTTTGATGCTCAGATTGTCCATGTTTGTCCACTGAAACTTTTGGCCAGTCTCTATCATTCTTTGATCATTTTCTTACTTTCTGTCACAAAAAAAAGTGTTCCAGACTCACCTTGCTCTGTGCCTGGCCCAGCTCTGGGGCATCAGTGATTTATATATGTATATGTGTACATGTGTGTATGAGTGTATACATACACATGTGTATACATATGCATATATGTGTATACACACATCCTATATTTATTGTCTATCTTTTTAACTATATTGGAAACCATGAGTGCTCACTGATATGTCCAATTCCAATCCAACACCACAGGGTTTATTCTAGCTTTCCTCCTTTCCATATTTACACTTCCCTCCTTTGATAGTGAGAGACCGGGCTCCCATATCTCCATCTCCCCATGCGTAACCGCCCTTCTGACCTGCCTGGCTGCTCCCCTCCTTTTTGCACACCAAACCCCTGCTTGGGCCTGCCTCCTTCAGATCATCCACATATTTGGAGCTGCCTGAATGGCTTTTTGATAAAGGAAGGAAAGAAACCCTTTTTTTTTTTTTTAAAGAAGGAAAGAGGAAGAGCAAAAAATCAGTGCTGAGTATTTACTCAAACTATATTTGTTGTTTGTATCTGTCTTTAAGCTTAGACAACTACTTCTTTACCATTTATGTAATTATGCTAAATAATTAAATAATATATCTTTCACTATTTTGCTCTAATATTTTTATTTTTGTTGACAACATGTGTTATTTCTACAAATAGTCACTACTCAATTGTCTTTTAGAATGGATAGGAATATAAAACACCCAGTTTAGTGCTGTGAAGAGAATAATTTTTGTTTTGATCAAAATGGGTTTTTCGGCTAAACAAACAAACATCTCCAAAATCTCAGTGGCTTAACACAATGAATGCTTAGTTCTTGTTCATACTGTGTACTCAAAGCAGGTAAGAAGACATGGTGTCTCAATGACCCAGACTTATAGAAGCCTCATTTCTAAATGTGTTCCCATAATTTCCATAGTTGTGGGAATAGACTGTGCCTAATTGCACACTGTTTCAACCAGGAAGCGAACTACTTCATTTCTACTTACATGTCATTGGCCAAAGCAAATCACATAACCACACTCCCCAGGAGGTGAAGTGCATTCCTACCAGGTGACCACATGTCTTGAAAGAGGAAAATATGAAATAGTGGAGAAGAGCACTTGTGACTCCCCTAGTATCCTTTGACAAGGGACAAAGATCGATGTTCTGATTTGGGCTCTACCTTTTACTACCTGTCTCAGCTTCTATTGTTTCTATTTATTTACCTGCAAAATAGGAAAACCTAGCTCATGTGGTTATTATAAAACAATGCTAAAAGTGTTTTTACAAAATGTAAATACTATAAGAAGCGGGAGAACACCGTTACTACCATTCCTAATATAATGTCCACAGATGGTAGGTAATCTTCCTGAGAGGTGTCTGACCCAGTGGGCTGCATAGTCCAGGTGCAGAGGAAGACAGTCTTTCTTCTGATTATAGAAGTAATGGGTGCTTAGTGTTCATCATTTGCCCAATACAAAAACATATGAGTATAAGTAAGAAAATACCAAAATCTTTTATTTCAAAACAAAACAATGTTTACTTTTTGATATTCACCCTTCCAGTTTTTTCTACATATAGTTTAAGTAGTTGAAATTATGTACAATATTTTCTGTATTTATTTTAAAAATTTGACCCTATGTGCAATATTTTTCAATCTTAAACTTTAATTTTTTTTATTTTTACTTATTTATTTTAGAGAGGTGGGGAAGGGAGAGAGAGAGAGAGAGAAAGAGAGAGAGAGAGAGAAACACTGGTTCTGTTGTTCCACCCACTCACGTACTCATCAGTTGATTCCCTTATATGCCCTGACTGCAGATCAAACCCACAACCCATAGGGATGATGCTCCAACCAACTGGGCCACCGGACCAGGGCTAAATATTTTCTTAAAGTTAATATTAAACTTTAAATACTTTCTCATATAATTACAACATTTTTAATATTGTTTTCAAAGCCATATAATACTTCATAATTAATTAAACATTCATCCATCATTGGGCATTCAGGCTGTTTTCACACACATGGCATTCACAGTCCTTTAACTCTGCTGAGGATGAGAGAAGTCCTCACTTCCACCTTCTACCAGTCCCGAGACTCAGATTCCTTCCTTACCCTTCTCTCCCTGCTCCGTGCTACAGGTCCCAGGGTCATTTGGCTGTTGGCTGAATTCACTGAGTGGAAGGCACTAAGAGAAGATTGCAGGATGGGGGGAGTGAAGAGGCTCATCTATTTCTCTCCCCTTCCGCTCTGCTTGGATGGTTTCTCTGGCAGGAGCTGTGCCTTCTCCTTGGCTCTAGCTCTCATAAGACAGGATCCCCCACATAACCCAGCTCCTTGGTTCAAGTAACACTCCTTCCTCTCTTTGTCTCTCACCTAGGTTAAGATAGTGGCTTGTGGCTGTTGCTAATCTTGACATTATCTCATTATCTTCTGCTCCATCACTTGGGTTACCAATTCCCTGCATTAAATTCTTTCTGTTGCAAATACCAGCTGTGGCAAAAGTAGATTTACAGTTGTTTGTATAGAAAATAATGCAATAATTAATAAATAATAATACAAGAATAATCTGCATTTCATATACTCACCACTGTAAACCTAGTTTTGACTCACCCTGTACTTGAAAAGGTTTATATTTTCCTGGCTAGACTCCCATTTACTCACACATTGGGCTACTATAGTTTCTATCACTCCTTCTTTCTCCCCAGCGCTGGCTCGTGTTGATCAGGGATACCTCATTGAAGAAACAGAACCCCATTAAACCCAGTAGTTCAAACAGACACACAAAGAGACAGCCATTGGAAGGATAAATAGCAGCATACATTACCTATAGATGAGATGCGCAGCTGGGAATCACCAGGGAGTGAAACCGGGAACCACTCCCTTCATTCTTTTTCTCTGTGGAACAGAGTAAACATGAGAGAAAGTTGTATGTACGCACAGTCCCAATTCTACATAACTGCTCGAAACTAGTGGCCAATGTGGATTAAGTAGATCTCTGTTTCTCCACTTCTTATCAAGCCTCACTTGTCTCTGGTATCTAAAACTCAAGCAATCAGCTGTTAACAGGTGTGGGATGTGAACAAGGTCACCTGCTCTGCTGCTTACTTGGCTGGAGTGGGTGGAACGCATTCTCTAGAAAGGCCTTAGGAAGGGCCAGCACCTCAAGTAGCATGGTCACTCAAGCCTATCATTTAGTGATACTAAAAGCTATATGGACTTACTGTTTCTGGAAATATGGAATATCAGTGCTACAGAGAAACCTCTCCTAATAGAGAATGCATAAAACTGCAGGATAAATTATAAAAGAACAACAACCATAATGATATGTTTTTGTTTATGGCTGAGCAGGCGGTAAAGTTAGGAAAACCACTGGGGCCTGAAATGAAGACAAGCTCCCTCTATGAATGAAAGGAGTGAGGGAAATTGATCAGGGTATGTATAACAAATATTGGCACTGGTGATGTTTTATTATGTAAGCTTGGTGGTGGGTATAAGTGTATTCATTTTATTATTATTTAAACTAAGTTAAAAATGTATACTTGCATATATGATATATTTAGTGAAATATTAGGTTGGCCAAAAAGTTCATTTATTGTTTTTCATAAAATAAAAGACACATTTTTTTTTCATTTTCACCAATAACTTTATTGATTTGGATATTTGGAGTATGTCAGCTATCTCCTGCTTTGGCTTCTAGTGGGTAGAGGCCAGGGCTGCTGCTAAACATCTTCCCATGCACAAGACAGCCCCACAGCAAAGAATTATCTGGCCAAAATGCCAATAGTGTCAAGAAGAAACTTTGCAAACCACTTTGACACAGTTGATCAGTCACAGCACCTTCTCTATACACTGTACAAATCTTTTTTTTGCATTTCAGTTACATTTTTACCTTTCTTGAAATAATAAAGCATAATATGCTGAAAATGTGGTGAATCTTCTTCCATCTTCAATATTAAAATGGCTGCACAAAAATTTACCAACTTTGATAAGTCTTTTAAAAATGCACACTAATATGACAGCTGTCACAATACCATCTAACAAAATTATTTCAAATGAAGTTGAAGACAACTAATCACTCCTAGAGCCATTGTAGAGAAAAAGCGAAATGAACTTTTTGGCCAACCCAATAAAATTAATTTAATATATATAACCTGGAAATACTTCTAAATCTCAGTTTATAACTGTCCAAAGCTTAGTTCTGAAAGAATAAAGATTTCAAAATGCGTTTCCCTTGCTCTATTTCTATTATTGCTGCTACAGAAAATCACTCACAGCAGCAAATCTCCATGATGTTTTCAACTTTAGTCTGAAAATTGTTAGTAGATGATCTCTATGAAGTGCCTTCTTCACTTACCACTGTGGTGGCAGGTTACTAAAAAATTTCCTATGATTTTGATGAAAAGAAAGTCATCGGTGAGACCCTTTCTTAGGACTTACAGGTCTTGATTTCCTGTGTCACCACATCAAGCAAATCATGTGGCTGCAGCAGCTGTAGATGAAGTGTTCATTTTCCATCTCACTGGGCTTTTGTTGTTTAATGTTTAATTCCTAATCCAAGCGAACTCACTAGGCAAGATGTTCTATTCTGCTCCTTTTGTCTATAGTCTAAATGTCTATCCTCCAGCCCTTCCAGGTCCTTCAGACTCCCATTTAGCCTCCTTTTAGTATTTTCAGGAGGAAGTTGCCTCTCCATCTCCGCAATAATTGGAATACTAGCAGAGACCGTGCTTTCATACTAATTTGCAGGACAGTAGGCTTCTCATTTTAAGTATTTCTTTTTAACTCTTGCATCACTCATGTCTGTACTTCTGTTTATATTAGCCACATTTAAAAGTCAGGTCAGGCTCTGTTGTCAGTCATGGTGCCTGACTCTCCAATTTGGGGGCCCATATGTTCCCTCAAAATATGGCATCTTTTCAATTTCCCTGGGATCAGCCTTGCCCCAAGGGTTTACCTCTTGCCACTTGTTTTCATGTGGTATTTGCAGTGGTAAGCTGGAGGGAATCATAGTAGCTAGTGAGAGCTGGTTGCTAATATTCAGGGAATTTGTAAGGCAGTTGTTAAGCCATTGGTAGCTTGATATTAGCCATGATGGGAGTGTCTATACCATGGAAATTAGCAAATACTATAAATGAGGGCTTCCCCTGTTGCCCAGAAAGCCAGTTTCCCAGCATAACACTGCCTTTGGGCAATTAAAGTGAAAATGATTAAAATACAAAATATTTTTGAGAAGATAATCGGGAAATTTTTATTCTTGAGAATACTTAGAAAATATTCTTTACAAAGCATCCATCAAAAAAGTCACCCATGCCCTGATTGGTGTGGTTCAGTGGGTTGGGTGTCATCCTGTAAAGCAAAAGGTCACTGGTTCAATTCCCGGTCAGGAAACATGTCTGGGTTGCAGGTGGGTCTCCAATAAGTCTGGGCATGTACAAGAGGCAACCAATCAATGTTTCTCTCACACACTGATGTTTCTCTTCCTTTCTTTCTCCCTCCCTTCCCTGTCTCCAAGAATAAATAAATAAAACCTTTTAAAAAGTCACCCAAACAGGTAAGCAAAGATTTTCTAGTGGAAACAAAAAGTGCTAAACATAAAAGAAATAAATTGATAAACTGGAATTTATCCAATTTAAAACTTCTTACTAAAAACACACTGCTAAGGAAGTGAAAAAGAAAGCCATGGACTGAAGAACATCCTTGCGATATGGCAAAGAGCTTGGATCCAGGACACACGCAAACTTCTCCAATAGATGCTAAAAGGATGACTCCATAAAATCAGAAAGTGGCCAATAATCACATGATAAAAAGACTCAATATCATTATCATCAGGGAAATGAAAACTAAAGCCACAACAGAACGCCATTTCACATCTATTTGAATGGCTGAAATCAAAGAACGTGTCCAGGATGCGGACCTGCCAGAGTGCTCAGACTCTGCTGGTGGAAATGGAAAATGTAACCACTTTGGAAAACCATTTGGCAGTTCCTTATAATGTTAAACATACATCTACTCTTTGATCTTGCCACACTACTCTAATCCAAGAGAAATGAAAACGTACCCACAAAAAAACTTGCACAAGAATCTTTATATTACACTTGATCTTAGCCAAAAGTTCAAGAAGCCCTACACAAAAGAATCTTTATAGTAGCCTTATTCATAATAGATCCAAGCTGGAAACTACTCAAGTGCCTATCAACAGGAGAAGGAATACACACATTCTGGTACATTTATACAGTAGAATACGACTCAGCAATAAAAATAAACAAATCATTTACACATGTAACATCATGAATGGATATTAAAAACTTGTTGAGCAAAATAATCAGACACTAAAGACTACATACAGTATGCTTCTGCTTACATGAAGTTCAAGAGCAGACAAAACTAGTCTTTGAAATCAGAACAGAGGTCACCTGGTTGTGTGTGTGTGTGTGTGTGTGTGTGTGGCGGGGGGCGGCGGGGCAGGGGAGGGTGGGAACACCTGGAAAAGGACACAAGGCAACTGTCATGGACGATGGAAATATTCCATGTCTCAATTAGGGAAGTGGTTACACAGGTGTATATACTTATCAAAACTCATTATCTGAATGTAAATTCAGCTTAATAATAATAAATAAAACAAATAGAAAAAATATGCTCCCAAAGTAGCAATAAAGAACACAGCTGAAATGAAGTAATTTCATCAAGTCTCAGGACAATGAAGAAATAACATTGTATCTGGTTTAATGATGGAAAATATATATCATCAGATGGTATCACACAGAGAGTCAGGCTATAAGACAAAAGGAGCAGAGAGCAGAAAGCAATTTCACCTTATGCCATTACACATTTAGCATGATATTACACAAAAGCTCTCCACCAATTATTTCATTTCACGTTAATGGCATCTTAGGAGTAGTAGTTTCATTTCTGACCTTAAAAAGAAGCAGTTTGGCCTGTTTACTCATATTGGTGGAAGTAACAAATCCAATAAATCATTACAGCTTCCCATGCACCTTGGCTGGCATGGAGCTGCCGACTGACGCAGGTTGCTAATCACTGTACAGCACGGATCTTCGGGGAGAAGATCAGAGGAGGGAAGTTATGGAGTTGAGGATGTCTGCCTAGGAATTTGGGGGGACAGCATAGTCTGAGTTTTGGAAACAGATGTGGTGAGTGTGCCCTGCACGCTTGAGGGTTACCACTGTGTCCACAGAACCACTTCCATTCCAAGGAGTGGCACTTTACGGTCACTTGACACGGTACCCTCCAGTCTTTGACTTTTGGTTAGCTATTATAAAAGTAACATAGCTCCAGCTCATCTCTCATTTTTGACTTTCACTCCTTTAGTGCCCTCCTGGACATTTCTGAGAATCCCCCAGTGGTCCCCAAGTGTCCTGTAGTCACCTGTGAGCACTCTGTACTAACCGGGCTCACTTTCTCAGTCCCTTTGGCCTCTGGGGTGTTGGGACCTGTGCCATGAGCCCATCCCACACACAACAGCATTGTCACGTGGTGGACCCTCACCTTCATGGTTCACCAAGCTCTCCTGAAGGCCTGGAGAAACATGGGGAGGGACTATACCACATATGCAAACAGACTGACACAGGCTGCAGGATGTCAGAGTCGCTGATCTGTCAGCATTGGGCTCCCAGTCATCAGAAATCCATTCGTGGGAGCGCTTTCCTCAGGCTGGTCTCCCTCATCTCATCCTTGGGACCCGTGCTGGCCTCACTGAGTCTCTTCCCTCTGCTCCTCTCCTTGCTACTACTGAGGCTGGCTCAGAGGGAAAAAACCTTTGTTTCTCATGAGAGCAAGCTCTCAGTCTCATGATTGCCTTAGTATGCACAGGTGGGTTCTTTTGTTTTGACAAACCAAAGCCCCTTTAAATGAAAGAGTAGTATCTGCCTGCCCTTGCTCAGTTTCAACACACATACATATCCTGCCCATTGGGATGAAAACCTGCCTTCACTTTCATAAAGTGTTAGTTTTTCTTCTCATTAATTCATTTATTGTAAACTTTAGATTGTTTTAATACCACTGGTGCCATTTAGGCTAGATGTTTGCAGAAGCTCAGCATTCTCTGGACCACCGCCTCACCTAGGGCTAGATGGACAGGGAGGGGAGGGCAGCTCATCCATGTACCATCTACGAGGCCTCTTGTCTGCCTAGGAAACCAACGTTTGCTTTCGTATTTTTCAGGTCTTTAATTTCCTCCATTTTACGGGCGCTCAGATTAGATGAGCTAGTGTCTGCCTGTGTCACCTACATCCCTTCCTCCAGGCCAGAGAGGCTCATGTATACGAACTGAGCTGTCACCACTCAGCAGCACTAAGTCCACACATTTGTGTTCAGTGCTTTGTAGCTGGTCAATTGCTTCTACACCAGCTCTCCCCTATGATCTGATGAGAGCGGCCTGGTGGAGGAGATAAGGTTCCCCATTCTGCTCAATTTAGCCTCACCTATGTTTCCTGACCACTGTTTTCTGAACCCTGGTTTTCCAAAACAGTTTTGGAATAAGATTTGCCAAATCTTTTTTTGTGTGTGTAAAATAAAAAAAAAAAAAGAAAGAAACAGCAAGACCATCTGCTCTTAGCACCTTGTGTCAACTGACCTCGGTTTTAACACTGTGGTGAGCTTATCCTCCATGAGACTTTGAGATGTCCGACTCATCGATGAGGCTGGAACAGGAAGAGTGGTCACATGTGGGTACCTGGCTTGACAGACCTGCAAGCTTGCACGCTGAGGCCAACTATAAACAAACCTGGATTGCATTTCCAAACAGGTTTGACAAAAAGGATAACTAGTTACCATAGAAAAAAATACTACTGATTAGAGCACTCTCAGACTGCCTGTCTCCTCCATTTCTGGTACCAAGTTACAACGTTTACAAAAAAAAAAAAAAAGCTGAACATGAACATGGGGCCTCTGGTATTCCAAGTTTGCCAGCCTCTTGTCTTCCTTGCATGCGAGGAGTGAAGAAACTGGAGCTGAAAATGAAATTGTTCACTGGTTTCCCAGCATTTTCTACAACAGGGCACAGAAGAGACAGTGAAGGCTCTTTTTTTTTTTTTTTTTTTTTTTTTTTTTTTTTTTTTTTTTTTTTTTTTTTTTTTTTTTTTTTTTTTTTTTTTTTTTTTTTTTTTTTTTTTTTTTTTTTTTTTTTAAAGGCAGCACAGAGAATTTTAGACATACAGCTCAGCTTAGAGCAACTTTAAAGGACCACCACCAGATTCCCACCAAGATAACCAGCCCTCAAGCTCAGTCTCTGCACCATTAGGTGACTGAGGGGCTGACAATAGGAAAAGAGGAGAGATGCTTTTACAAAAATAGCATAATTTGGCTCCCTGAGAAAAGCAAAGCCAAAATGCGGGTTGTGTTCCTTCTTCTCTCCTTTGCTTGCATCCCTGGGTGGAAGCATTAATAAGCTTAGTGCTTATTAAGGTGAAATCAAAACAAGAGATAGGCAGAGAAACTGCAGGAATGATACCACTAGAGACCTAAAATCTGAGGGCTTCCAGCTGACTCATTTGTTTCAAGATAGGAGATTTAGGGCGTGTCAAACCCTGCCTGCCTTCATTCAGCTTCAAAAGGAAGAAATGCAAGATGTACGCAGCTCATGTAGGTGTGATCCAAAATGATGGAAACAATTCCATCTTTTCAATCCAACAAATATTGAATACGTATGTGCTTGATATAGGATCACTTAAAAGGCTTAATTGTAGATTCTGCTCTTAAAGTCTTTATAATTTAATTTCTCCAAAGGTGAGCCAGAGCTCATCTTCCTGAAAGAAGGCCCTCTATTGGCTGGGCTGCTGAGACAGCCTCGGATGATTCAAATAGATCAGATCAGGTAATAGCTAAAGCACGCTGTTGAGGGGCATCTCTGGGTCTCTGCAGTGGGGTTGCTGCAGTGATTTTAGGACTGTGCTAATGTGCTCTATTCTTGGAGCTGCTTATCTTTGCCTTTTTCCCCAACATCCAACTTCTGACTTGTTTTTGCCAGATTGGCATCATTCATGTGAAACGCGAACCCAACTTCTTTCCTACATTCAACCTCAGTTTCTCCATATGGGTTCCTGTAGGATCAACTGGTTCGAAGTCATTCAGAGCTTCTTGGCAGAGGCCCAGAGCATTTAAAAGCTAGTGCATGATTATTTTGAGTCCTTATGTTTCACTCTTCCCAGTCTGTCAGTCAAGTGTATCTGCTTAGTATCTTTGTAAGTTACATCTATAAAGATGCCTCATTAAAAAAAAGTTCCTGGAAATCCTCACCTGAATAACAGTCTCTTTTCCAGTTACTTGGCATTGTTTTCCATTTAATGAATACAACAATTTCAGAAATATTGTGCATTTTAACTAAGTTCAGGAAAGACTGATGTAAGAATCATCTGCTGGAGTTCTTCCCTTTGAACACGAATCTGGCTACGTGGTGCTATAAGCAGCTGTGGGTGGCCACGTTCCCTCTATCATCATTTTAAGCCTAGCAGTGTGTGTGTGTGGTTGGAAAGTTGAAATGGAAATTAAACGAGACAGCCTTGCAGAAATTAAGCAATTACTATTTGCTGATATAATGTCAATTCATCAGTGACTCCTTCACAGTGTCAAAACACATCACTTAGACATTATAAAAAAAACCACCTCACTGAGCAAGCAGATGTATTTGTTTAGGTGAAGCATCCAAGAATTACCTGACCCATCCAGCTAACCCAGATGGCAAAAAGACAAGGCCCCACATGTCCATCGGCTCCTGGAGGGACGCAGAAACCTCCATCGCCCATGGCCTGTGGTTCTGACAGCGAAGAGAATCACTTCTGGGAAAGACAATGACTTGTTTACTTTTCAGTGAATTGAACATTGAAGATATTTCATAATATGATCTGGGAAAGTTTGCCAGATATTTCATTTCACTGTGTTCTTCTGGCAGGGCTTCAAGATATAATGCTAAGAAAGGCTAAGAAATCAAGGTAGGTGTGAAAAACTTAGGGACAAAATTCATACAAGCTTGAACTGTGGGAGGACACCTTTTCTGTAGCTGCTAGAATATGAAATTTTCTTACTTCAGAGGCAAGCTAATATAAACCATAGATCTCACTTTTACTCATTTCTCTCTTTCCCTCCTTCTCTTCTTCCTTCCACTCCAGGTTTTCCCAAAGATACTCTAAGCCCAGAATAGGAAAATGTATCTTCTGAATTGCTTGAAAAAGATGATTATATGAATAAATAACCATTCCTTTGAATAAAGCATCAACTTGAAAACTTTTTCACTTGGCCCGAGGAAATGTACCCAGGACCAAATCCTGAGATGCTTTAAATGAGCAAATTCATTTTGCCAGAGACAAGCACTGAATGGAATACTTTTGGTTCATGTTCCTTTTCTTTCTTTTCAGATTTCTGAGGTGCTGATGAACTATGGCATTAACTAGAGGAACATTGGTTTAGACTTTGTCTTGGTCATCTGTAACTCTGGGCCACTGTCTGCACCTTAGTGACTACATCCCAATTGTCATAGTTACTGCATAACTAATTACCCCAAAACTCAGTGGCTTAAAATAACAAAAATATAATTGCACAATTTCTGATGGTCAGAAATGTGGGAGTGGCTTAGGTGGTCTGGCTCAGGAGCTCCAGAGAGGTTGCAGTCAAGATGTTGACGGGGGGCTCAGGCAATGAGCTTGACTGGATCTGGAAGGTCTGCTTGCCAGATGGTGCACTCATGGGGCTGTTGGCAGGAGGCCTCAGTTCCATATGGTGTGGATCTCCCATGGGCTGCCTGGGAGTCCTCATGACATGGCAGCTGGCTTCCCCAGAATGAATGCCCTGAGTGAGAGAGAAGAGAAAGAGAACAAGCAGTAAACCACAGGGCCTCCTATGATCTAGTCTCCAAAGTCACACACTGTGTGCTTTGTTGTATTTCTTAGAAAGAAGTCACTAAGTCCAGCCCGTAGTCAAGGGGAAGGTGAATTAGTATTCATTTCTGAAAGGGAGGAATATCAAATAATCTTTAGATATATCTAAAATTGTCTCACTAGTTAAGTAGGATTTCTAATTTGTGCAGTTGATAGGGAGATACCAATACATGCAGGAAGAAGAAGAAGAAGAAGAAGAAGAAGAAGAAGAAGAAGAAGAAGAAGAACAACAACAACAACAACAACACCACCACAACTGTATTCATGTTGCTCTACATCCTGTTCCACTAACTTCCATCCTCATCCTTTATCCCTCATCCCTTATTCTGACACTGCTCATGGCTTTAATTAATTTCTCCCTGACTCCAATTGTTGACCTTACAAATGTTGAGATCTTACAACATCCTGAACTTCTTAGGAAAAAGAAGCCAACACAGGCAGAAGCCCGGGTACCCCTGAAGCCCAGAGTCAAAGAAAGACAAAAATGTATGAATTAGAGAACAAAAGTGAAGTTATATATAAAGAAAAAAATTATTGGCATGTGTGGTCCTCTTACCTGATTTCTCCTAGAGTTCTGGGAGGCATTGCTAAGGCCTCCCAGAGGATACCCTTGGCTCCTTCTAACAATGGTAGTAGGCTGTCTCACTTATGGGGGGGGCAGCAAATCTGATTTCACTTACGTTACTCTTTTGCATCTCCTTTGGGCTTCTTGGGCCCGATTCTTCCAGCCTCTGTTGAGCAATAATAACAGTACTAAATCACTCTCTGTCCATTATTATCTAGAGTCTGCCCATGGATATCTTTATATCCCACCAGGAGGTCTGTTCTGATCAGCCATTCACTAACTTCCTTTCATGCTTACAGCAGGCAAGAAAAGTAGCTTCAGGGACTACCAGTTTGCATACTGCAGTCAGTCCTAATGGCCTTATGACTTGGCTACCTGCTCTTCCTTCCCAAAGGGAGCACCAGTTAGTGTATATGAGCCAGAGAGTCTGGCCGAACCATCCTATTACTGTTTTATATAAAGCACTTACTGAATTCCTAGAGGGAAGAGGAGTCTCCAAGGGGACTTTTCTCATTAAACTTCTGCCTGTTCTGCAAGCAGCTGGTGAGGATCTGAGAGGTGATAAGAAGAGAGGCAAGATCTTTGTGGGTCTCGGTGATACTAATGCACTAACCTTTGGGCACAAGGGCAGCATAAAGGGGGAATAACCTCAGAGGGAGAAAAGGAGAAATGTGCTTTTCTCCTTTGTCGCATTTAATGGGATTGAAGTAGAAACAAAAACATTTTTATAGCATGATAAAAAATATGCCTAGTATCAAAGCATCTAGGTTCCTGTACCTAAAAACTCTTATGATTTTTCTTCTTCCTTTCCTTTCCTTTTCTTTCTTTCTTTCTTTCTTTCTTTCTTTCTTTCTTTCTTTCTTTCTTTCTTTCTTTCTTTCTTTCTCTTTCTTTCTCTCTTTCTCTCTTTCTCCCTTTCTTAATAGAGAAAATTGTCTCTCTATTTCTACCCCATGGGATGGGTTCTCCACCTAGCCTTAGATAGAGAAAGAAAAGGTCTTCTGAAGATGTGGTCTTTTAAAAGCCAGACAAGAAACAACAGGAATTTCTTTAAGAGGCCTCTGGCCATCGTGTCTTTCAACTTCAGTTTAGGTTTCCAGAAACCATTCACAGGGACCCTCTGGAAAAATGGCATTTTTTCTTTTCATTTCTTTTTTCCTTTTTTTTTTCTTTCTTTTTTGTTTTTTTGAGAAAGTACTACAGAAGACAAGGCAACACCCTTCTGCAGGGACCTGCTGCAGAGGACTTAGGGATTGCATTTACAAAGGTTTCCAGAACCTACTGATGCATCTGAATGCAATGAACTTCACATGGCACTTGATGCTACCGCCAGAGCTCAGTCTGCAGAAAGAGGAGAAAGAAGCAAGTCCTTGGCACAGTTAAGGTATGATGTCTCTGTGCCATTTTCCCCCAGGATGGGGCTGGGAAGCTTCTACTTCACCCCCTTCCAAGATGTTCAACACAGAGAAGAGTCCAATTCTCCTCCCTCTTCTACTGGGGGAAGGGAGTTAGTAAATACTTATACTAGGCAGCCTGAGGAGTGTATATGTGTGTGTGTGTGTGTGTGTGTGTGTGCATGTGTGTGTATGGTAGTAGGTTGTGCCCAGGGGGTAGCACCTCCCTCCAGTATCTGAGAACACCTGATTATCTACTGTGCCCTCAGCAAAGGACAGCTATACTTGGCGAAAAAAATGCTTCCTGAACTTCCTTCCCCAGGATATATTTTTTTCCCTTTGGTGACAGTGTATAGACCCATAGTCATTAGGGCTAGAAGCAACTATTCTGACACTCCTTCTTTAGGACATTTTGCAGAAGCATTTCCCCTCACCCCCTTTGAAATGAGCTGTGGCCATCTGACTTGCTTTGCTTACTAAAAAGTGAGTGGAAATAACTTTGCCACTTCTTGTTGAAGCTTTAAGAATTAAGAATGATTTACCACCTCTTTTTACCTGCCAAGGTGATTGGCAATGATCTGGTGATGGCTGCTTCCAAAGTGAGGATGACTTGGGGCAGAGACCCCCTTGTCACCACCACCAAGCCTTGATGGACCTGGAGGGACAGTGAAAAGTAAGCTTTTACAGTTATAAGCCACTAAGATAATTGGCCTATTAATCATTATAGCATAGCCTATCTTATCTTACCTGAATCTCACAATCCCCTCTGGGAAAAGGTGGGGCTTTTAGCTGCCAATGAGAATAAATTTTATCAGAAGAGTCTACAGTTCACAGAAACATCTCTTTGTATGAAGGTGTGAAAGAGTCTTTCTCATTTCCAGTCCAGGAAAATTTGTATTATCTAGGCCACAGGAAAGAACCAAGTTCCAGTAAATATTTAGCTATATATGATTTTCCTGTGGAAGAACAGAGTATCAACCAACTTTCAAAATGCTTTGTTAAAGTTTATGATTAAACTAATCTGTCTTTCCTCATGGGCCTGTTTGTAACCCACAGCCTCTAAAACATATGCACATAAGCCGTTCCCACTGTTTATCTGAATGCACTTTATTCCTTGGACAGGATTGGGATGGAAGATCATGAGCTAATAATGATGCTTCAACAGTAATGAAACCTGGCAGCATTCTGTGTAGAGCTTAATTATTCTCTTAATGAACACTTACTTACATCTGTCCTCTGCAGGAGAGACTTTGGAAAAGATCTACTTTGGAAACTGTAGAGTAAACAAAGGGTTATAAACAGTGGCCTATCACAGTTTTATTCCCATCAAATGGGCAGTAGAAAGTATTGTATGTGAGGAATCTTTATAGTGAGGTTCGATATACAAGGGCTATGATTAGGATTATTTTAAAAATAGAAAAAAGCCTTGGAGATATATATATATATATATATATATATATATATATATATATATATATCTCCATATATATATAGAATTGTCAGCCTGGGTTCCCCAGAACAGAGCTTAAGGCAGGGTTTGAACACTAGTGATGCACTGTGGGATACAGTTCCAGGGCACAGGGAAGCAGGCAAAGCAAGTCAGGGGTTTTGGAGCAGGCCACACCTCCACAAGAAAACAGAGCCAGTGACTCCCAGGGCTCTGGAAATGTCATAAGGAACCATTGCATTTCAGATTAATCTGTTGAGGGGAGGACAGGAGCGGTGTATTCCTGTCGGCTTTTTTTGCCTCCTACCTCTTATTGGCCTCACTGGGTGTTAATTCTTCCCTCACCCACCTAACTCCTTAGGCCATGTTTCTTAGCTCTCCTGAGAAAGGGCCCGTCCCCAGCCTTACGTCCAGGTGTTTCATCCATGCCCCCAAATTAGGAAGACCTGAGCCTTTATAGATCTGATAAGGTCTGTATAGGGTACTTGAGCTGCTGCAACTGGTGACAGAAAAGTAGGTGGCAGTAGCCAGGGCTCTCTCCATTGAGCAAAATCCAAGACCTAAGGACATGTGGGGGAGAGCAATCTGAGCAGGTGAACAAACTGAATCCAATACCAGTGCTTGGTGTTTAACTGTAAGAAGTATGATATGTTTATATGGAAACAATGTTTACAGTCCTTGAAATTATATTGTATATGGGCAATTAAATACTTGTAATTAAGGATGATTTCAACCTGTTTTGGAGGACTGTGAAGCTTCTCAGAGGAAAACAGCTTTAATAAGGTTTATAATTAAGATATTACAAGCTGGGTCAGAGGTGGTAAACCTAAAATACCAAGATTGTTGGAAATTATGAGGCCCAGTTAGCCTATTGGAAATTTTGAGGGGGTGATCTCTGATCAATCTGCAAGAGTGGTCAGTGAGTCCTTTTGCAGGAAATTTTTCAAAGACAAAAGGCTAAAAATAATGCTCGTTACAGCCAGGTAATGTAGGGTTTGACAGCCTACATGCACCATTCACTCAAATAAACAAGGAAAGCTGTCCTGGCTGGTGTTGCTCAGTGTATTGAACATGAGACTCTCACCTGAAAGTTCTCTGGTTTGATACCTGTTCAGGGCACTTGCCTGGGTTGTTGGCTAGGACTCCAGTTGGGGGCATGCAAGAGGCAACCAGTCGATGTTTTTCTCACACATGGATGTTTCTCTCCCTCTCTTTCTCCTTCCCCTTCTCTCCTCTGTAAAATAAAATAAAATAAAATAAAATAAAATAAAATAAAATAAAATAAAATAAAATAAAATAAAATAAAATAAAATAAAATAAAATAAAACAAAGCCAAGACCTTAGATTACTAGTCAGTCACTGAAATAGTTTGAATAGTAGGTTATGCCTCCTTTGTTCCAGAAATCATCCAGAAATCCAAACTGTGGGCATCATACACACCTGTGAGATGACTTATGACGGCATTTTCTGAGATGCAAGATGATCTGGAAGTAAAGGTCTGTATGGTCAAGTATGTTTGGAATTGCTTCTATGTGCATCTCCTTGTCATTGAATGCTTATATAGCATGAAAATGAAAACTCCAACATGTCTTAAGAAACCTGCTTCACCCAGCTTTCCCCTAAACTTATGTCATCATAGAAAACCACTCTTTTTTGCATGACAATAATCCACCTTCCAAAAAACTGGCAGTGTTTTCCTTAGAAGACACTTGGGCAAACTCCAGACTATTGAAGAAGGTGGTGTGATTTGGTAGGCATTGTGGCGGCTGAGAGCCTGAGAACCGTGCTGTCTAGGACTGCTGTCATCATTCCTCTGTGACTTTAAAAGCAGGCCACACAACCACATCCAGCCTCTGTGCCTTTGTTTTCCAAATAGAGCTGATAGTATGTCATGGGGTCACCAGGAGACCAGATGAAGAACGGATATGAAGGCATTTGGAAAATTAAAAGGGAAGGAAAAACAAGTGAACTCTACTTGTTGTGGTCCATGATTGATTCAGTAAGCACTCTCTTTTATACAAATGAGTTCTGTGCTGATCCGAGCATGTTTTGCCTTTTCCAACAGGCCCTCACGGAGTTCTGTAAATGCAGAGAGCCAAGGAGAACAGATGCTGAGTGGTTGCCAGAGTGAAATGAATCCCACTGCCAGATTCCCACCAAAAAGTAGGTCCTTAGCCCGTTTTATTCAAAACCATTTCTTTGAAGGCATTAAGTGCTGAATAAATATCACTAAAATATGTGTGTGGCTTCTCTGCTTTGGAGATAGGAAGTGAATAACTGAGTTTAGGGTCCACCCCATTCACATATCTCTTCCTGCATATGTGTAAGTCTTCCTGCATGTTTCTTCTAGGTAAAATGAACAAAAAAACAAGCAAAAAAAAAAACCACCGTGTGAATCATAAACTCAAATGGCAGAATAGACAGGAAATTTGGGGCTCATCTTCTCTCTCTCTCCACTTGACAGAGGAATAAACTGAGACCCAAAGGCTATACCAACTTCTTCCCTGATCAAAATGACTGTTGGGAGTGGGGCAGCACCCAGTTCCTCTTCGTTCCAAAGCAGTACTCCTCCATTGCCAGGAAGCCTCATTTTGTCCTCCCCAGAGATCTGCAAACATTACTACTAGAGGCTCACTACCCCTTAAATATAAAGAAACCACACAGGAAACCTGTAGGAATTACGTAAAGCCTCCAAAGGCAGCCATGCAGCAAAGCAGTCTGCCTACTAGAGAAAGTAGCTTTTCTAGTGGGGTCAAATGGCATGACAGACTAAGGAGAGACAAACTCAGTCAGGCTGGGTTCCTTAGAAGCAGAGCCTGACACTGTCAGGATAGAGGGAAGCCGAGCAAGGATGTGGTCTTGGGTAAGGCCTCTCCAGGGTCTGATCCATGCGAGAAAGGTTCTGGAGCAGATGCCACACAGAACAGCTCCCCCTTTTCAAAAAGAAGGTGAGCTTTCTGTATGAGCATTTATGGCAGGCGTTGGCTGTGGGCCTCTGGGGAGGGAGCTTGTCTTCTCAGGCAAGACGGCTCCTGTCCTCTGAGGGTGGTTCTTTGGAGAAGGTGCAGCTGTGAGTCACTAGCAGTCACCTCTCACAACAGATGGGGTCGGGGTACTGGCTGGTAAAGAGGTTCTGGGCCCTGCTGCCAGAGTACCTACCACAGGAGCAGAGTGTGGGTTCAGAAGAGGGAAAAGATTTAACTGTGGGTAGAGAGGAAAAGTCAGGCCTATTATCATTTTCTTGGAAATGGGCATTTGCTTGGGTCTGTCAAGGCTGGACAGTGCATGCAACCATGCTCATCCATCCAAAGAACGTGTGTCTTTGTTTTTTCCTGCAATCATGGTCAGAGAACTATGTCCTGCTGAATTTCACATTTCCTTTAGGGCTTCTCCCACATCTCAATTGTGATAACCTAAGCAAGGATGGAGGAGAAAAGGGCGGGTGTGGTACTATCCCTTGCTGCTTTGGCAGCCATCCTGATCCTCATGCTGCCCAGAGAAGCCATCCAGAACATTCCCATTCTGCGGAGTGAGAAGGTGACTGTGGCTGGAACTCTTGGAATAAAAATAGGGTGTGGTCCTGCCTGCCTCGATAAACTGGACAGTATTTATCTCATGTTCCTTCTCAGTTCTCTCTGGTATGTGGACTTGAAGCTCCAGGCCAAATGTGGAGACGTCAATGTTATTTTATTTGTGTAAATATGTGCCAACTGTTCTCTAAACAAACAAACCCATTAAATTAAAAAAAAAAAAACATTATGGACAAAACGTTAATTCTTTTCTTTGGAGAGCTTTGACCATGATGCTCTGACACAGCATTTTATTGTTGGGAACGACTTTAGGACAATTCTTGTCCAACTTCCTCATTTTAAAATGGAGGAAACTGAAACCCAGAGAAATGGTAATGATTCAACCAAAAGCACAAAAGAATATGTATTATTCTTGAAAAACAGACAAACACGAAACCCCTGAGGCTTCTATTGAGAGCCAGAGAGCCAAAGAGCCAAAGCCTGCCCTGTGAGACAGACATACTAAGTTGATTAGGCCCCAGTAAGCTGCCATTCAGGAGGCACAATGTGCTCCCTAAACACTTGACCTGTGCTCCGTGCGAAGTCATCAAAGGGTACTGGGCAATACTGGGAGGCAGAAGTAATGAGATGAGCCTGGGGGAATTGGGAGGAAGTCTTTGCAGAGGCAGGAATATTTGTGTTGGCACTTAGAGAATGAATCTGATTTTGAAATTCAGGAAAGAGAGGAAGAAGAAGGAGTAAAGAAGGCACCCCCATAAAATGCACAGTCTGAATAAGGCACAGAGAGGGAGGAGTGGCACTTTTCAGAGAAGGCACAAGAGGAGAGCTGGAATGGACTTTAGAGGAGAAATGGTGTGTGAGCCATGGGTTTGGGAACTAAACCTTGAAGGGGAGGTAGGAGAGATAGAAATGAAGAAGCTTGAACTTCCAAAGCAGATTTGACCTGTGAGCAGCGATTTAAAGAGAAAAGATTAGGTCCTCTTAACTACAAAATCTCTCTCTAACTCTATCCAGCACCCTTTTCACTGTTTAGGATTTATTCCTGGAATGTCGAAGATGTCTTTTCCTTAAGTAAGCCTATTAAAATGCAGTGCCTCGGAATGAGATAAGTATAATCCATCAGGAAATACCTCCATAAATTTGTTGACAAGTAAGTGACAGCTAGCTGAAAACAAGGCCTGGAGAAAAGAAAACAGGAGGCGTGTGTGGGGAGGGAGTTGAGTGCCAAGAGAAAAAAAGCAGTGCTGGGAGGGAAGGTTTCAAAATTGCACCCGTGGCTGTCCCTGCCTGAGAAAGGTATGTGCAGGCCAGACACCGGGTCAAAGGGGACTTTATCTGGCCCGGAGGCTCATGGGTGCTGCCCACGTCCCAGTTCTGAAGGGGAACACAACTTGTGTAGACAGGGAAGTTTCCTTCCAGCCAATGGCCTCAGGCAATGTGAGTGCAGTTTCTGAATATTTCCACCTTAAGGGATTTGAAGAGGAGAGCCAAGTGCTGGCTCACCTAAGACTCTAGCTTCTCTTCTGCTTATGGGGAAATGTGATGGATGTAACTCCAAATTTGGATATTTTTAGAGTCTGTTAGAAATTGTAAACTCGTATAGGCTTTATATTAAATTTGCTTTCATCTCTAGGATACGCATTGTGCTTAGATCCAAATTTGCATGATATTTCCTGCTTATTCTGTAACAAAATGCCACATGGTTACTATGTGGCAGAGCAAAGCTCTGAAGCCATCTCTGTTATAGAACCCTGAGTACTATCTGTCTGTAGTTAGTAGCCAGCCCCCAAGGTGGCCCCCAGATTCATGCCCTTGTTCCTGCCCCCTCCCACAGGGAATAGGGCTGATTTGTGAAACCAACAGGATATCACAGAAAGGATGGAGTGTAATTTCTGAGGCTGGGTTATAAAGGAATGTGTGGTTTCCAGCTGGATCACTGGCTCTGTGGGAAGCCAGGTGGTATATTCTGAGGACTTAGGCAGCCTACGGATGGACCAATGTTGTGAAGACCTAAGGCTTCCTGCCAATGGCCTTGTGAGTGAGTCATCTTGGAAGCAGATCCTCTGGTTCCATCAGGCCTTCAAATGACTGCACACCCAGCCGGTATCTGGACTGCAACCTCATGAGAGACCCTTAGCCACTTCAAATTCCTGATCCAAAAATACTATGAATAATTCATGTTTATTGTTTTAAGTCTTAAGTTGAAGATTAATTTGTTACACAACAGCAGACATCAATTATACTAACTAATACAATGAAATTCAGGATATAATGAACAACACTGAGAACCAATACATATTGCTTTAGACCATAGAAAGGATACAGATTTTTCTATACATGTCACAATCCTGAGAGGTCTTTCCCATGATCTAGAGGCCTGGATAGGCCAACAAAATGGTAAGGGAAGGTCTCTATGCAAATTTCTTTTTCATCAAATGATAGATGGACATAAAGGAAAACAGATATGCCCTGTTGGTCTGATATGCAGGAGCAACTATTAAAGGTATGTTCAGATGAAAAGGAAAGAAAAGTAATAATCGCATGGAGAGTCTAGAGGCTTAAATGGCATTATTGTGAACCCCACTGCCTTTCTGTTTTCCCAGTAAATGGAAAATGAAATAAAAACTGGGGTTGGGGAGTGAGTTACCCCTAGGGAGGTGTAGCCGATTTAGTGGGAGCATGATTAAGACAGCTCACCTTAACTAAAACATAAACTTGGCCAATTTATCCCTCCTGCCCCTCTCGGCAATGTTCTTGCTGCTCTCAATAGAGGCAGCTCCATTCAAAGACTATCATTAAACAGAAGAGAACTAGTTTAGACATCACGCCTTTATTCTCAAGGTGAGAAATGCTGGGAAGGAACAGAAGAAAATGCAGATGGTCAACATTTCTTCTCCTAAATTTAGTAATAACACTCACTTTTCTTTGGGGAAGCTAACTCACTCACATGTCATGTGCGATTACTAATCACTCTCTCCCTTTTCCTGCCAGAGGTTTGTCATCCAAATCTAGTCAATCAGAATAAGCGCTTATGAAGACAGACTGATAGCATCAAAGGATGGGCATGTGACTGAACCTGGACCAATCAGAGTCTTCCCTGGAATTTTTCTGTTGTTTTTTTGAGAAAAGATACTCTTTTCTTAGCAACTGTGTTGCTAAGCAGTAGAATATGAGCCTTAAACTAGCAGCAGCCATCTGGCAACCACTTACAGAGAGCTTAACAAATAGATGGAGACTTGAAGACATCAGCTGAGATCCTAGCTGTTCCTAAAACTGCCCTGGCATTGGGGTTTTCAGTGATATGAAGAGAGACACCTGTACACTAAGCTAGTTTGAGTTGAGTGTCTATCACGTGCATCCAAGTAAGTGCAAATGAATTCATTACCACAGAAAATAGAAACGTGCATGAGATTAGGCCCTTAGAGTCTTAGAGAAATGAAAGATGGCCTAGACTTTCTGGAAGGAAAAAAAAACCTCTCAAAAAACAGATCAGAGAAAAGATGGTGAGACAGCTGAAAATTTGGAAAATGAGCTGGCAGAGCACAGAAAAGGAATGGAAGTGAAAAATCAAACTATTGCAAAGAAGAAAGCCACATAAAGAAAATATAAAAAGGAGAAAGAAATTGGATGTAAACATTATCAAATGCATGGATAACAAGTCTGAAGAAATTATCAGTTCAGAATCACAGTATATAATTTTTAAATAGAGTGATGTCAATAAAATGATAAATATGGGAAGTAAATGTATCTTACATTATATGTATGTATATATACATACATGTTCTTGTGTATATGTTATATGTATATCACATATATAGCTGGTATTCATGAATAATAATAATGGATAATATTTATATAACATTTATTATATGTCAAGTATTTTCTAGGGCACTATTAACTCACTTACTCTTTATAAGAGACTCATGAAAGTCAGTCTCCATTGCATGGGTGTGTGGACTGGCTATTTGAGTCTTCCCCAAATCCATAGGTTAAAGCACCAAACCCCAGTGTGGCTGCATTTGAACATGGGGTCTCTAAGGGGGTAATTAAGGGTAAATGAGGTCATAAGGGTAAGACCCTGATGCAATAGGATTAGTGTCATTATAAGAAGAGACCCCAAAAAGCTTGCTTTTCATTTTAAATCAGTTTTTCTGCTGACATGGTGTTCTCGGTTACTCACCTTCTAAGTGACCTTGGATGAGTGGCAGAGCTGGGACTGGAAACCTGGAGTCTGGCTCCAGGGCCAATGTTCTAAACCACTCTGCTGTCCTACCTCTCATGTTCATGTGCTGTACAGCCTCTTATATTCGAAGATATAATAGAAGTAATTTTATTGTAATGTTAGTAGTAATAGCAAAATATGGCATTCACAGTGTGCCAGGCTATATAAAATAGCATACTATGTCAGAAAAACTAATACAAAATTAATACTAATTAGCAGAAAAACTGATGCAAAATGATCTACATCAAAGTAACTCATAATAAAGGATAAGAAATAATCATATGGTGCAAATTAAAAGTACAAGAAAAAAATTTCCAAGTAATCTCAAACTTTTGCATGACAACATTTAAGGATAAGCTAAAATTGATTGCTGACATGACATATTCATGAGAAATAATTGTGATTTAAAATTTTTATGTTTACATTCATTTACAGTTTTGCTATAAACATTTATATATTATATAAAAATTACATTGTATGTTAAATCCCTTGGTATGCTACTATCAATAGAATGGTAATTATGTGAAAATCTCAATTATAAAAGCATAATATGGGCTTTGGCTAAAGTACAAAATATAAATACATGGTAGTTTATAAATTATGCATGTGTTTATTTTATTACTTAAACATTGAAACACATCAGTAGGAGCAAAAATAATTATATTCTCTTGTCTATGATATTTCTCAATGTTTAGCCAGATAAAAAAAAAAAACTAAAGTTTAACATGTTTTTCAATTTTGATATTATGATGGTGTATTTGTCAACACAGAAGAATATGAATTTCATTTAACCGTTTGCATTTACAGCACTTACATGTTGAGGCACAAAGCGGGTGAGTTTTCATTTTACTGTTGCCAGACACCTCACAAATGTTAGGGACAGACTTTATAGCAAAAATAGCAATCGTGAGATGGAGAGAAAAAGTTGGATGCTAATTTCTTTATATTTTTAATAAGAAATCAACAAACACTTTTTAAAGTCAAATGAAGGATGTTTTCCTTTTTGCCTTTTAACTTAATCTCTTAATGCTATAATCTTCACTTTCAAGTATTAGGCATCTTTTTGGAAACTTTAGAAATTTTTATCTAAAGATCGTTATGTTTTGTTTTATTTGCTTATATCCTGTTAACATTCATATAAGTTAAACATAAAACATTTTAATACAAATAGCTGGATGATAAGTTCATTTCTGGGACATTTGCTCCCAGACCTCCCTTATTCCATTTGTATGTAGATTGCGGTAGTGATGCCCTGAAATTCCCTGATAACCCTGTTGGGGGCTATTTTAACTGGGCCGCCTTCATGTGCTTTTGTTACTTTGCTCCTTGCACTCTTTATTGCTTGATTATCTTTCTACCAGTAGCTATCATTTCCCCCCAAAATTAAAAGTGCATGTGTGAATGTGTGCTTAGAGAAAACAAAGACAATCCCATTAGCTTCACCTATGAGGGACCGATAATTGCCAGGCGATTTGTTGAAGTGTGTTCCCTGGCTTGATGAAATCGGCCTATGTCATCTCATTGAGATTCCACTTGAGGTGATTTGCATCATCCTTGCTGATTTGCACAGCACCATATGCTGCCCCGACTAAATCTTTGCACAGTATGAAGTAATTCCTTTTGACAGGATAACCACTATTGCAGCAGGTAGGCCAAACTGGGGGAAATCTGTAATCAAATTAAGGAAGCTGTAAGTAGACAATTAGGTTTACTCCACCACCAAGTGCTGGCACTAATCTGTTCAGGACATCTAGAGAGCATTTGGTTGGGAAGGGCTTGAGGGCCACTGAGAACATAACTGCAGTGTAAACGTGAGACCTCCTGGGGGCTCGTTTTCATAAGCTATTTAGGCCTTACCAGTGGCATTAAATTCTGATTTTTGTCCTATTTTGAAAAATAAATATTTTACAGTGGTTCAGGACTCAAAATGAAAAGGTATAGCCCAAGGACCAAGGATGCAACTCCAAATTGACTTTTCTGTTTAGCCTGATGGCCTCGTGCATTAGTTTAATTATCATATGTTTAAATGTTTGAGTCCTGGGTTAATGTTTAATTATCTGACAGAAAGATACAGGCATATGCTCTGAGATGTAATGCTCAGATGACCCTCCCTGCCCTCCAGCTCCACCACCTCCCCTCCGCCTCCCTTCTGTGCTAATGAGGAGCAGAGCAAGTCACTTCGACAAGTGGCAAAGTGGGGATCTCACAGTTGCCTCCCAGAGCCCTGCTCATGTGGACCAGCTGTGAGGCACTAGTAATCCCTTCACGGTGGGAAACCTCACCCTTCTCCTCCATCAGCAGAAGGGACTCCTAGATTCCCTAGAAAATTGCTGTTTTTCCCCTCCTCACTGTGTACTCCTGCACAGAGACCCCCAGAAGCCAAGCTGAAGTGTCTGAGATGCAAAGTCACCCTGGAGACAATGGAGATGGCAGAGGTTAGAGTTCCACTGGACGGCTCCTCTGGGAGTGTGCAGAGCTTCTGCTCTTGAGGGGGCTGAGCAGTTCCGAAGGGTGCCACAGAGATGGGCATGCTTTTTCATGTCTCCTGAATTTCTGAGGAAAAAAAAAGACCCTCAAAGTGTAATTGTGGGGTCTGATGGCTTTTTTATAACCTAGGTCTTTAGGAACAGTCAATTACGGTTTACCTGCTGGAGCATTTGCAAAACAAATCAATATCTCATTTATTAAAAATTAAGAACCCATAAGCTTCTAACATACACGTGAAAAGCAGGGAAGCGGTGTAGCAATGAAGGCTTGGGGGACTTGGAGAAAAAAGCCTAGCATACACTTATGATTTTAAACACACCACAAAGATCAGGGTGTTGTCATGCTGCACTGCATGCATTAACATAATCAAGTTTGCTTACTTTTAGTTTATGAGCTGTATACTGCAGTTAGGCTCAAATTGTATTCTGTTTCTTCTAAATCACAGGCTCCAGCTCTGAAAGCAGGAGAGGAATTAAAGAGAGGATTCACAGAGGCTGGAGAGAGTAAGCAGACTACTGGTTTGTTTGGAACGGAATAGAAAACGGAAAACATGGTGGAGTGCAAACTTTTCTTACTGAACTTCCTATTTGTGGTGTGGATGGAAAAAAGATGGGGGTGGCAGCGGCAGGGGGAACTTCTATGAGAAGTAACCTCACAGGGTGATCTGATCATAAATTCCTAACTGGGCAGGTCAGGCCCCATACCTACAAATTCTTCAGTGAAATGTCCATTGTTCCTGTGCCTCCAGGTTAACACACCTTTGAAGTTAGCCATGACTACCCTCAATAGAGCACATAACTCTGTTAACTATCCCATAATCCAATGCCTGCCTTGCTTCTCCCACCTCCCTATAATCTTCCTTAGTTTACTCCTTAATTTCAAATGCATAAAAGAAGCTGTAAAACTGTTATTCTCCAGAGCATTTGAGATTTTATTGCTTGACATATGTCATCAGTTTGGCTCAAACAAACACTTGCATAAAAATTCTCCACAGGTTTGGACATTTTTATAACAACAGTGGATTTTGAGTGGTTTTCGTCACCCAAGAATTCCACCCCCATAAAAAAAAAAAAAAAAACTAGGTCCTCCCCCCTCACTCTACCACAACTTTAAGAACAACCGACCATTGGCATTCCACAAACACTCTTGTCTGCACATCCCACAGATCAATCATTCTGGCTCATTATGTCAGTACCTTCAGCCATAGGTTTTCAAACTTGACTGTGCATCTGAATCACCTGGAAAGTTTTAGAATACAATGATCCCTTGGTCTTCCTCCAAAAAGTCTGATGTATTTGGTACGGGTTAGGTTGATCATTGGGATTCTTAAACCCCCTCTGTGGTTCTGATGTGCAGCAGAGTTTGAGAACTCTTGCTGTACGTCATTGTTTCTCAAAGTATGGTCCTCAGACCAGCAGCATCGGGATCCCCTGAAAGCTTGTCCACAACCACCACCACCCTAATCCATCATCTCTAGGCTACAACTGTCCTCTGACTATGACCAGCCTTGTGCTCTAAAGAATGATTGATCTCTTTAGAAACATTTCTGAGATTGTCACCGTAGCCTTCTTCCCATTTCAAAACATTCAAATGGCTTTTAAAGAAAATCCAAACAGGCCATTGTAAATAGCCTCTTTCTCCATCTCTGACTTCATTTCTTCCTACTTGTTCATCTCATTTTCTGTATTCCAGCTGCATGGGCTCATCCCATCTGCGGGCCTCCTCCCTGCCTCTGCTCTCCTTTTAAACTCTCTTTCTCCAGAGGATTGTATGGCTGCCTTCTTCTACCAAAACCTAAACCCAAGGATCTAGTCTTCAGAGAGACCTTCCCCTGACTACACATTCTGAAGCAAGTTCTGCAACAGCTAGACCTATCACTATCTAAATTACTTTGTTAACGTTCTTTTCCTTTGTTCTTGTAGGTACCAGCACTAGAATATAAATCTGAAGAGCAAACGTCTTGCCTGTTATGTTGATGTATAATAGGCCCCCTATAAATTGAGTAGAATAGTTGCAGGAGATAGGACCAATCCTTTCTCCATTTCCATGTTAATTCATTTAGTTTTATTATATTTCTGAAAACAAAGAGAGTTAACAAAACTAGCTGGGTGGGTTGAAAAATGCCATGTAAATAGACCCAAGCTTGAACCATCAATCATATCCCCAGCAAGCTGGGCACTAGGTGATGTGGTGGCATGAATCATGACTATCTGTTTCCACTCTTGGCACAGTAGTTCAAGGTACAGAACTCAGAGAGCATCCCGACTGGTAATGAGTAGGTCGGCAGAACCATGTGAAAAGGGGGAAATGAGGCTGAGCCAAAAAATCACTGATTTGTCCAAGAAATAAAAACATTTTCCTACTGGTTTCATCTTCCATTTGGATATGGCTGATGCAATGATCAGCACTAATGTCCCATGCAGACAGTGTGGTCTGTGTATCGAAACACAGACAAGCTGACCTACACAGAATGTCTAAATTCTTAACACAAGGAAAGAAGTTTGGAGAACACATCTAAAAACTAAGCCAGGGGTTGTCTGATTACTAAATTATAACAAAAACCCATAGAGCAACCTAAGAAATATGGAGACTTTGATAATAGTGTGTTCCCTGATTTTTTTATGAGACCTGTCTCTTTGCATATCTCCCAAAGTTGGAAAACAAAGGATTTTATTTTCTTTGACCTCCTCTACACTTATCCACACCCATGGTCTAAGTATGAGTTGTAAAGTGATTATTCTGTCTCCAAGTAAGTTTCCTTTCCTGGGATTTTATCTTTCCTGACTCTTATTTTCATCTGCCAAGTGAATATTCAACAAACACAAAGAAGAACAGTCTTATTGAGGCAAAACTGACATACAGTAAATTACATATGTTTGATACATTTGACACATGTATGCAGCCACACAGTGATCACCATTCTCAAGATAATGGACATAAATATCACCTCCAAGGTTTCCTTGTGCTCTTTGTAATTCCTTCTACCCCTCTCCCCCTTCTCCAGACAGACACTGAGCTGCTTTCCCTATAGACTGCGTTGGAGAAATCATTCATGCATACTCTTCATTGTCTGACTTCTTTTACTCTGCATAATTATTTTGAGATTCATCCATTTCTTGCATGTATCAGTGATGCATTCCATTTTATTTCTTAGAAGTATTCCATTATGTGGATCTGTTCTGCACAGTTTATCTATTCACCTGTTGATGGGCATTTGGCTTGTTTCTATTATATGGCTATTACAAACAAAACAAAACAAAACAAAACAAACAAACAAAAAAAAACCCTGCTATTTATTATATGGTTTAGTTTCTTTTGAATGAATACCTCATCGTGGAATGTTTAACTTTTTAGGAAACTGTAAAAGCTTTCTAAAATGGTGCCCTAACTTACATTTCCACCGGGGTGCATGAGTTCCTGTCGCTCCACCCCCTTTCCGAAACTCGGTCAGGCCAGTCTTCTTACTCTCAGCCATTCTGATACGAGTCGTTTCTCAGTCTAGGACACCAGTGCTGCACTGCAGCCTCGCAGTCTCCTGCCCTCTGCTCTCTTCCACAGCTCGTCTGTGTGCTATACATTCAGGCTCTATTCAGGTCTGTGATGTCTTCCCACATTTCTTGCCACTGAGGACAAAAAAGGGGTTCCAGTGAGGGAAAGGAAACTCACAGGTTGATCTGATCATAAATTCCTAACTGGGCAGAGCATGGTGGGTAGTCTGCCCCAGGTACATAATTTCTTTTTACTTTATTTTACTTTAAATAAATTTTTTACTCTTCAGTGGGAGTTGACATACCATGCTATATTAGTTTCAGGTGTACAACCCAGTGACTAGACTGTTGTTGACTATGTTCCCTCTGCTGTGCTTTCCATCCCCATGACTATTTTGGAACTACCAATTTCTACTTCTTTATCCCTTCACTTTTTTCACCCATAGCCCCCAAACCCCCTCCCATCTGGCAACAAGCAAAGTGTTCCCTGTATCTATGAACCTGTTTCTGTTTTCCTTGTTGGTTTATTTATTTTATTTTATTTTATTTTTAGATCTATGCTGTCTGTTGTAAGTATTGCTATCCCAGATTTTGTTTGTTTGTTTCCATTTTCTTGAAGTATCTTTTTCCATCCTTGACGTCCAGTCTGTATGTGTCTTTAGATCTGAAGTGAGTTTTTTTGTAGCCAGCGTGTGCAAGGTCTTGCTTTGTTACTCCTTCAGCCACTGTGTGTCTTTTGATTGGAGCATTTAACCCACTTACATTGAAAGTCATTGTTGATAGCTCCCAGGTGTGACTCAGTTGGGTGCCATCCCCGGTTTGATTCCTAGTTGGGGGACCTCCCTGGGTGGCCCCTCAGTCCCCAGTCAGGGCACATGTAGAAAGCAGCTGGTTGATGTTTCTCTGTCACATCGGTGTTCCTCTCACTCTCTTTCTCCCCCCCAATCCTTTCCAAAATAAAAAATAAAAAAATAAAATAAAATAAAAGAAGATGTCATTTAAAAAGTAAATAATTTTGATAGATCTGTATTTTTTGCCAGTTTATTATTCATGTTTTTTATCTTCTTATTTTTTCTTCTTCTTAAAAAAGACCCTTTAACATTTTTTGTGGTATTGGTTTGGTGATGATGAACTCCTTCAGCTGTTTTTTGTCTAGAAGGCTCTTTATCTGGTTTCGATTCTAAATGATGGCTTTGCTGGGTAAATATAACTTTTTTTCTTTAAATACATGTTGTTTATTTTGTCAATTGTGCTTAAATAGAGCTCTTTTTAAAATCTGCTTACAAAAACTACAAATAAAAAAAGAGTAGCTTTCCTTTTAGAGCTGTTCTGAGAAAATGATGGGAGGGAGCATGCCCAGGGGGCCTCTTTGTAACTCTGTTCTGACTCTGTCTTCACTGCAATTTTGTGCTGATCCAAAGCGTTTCGGTTTGAGGGGTGTATTGTTAGGGTCTACGTAGTCAAACATTGCTATTGTCACTCAAGACAGACCTTCATTGCATTTTGTGTTTTGGGATTCATGAATCAAGGAAGCAAACCTGAAACATGGATTAAGGCTGGTTTCAGTCCCTAAAACTGCAGGACTAAGGACAGTTTGAGTTGTAATTTATAATTTTAACAATGATCAGTAGATCCACGACTACAGAAATGCAAATACTGCTTTCATACAAATGTTGAAAATAACAATTGGATGAGTACTGGTGAATTGTCTGGGAGGGTGGTGCTTCAAAATTTGAACTAAGCTATTGTATTAGTTTTATTATTGTTCTGTAACAAATTACCACAAACTTACTGACTTACAATAGCACCCATTTATCACCTCACAGTTCTGTTAAGTCAAGAGCAGAGCATGGCCAGAGTCTCTGTTCAGTGTATCCATAAGGTTGGACTCAAGCTGTTGGCTGGTCTGAGTTCTCATCTGACTACTCTGATAAAAAAAATCTTCCAAGCCCTGGCCAGTGAGGCTCAATTGGTTGGAGCATCACCGGGTAAACCGGAAGGTCATGGGTTCAATTCCAGGTCAGGGTACGTGCCTAAATTGTGGGCTTGATTCCCAGTCCAGGCGTGTCTGAGAGGCAACTGATTGATGTTTCTCTCCCCTGTCTCTCCTTCTCTTTCTCCTTTCTAAAATCAATAAGCATGTCCTCCTGTAAGGATAAAATAAAAATTTCTCTTTGCATTAAGCAAGCTCTGTCTATTGCTTCTTTAGGTTAACACACTTTTGAAATGCCTCTTTATAGATCCTTCAGGAGAGCACATAATCTTTCATGTAATCCAGTCCCCACCTTGCTTCCTCCACCTTCATTTAATCTTCCCTACATTCTCTCTTTAATTCTGAATGCATAACAGAAACTGCAAACTGAGCTTTCTGAAGCATTTGAGATCTTGCTTCCTAGCAATGCCACTAGTTTTGTCTCAAATAAACCCTTATAAAGATTCCCTACAGGTTTAGAGATTTCCTACCTAGATACCACTCAAAGAAACTATCACCTGCCATTGAATTTCCCACTCCCTCCTCAGTATGACATCCATGTGCTATAAAAGACACACCTGCTAGATGCTCCTAGTATATCCATCATTTTATCCTCATAAAATGATACAGTAATACAACTCAATACAAAAAAATCTGATTTAAAAATAGGCAGAGGACTTGTATAGATGCTCAACATCACTAATCATCAAGGAAATGTAAATCAAAACCACAAGGAAATGTCACCTCACACCTGTTAGAATAGCTATTATAAAAAAGACAAGAGATAACAAGTGTTGATGAGGACCTGGAGCAATGAAGATCGTTGGCCCTGGCCAGGTGGCCCAGCTGGTTGGAGCCTCATCCTGTACACCAAAAGGTTGCAGGATACATCAGCAATAAGGGCCCATGCCTAGGTTGTGGTGCATTTCCCTGGTCAGGGTGCATATGGTAGGCACTTGATCAATGTTTCTCTCTCTCTCTTTGCCTTCCTCATTCCCTAAAATCAATAAAAATATCCACAGGTAAGGATTAAATAAAATTGTTTTTTTTTTTTTTAAAGGAAGACACTGTACACTGTTGGTGGGAATGTAAATTGGTGCAACCACCATGGGAAACAGTGTGAAGGTTACTCAAAATATTAAAAATAGAACTACCACATAGCCCATCAACCCTATTTCTGAGTATGCACCTGAAGGAAATGAAATCACTGTCTTGTAGAGGTATTTACACTCTTATGTTCCTTGCAGCCAAGACATGGAGACAACCCATTTCTGCTGACAGATGAATGCATAAAGAAGATGTCATACACACAGACACTGATATATTACTCAGCCATAAAAAATAACTACCACCATTTGTGACAAGATGGATGAAACATGAGGGCATTATGGTGAATGAAATGTCCAACAGCTAACGAAAAATATTGTATGATATTACATATATATGGAATCTAAAAAAGACAAACTCATAAAAAGAGAGAGTAGAATGATGGTTGGTGGGGGGAGTGGGGAGAAATAAGGAGATGTCAGTCAAAGGGTGCAAACTTCCAGTTTTCAGATGAATAAGTTCTGAGGATATAATGTACAGCATGTTGATTATGGTTAACAAAACTGATTATATACTTGAAAGTTGCAAAAAGAGTGTAGATACATATTAAATGTTCTCACCAAACACACACACACACACACACACACACACACACAAAATAGTAATTCTGTGTGGTAATGGATGTGTTAACCTCAACAATCAACCTTATTGTGGCAATCATTTCATAATATATATGTGCATTAAACTTATATATACACACATATATATACACATAGACACAACGTTGTATGATAATTATATCTCAATAAAGTGGAGAAACATTTATTTAATGATTTGGGGATATTCTACATATTCAAGGTCCATCTACACAATAACTCATAGTCTCTTATTTTCCTCAGTTTTTATTTTCTTTTCAAGAGATGAATTAACTTTTAATCATGTTATCTGAGGGATTTAGTTTTATAAAAGGGGTAGTTAAATTGATATTTAATATTTTTCTTTAATATACATACATACACAAATTTGCAGTTTCTCAACATGTACTCTCATAGACTAGAACATTTAATTAATAAGATTATTTTTAAGTTACACAACTTATTCTCTTTGCAATAATATAGCTGTTGTCCTTAATAGTACATCTAAATATTAGAGGTTCTCTTTCACTTTTATTTAAAAAATACCTTAAAACAGAGAAAGGAAGGAAAACACTAAACACAGCATTGCCTCAAGTATATTGTAATTCACAATAACCATTATTAAAAGTTTTCACCATATTCAGGGTCATGGAGTTACACTGCAATTCAAGCTGAAATTTAGAGTAAGTGCATTTCAATAGATGGCTTTTCAACATTATGGTCTAATCTTGTTGGATACACAGTGATTCACAGTTGAATTCTTCAAAGTTTGTTGTATGATTAAAATTTTCAACACAAAAAGTTGGAGAAAAAGGAGGAGGAGAAAGAGGAGAAAGAGAAAGAAGATAAAATAGCTTCTTTTTATTAATATCTTCCCTTTATGGTAGGACTATTTATAGTGAAATACAGTATTTATATTTCTGAGAAACTGAAAGAAGGAATGAGCAAGAGATGACTATAAGTGATACTTCCATTAACAATTTCCATTCAAGTCTCAGGTTTACAGGGCAAACACACAACCCAGGGGTAAAAGGATACTAGGGGTGCCCAGCCCCAGTCTCCAGCCTGAAGCAGGACCGGCTGTGGATGCCCCAGGGACCTCTACAAAAGCCTGTAACTGGAGCTCAGGAGTACAGTAAGCACCTCTCTCTACTGGGACTGAAACACAAACCATATAAATGGACAAGTGAGGTAGATGGAGTGGATAAATGAGATTTTATTTTGCATCATTCTTCCATCATTTTCACCTTTTCTTTTGCTTAGTCAGGTGTCAGTGGCTAGCTGATGTTTTAACTCTATTCACTAAAAAACAAACAAACAAACAAACAAACAAACAAACAAAAAACCCTATCTATGCAATGTGCCCTCTCAGGCTTCGCCAGCCAGAAAGCACAGTTTGAATTTGGATATTCAATTCTCAATGGCTCCAAGCTCCTTACACACTTAACAGCATACCCTACCCACCCATCCCCATGGGGTAACTGGTTTTATGGCTCATCTCTATTGTTTTCTAAGCTTGTGCTCTGTATTTTCATGGAGACTCTGCAGCCCTGTCCTAAGGTATCTAGGGAGAGACCATTCTGATTCTAGAATGCAAGTCCTGTCTCTGCGATGTTGCCTGAGTCCTGCAGCAATTCAAAATCAACTGTTCACCATGTTAAAAGAACTGGAACACTATCTCCAGCTTGATGCCGGAGATCCTTATCACCACTGCTGCGGAGCCAGAAGGGGAGGGTGGGGCTGGTGAGGGTGGAAGACAAAGTTTCCCACAGAAATTCAGCTTGAGGCTTCAAAATGCCACAACAATCAGTGCTCCAGCTCTTTCCTCCTGCCTGCGTAGGAGGCTCTGAGGTTAGATCAGCAGCCCATAGGCCAGCAGCTTTTCCACGATCCAGCTCCCAGGTGGAAGCATACTGTGTCTTTACACTAGTGAGTGCTGTTGGCACCTCATTGAGGTTTAGAGCAATGTGCTCTATGTGCTTAGGGCCACACTTTTGAACCAATGGTAAAAAAGGACTTTATTTTTACCATGGAAAGGGAGTAAAATTCCTAGAGCAAGATTACATGAGTAACTCTCATGTATGACAGGTACATTCTTCCAACAACAAATCACACACACACACACACACACACACACACACACACACACACACAGACACGCTGACTGTGTTAGTGTAGATGGATGTGGCAGATTAAGATGGAAGCAAATTCTTTGACACACCTCCCATGGAGGGCGGGCCTCTGCTCTCCCAGTGAATCTGGTTGGCCTGTGTGTGACTGAGAGGACAGTGGAGGAAGTGAGTCTACACTCGATTTGCCCTGGTCTTTAAAGGACTAGCAGCTTCTACCCTAACCTCTGAGAGCACTTCACTACCCATAAGAAGTCCAACTACCCTGCTGTGTGGGGAGGCCCAGAGACTACACGGAGAGGGAAGGGGCCCAGCTGACTCCAGTCTTCCAGCCATCCCTGCCAAGGCCAAGGCATGTGCGTGAAACCTCTGGCCCCTCCAGATGAACCCAGTCACCAGCTGAATACCACATGCCAGGCAACCCCACATGATACAGAGGAATCAGCCAATTCCAGACCTGTATACAATGGTCGCTGTTTTGATTTACTAAGTTGGAGAATGCTGTGTTATGCAGCCTGCTGGCCTGGATAGGGACAGATTCCGTAGGAACCTCTAAGCTGTGTTCAGAACTCTCATTCTCTTGTGATAGCAAGGCCCTGTTCTTTGTCCTTAACTCCTCATCAGACTCCTTCCCACTGGGTGCAGACCTCTGGGGCCCTCAGAAATATAGTCATCGTGGGACCAGCCAGGTTCGTTAGACAAGCTTTAACTTTTTTCCTACTAGCAATTGTCGATACAACGACTACAGGCAAAGAGATACATGCAAGATACTAGAGCCCATTTGTGGTCCAGCCAGTACATCCTGTTCTACTTACTTTACTAGTAAGCTAAAAAATGGTTGAAATATGAAGATTAAGTAGAAGAAAAAGTAAAGATTTTCAACTTTTTTCTTTCCAGAATTTCAGCGGAAAGAAATAATTAAGGTTGGGAAGTGAATAAATAATAATGCTACATTAATCCTTATTTTTTCTTTGTAATCATTGTTTCTCTTTCCCGAAGTTAAACTCCCAAAGCCTGTGCTGCATTTCAGGATATAAATTCAAACGTTCCCAATTATTATTCTCTGTTAGAGCTATTTTTTCATCATTTTCTCTTTCTTTGCCCCTGCTATAATTAGTGTTCCTAGCTTGGATCTGTAGTTGCTCTAGCTCAGTGTCAGATGCCAAGAACACCTTTTCAATCTAGTTCCCAGGGTGTTGGCATTGATGTGCTATACTAGGGCATCAGTATGACGTTCAGTGATGCAGAGCTCTTTCTATTCTA
Source organism: Anoura caudifer (assembly GCA_004027475.1). Classification (NCBI taxonomy): domain Eukaryota; kingdom Metazoa; phylum Chordata; class Mammalia; order Chiroptera; family Phyllostomidae; genus Anoura; species Anoura caudifer. The sequence goes on along the minus strand of PVKU01000719.1, from coordinate 250,805 downwards.
ATGGCTACATTTGACTGTTCGTAGAGCAGCAAGGAACAGCCTAATCTCTGCCTGATGACTAAATGAATGTGGGTGAGATGCTTCTAGATTCAGGGCACTGGTGCTCAGTGATCAGTGGAGTTCAGGTATGGCTTGCAACAGGCTGGAGCTTACAGGATGCCAGATCCACAAATGGTCTTACCATTAGATATGGGCATGAAGAGACCTTTCTTTAGCTGTCAAATGCAAGAAGGGTTCAGGAATTACCATGTTCTATTTATCAGGGGATCTTTATTTTCTGATCATCTCAAAAGTTGCAGGGTGTTTAGGAAAAGCATAAAAAAGACATAAAATTTGACTGAGGAAGAATTGAATGGGTTAGTTAGGACTTGTTTCTAGCTACAGAAAAAGTAGACTATTAACTAAGCTTGTTAACAAACCAAAGTAGGGTTTGGCTGCCCACCTCCACCAAAAGGCAAACTCTGGAGGCAGAGGCTGGTGAGAAAGGAAAAAGGCTTTCATTCAAATGCTGAATGATCTGGGAGAATGAGGGAGTCCCTGTCTCACAGCCCATCTCCTCTGCAAAACCCACCCATCCTCAGCAAGACCAAAACCAAAGGCAGTGCCCAGAATTCCTTCTCTACTTTAAAATCCATCCTTTGGAAATATAGGTATCTGCTGAGCAGTCACCCAGGTAGCTTAGTTTGTTCCCAGCTGCTGCCCAGCTTCAGGCTCCCCCCAGAGGCTCTTTGTGGAGCTGGTGCTGCTGTTGAGGCTGCATGAGCCTCTGGGGCCCTGAGTTCCCATGTTCCCAGGCCTCTGGTGCCTGAGGTTGTTTTTCCAAAGGGTCCAGAAAAAAAAAATTACTCTGTCATTTCAAAGGTATTTTATCTTAGAAGTACAAAAACAATAGACAATTTCAAAGGTAAAGACTGACCTTGTCAAGGTATTTACAGCCCGAGAATGTGACTACTCACCCTGACCCACCTTTGGCTAGGAATTTTTACATTCAGACAACTCTGTATTTACTTTGGTTTCTGGGTTTGTAAGGTCAGCCATGTGGGCCCTCCCTGAGCTTGTCAGGTTTCATTTGTAGCTGCTTTTTCATCCACATGAAGAAAGAAGATGAATACTGCATAGGTAAACAGCAACCATCTGCCCTATCAGAAACAAAACTGAAATCTAATAAACTGACTTCTTTCATGCTGTGGCAGTTAAGAGAGGGACTTCCTACATGTAATTCCAGGTTTTATCACTTAATAGCTATGTGACTCTGTACAAGTTGTTTAACTTAACTCTAACTTTCCCAACTTGGAAAATAAGATAATATAACTTCCTTACATGGCTATTATGGATTAAATGAGATAATATATGCAAACTGCTTAGAATATTGTCTGGCATGTAATAAGTGCTTAATGAATATATATTAGCCTCTATTGCAATATTATCTAAGTGATGATCCTTGAGGGGGATGTTGATGGGAATTTATAAAGAAATGTTAAGGTATCAACAATAGAGAAATCCATTTTCTTGGTTGAGAGGAAATAATGGAGGCAGAAATGAAAGTTGGAGAAAGGAATTGTGTGCAGACTGCGTATGGGAGAAAAGAAGAAGAATCCCAGATAAGCAGGTGGATAAAATCAGGTTTCAGAGGTTTCCTGTCCAAGGTGAGCCTGTCATCCTTAACTATTAAAACAGACTCTCTTTGGATCCTTTCCAGTGTTTCATGATCAAGAGATTCTCCTTTATACTTAAGATAAATCCCTGGGGTTGTGACACAGGCCCGTTTTATGTCTTCACATAGGATAAAACATGGGTGAAGTTTTAAGAGACATGGAGAGCTAATATGGAGCATTAGAGATGTTGTGGAGGGAAAGTGACAAGCCTTAGTGACACCGGGTGCAGGGAGGAAAGGGTAGTATCAGATGCAGGCCTGTGACAGCAATAAAGGCAGAGGAGACAACAGTTCCCTCTGACTAAGAGGGGGAGGGGTTGATCTGCTAGATGAGAAGTTGGATTTATAAATATAAGGTGTTACCAGGGCTTTGATAGTAAAATCAAAATGGTGTTGGAACAATAGAGAAGACATTTTCTCTTTCTCTCTGTCCTGTAGCAGGTAAGTAGGCAGTTAAAAAGAGAGGAGAAGGAAAAACCTTGCAAACAATGGGAACTTTTAGCAATTTGTGCACATTCTGGCAAGATTTACTCATTAGGAAATCATCAGAAATGGATATCATCAAGTCCTGCTTCTTGGTGTGTGTGGGTGACTGGATTGGCTTTACTTTGCCTCACAGGGACTTTGGTAGCAAAGTGATACTTTTTTGCAGCACTGGCCAATCAAATGAGGCTTCTACCTTACAAATACAGCCCGAACCATTCATGCAACATGTGTGTGTAGCCATTTTAATAGCTTTGTTTTTTCTGTGTTTCCTTATGCAGTTTTGGGGAGACTAGTCTCTTGTATTAAAAAAAGACATTTTATATATCCAAATTTCAGTTGCTTATTAATATAAATGCATTAAATGTAATTCTCCAAAACTTTAATAACATTTTAAAAGTACCTGAGGTTTTATAAATACTTACTTTAACTTGCTTTACACAGAACACCTGGTAATCATTGTGCATCAAAAATAATAAAGATGAAGGGTCTGCCTCTGAAGTTTGTGCTTTGATTTGGGAAGTAGAAATATTCTATTTGCGTAAGTGATAGAAAATTGAAATTCTAAAGAGGATTGTGTCCCACAGGGTAGATATCAAAAAATTTTGTTTGTTACTTCTGTTCTTGCTCTCCCAGCATATTTTACTTACGTCTTATAAAACTTTCTTATCTACATTAACAAACTGATGGCAAATAACATGTTTTTTTCTTTACAAATAATAGTTGCTTAAAAGCTAATTGCAAATGAATGAATGAATAAATCTATTACACTTGAGAAAATAAGTTAGAGTCCTGAATTGGTTCATGAGAAGCACTGACATACTGTGTGGATTGATGCAAATTTCTGGACACAATAAAGTTGCATTTTATGTTTTAAAATATATCTGGCCATAATTTATTAATATGTTTAAGAATTTAATTTTTGCTTAACCACTTGACCTACTACTGTCCACTAGTTTCAGTTATTTAACAACTTAAACTGACATGCTAAGTATGTAAATGAAAGCACCTTAACGTGATACAGTATCTTCCTAAGTGCCAATGATATGCCTCAACATTCCCTTCAATTTGAATGTGTTAGTAAGAATCTAATTACACTGCTTTATAGGTGATGGAATTACAGAAGGAGAAGATTCCTCTCCTACATACTTATTAGACCTCTATAAGTGTTCCTTTGCAATCTGTTGCTATTCAATTACCAAGTAATAACTGTCTTAATGAATCTAATTGAAATGCTTATTTCCAACTGCTGTCACACACAAAAAAGGAAGCTTCCCTTGGAATGCTGCCACTGGATGGGGCCTGACTTGTTTATCCAGAAAGAAGTGACTTCCCTAGGAAGAGTTCACACAGTGAAAGCTTTTTCAGAGAGTAAGGATGCTTCCTTCCCCGTTGTTCATATATCACACCTACAACTTCATGCTGTCATCTGGCCTGTGTATGCCTTATAATAAGAAACATTGGTTTAGCTTTCTTCCAGGAAGACAACAATAATACAAATGAAAATATGAATACTATGTACAGGGCACTTCCTAGTGCCAATGCTGCCCGAACACTTTACATACAGAAACTCATTTAATCTCCACAAACTCCCTAAGATTAGGGATATATACTCTTATTGTACTCATTTAACAATAACTAAACTGAAGACAGTTTAGTTTTTGGAGAAGAGCAAGTTCACACAGTTTATAGGCAAAGAAATGATAGGGATGGCCGTGCAACCCCAGGTCAACTGGCTGCCGCTGCAAAAGCAAGACTTCACATGATGTTAGAGTTTATTTAATGCAACCTCTTGTTACCCAGGACATTGAGGCTACAAGTTCACATGGCAAAGAAGGGACTGGATCCTGAGCCCTAGTACTGTGCACTTTTACCTAAAACATGCTGCACTGTTTAAAAACAACAAAATAGTTACAAAACAAAAATAACCATAAAGCCTCTTGAGTAAGATGTCCTATGAAATTTCCCCTCCACCTTTTTATGACTTTTGTTTGGATCAGCAACTGGGTCTTAAAACTCATTCATCTCAGGGTGACAATTGAATCTCTCTGAAGGAGTGTAGAAGAGAATTGCCCAAAACATACCATCATGTTTCTGTACTTTAAATTTTACTAGCCCAAACACAAAAGCAAGATTGATTCAGGGAATTGCAGATACCTGATAATTCGAAGTTCTTGTGCAGAAGCTCTCATGCTTCTCCGTTTAGAGCCACCCTTGGACCGAGGGCGATAGCCAAGGAGGTGCTGACACAGCTATGCTCAGCCCAGAGCCTCTCTGAAAGCTGTGAGCCTCAGCAGGATGTCGTCCTTGCCAGGCTGTGTCCTCACAGTCATGGCGATGGACACATCCCATCGTCCAGCTTTGGGATGCATGCTGCATGGATTTTCTCCTCCAAATATGATGATGTGGTCAGGTGACAGAAACCTCAGTGACTGCAAAGATTTCTGGTGGAACAATGTCCCTATGGAAATAGCAAGCATTTTAGATTAAAAAAAAATTATCCAACGAAAATAAAAACAACACTTTGTATCTAAATTGTCTAGGTGTGCTGAAGCATAGCCTTGGGACTTTCACAGATGTGCTTTTTATTTTTAACTATCAGTCCATCTCAGCAGTGACTGTGTCAGGGCTCCAGGTATGAAGAGCCAGAAAGGGGGTTGCTCAGCCTGTTCCTGTCACATGTTGTCCTCTGGACAGCATTCTTCTCATTTCAAATTGCAATGTTTTCCTCCAGACATCCAGGCTGGTTTGTGACAGTTCCAGGGGCTTTACGACTCCTTTTGCATTCACTTAGAGCAGTATTTAAGGAGCAATGGTCTTGTGTATCTAGTTGCTAGAGTATGAAAATCATGGAGACTTTGAACAGGGAAATAACTTATTTTTTGTAGAAAGCAAACAGCATAGAGTAAGTCATTTTTAAAAAAAAAGAGTAAATTATTTATTCTCTTAAGAAAACCCAAGTTCCTTCAGCCAGCCAGTTTAATCATTTTGAGTTCTGTTAATGTGCCAAGTACTTTACTAGGGTCCCTGGCTCAAGGACCTAGAGCCCGCACTTTTTGAAAAGCTCACAGAGACATCCTCACCGTGATATCCACGGGAAATTCATGGTGGAGGGCAGGGAACACATCAGGGAGAAATGAGAGTTTAACTAAGTCCTGTCCTCCCTACACAGAAAAGACCCCAAGCAGGGGTTCATCTAGACTCTAGCAGGCAGGGACCAGTCCTATGCAGACAGTGGATCTGTGGGACAAAAAGGATTGCCAAGAATTTTTTAAGTCTAAAATTAATTTTTGAAAATGACTACTTATATGTATGGAAGGATCATATAAATTGCAAATCTTTAAAAAATATTTTAAATATGGAATTGTGTAGGTGTATACTATAGGTATAAGCAGTACATTTAATCGAGTATGTGGAAAAAATTTTTTCCACAAAGGAATGGATTGTATAATATTTATAGAACATACACTACATACTCTGTTCTTATTTGATCTTTTTCAAGATAGTGGGTTGTTTGGTGTTGAACTTCTAGAGGAATTGTTTACTTTTGAAATGTGACTATATTTACTTTGTTGCTGATTTAAGGTACATTGTGTTAACAACTGTGAAGTGTTTGCCTTGTTTTGTAGGCCATCCGAGGACCAGCCTTCGGTGCGCTCTAGAGAGGCACGTGCTGGGTTGGCCCGCCTGCGGCTCCAAGCTCCGTTCCAGCCCTGGAGCCCTACCCCTTCTCTTTTCCCATTCTCTGTCTCTGTCTCTGTCTTTGTTGCTTTTGGCTGCTTCTTGGCTCTTCATTTTCCTCTTAAAACCTCAAAATCAATTTGAGACTTCTAATTTCTGGTCCAAAAAGTTGACCTGGATAGAGTTTAACAATCTAAGCTCAGGGTTTGAAGATCTTGATGCAAACGGGAAGGAAATAGTCCCAGGCTATTATGAGAGACCCGTAGTGTGAAGGGAAGCACAGGGGACTGAAGAAGGAGAATTTGTCATTCATTGAACACATATTACTGAGTGTCAGGTAGGTGCTAGAGGGTAAAGTCGAGAAGGAATCCTGCCTCTGTGGAACATGCATTGAATAAGACAAGTAGATAAAATACCTACAAAAAAGAGAATATCTGAGAGTGACAAGTGTTCTGAAATGCATAACAAGTGACAGGGGAGCCCAGGAGGAACGGGCTATTTCAAGTAGAAAAGGCCTGTGAGAAGTGGCACTTGAACTGAGACCCTACTAACTGTGTAACTTTAAGGTAGATTGCTGAACCTTGCTAAATCTTTGGATGGTGCAGTTAGGTTAGAAGTCTCCAGTACTTGTTTATTGTAAGGTCAAAGGAGAAGAAAATGTATATAAAGTGGCCCAACAAATAATAGCTGTTACTGTCATTGACAAAATGCTGCATCAGTTAGGGTCTGAACAAGAAACTGACAACACACTCCAATCAGGAAAATTTGAGTAGAGTTTATCAAAGAATTTACATTATAATTGTGGGCAGGGTGTAGGAAAATGAGAAGAGAAAAGGGCAGTGACTGGGGCCTAGTAAGAGCAGATGGCACTGCTCCTCTTTAGACCTGAGTGGGAGGAACAAAGCTTTCTCTACACTCAATGCTCTTCTGGCTGGTCTAATAATCAACAGGCATGAGACAGATGAACAAGAGAAAATAACCAAATTCAGTACATATGTGTATATGGGAACCTCGCATACACATGATCGTCAGAGACTCCACATGCACAAGAGGTTCAGAGTTAGAAAGGGAACATGAGAACATAAGACATCATGAGTTAGGGATGAGGTAAGTGCTTCGGGAGTTTTAAAGGGTCATTGTACTTTTTTCTGCAAGTGCTGAGCCTTGGGCATCTCTCAGGACAAATGATACAAGGGCTGCAAGACTGGGTACAAGAGGAAGCCCCAGAACAAGGAGCAAAAGCACTACCTAGGACACCATGCGGCCAACACTAAGCTTGGCCCCGGCCACATACACGTGGTCCACGTGCAGGGAGGCAACATGAGGTGCTGTGCCTTGAGCCTGGATGTGGGCAACTTCTCCTGGGGCTTGGAGTGCTGTATATACAAAACAAGGATTATTGATGCTGTCCACGGGGTGCCCAAAAACAAGCTGGTCCTCACCGAGACCCACGGAGAGAGCTGCATGGTGCTCATCAACAGCACCCCTCACTGACTGTAGTTTGAGTCCCACTAGGCACTGCCCCTGGGCTGCAAGAAGGGGGCCAAGCGGACTGCTGAGGAGGATGAGATTTTAAACAAACAACAGACATAGAAAATTCAGACAAGACATGATGAAAGGGGAAAAATGCCAAAAATCGGTCATCTTCTCAAGGAGCAGTTTCAGCAGGGCTAGCTTCTTGTGTGCCTTGCTGCAGGGCCAGAATAACCTGGCCGAACAGGCGGCTCCATGCTGGAAGACCAGGGGCTGGAGTTCTGTCTGAGGAAGGCCAAGGCCCAGAAAGGGGGGGGGGGGCGGCGGAGAAAAGGCCATTGTACAGTAGGATGAGGAGAGCAGAACTTTAATAAAGAGAATTTTGCCCTGCCCTATAGATAGATAAATATATATAATATATATATTTTATATATTATATATATATCCGATGATAGTTTAAGCAGAATCTCTAATTCAAATTCTTTTAGGTAGTTGAGGTGGGGGTGGGCCAGTCAAATGTTACTCTTGAGCTTGAAGCTAAAGTTGCCTTTAGCTCAGAACAACCTGTATCCCTCAGAGGCATGCTTTCAGGTAACTCATTCTGGAACCCCACAGATGCAAGAGGGAACACAGAGCCTGGTTCTGGGCACTTAGAGGCAGAGAGCCACGTGAAGTAGGCAGTGAGACTGAGGTATCACTCCAAGGTGTCTGAAGGTCTGTTATGTGCAGAATTAGGTAAGGCACCATGGGGGACGGCAAAGATGTGCTAGGCATGAAGTCTGCCACCAACAAATAGGCTTACAGCGAAGACTGGAAAATGACACGTAGCATGTAGCTTGATTGCAGCCTAGCTAAAGAATAATAGCCCTAAAAGGAGCTCTGAGAAAGGTTAAGGAGTTCTCAGGGGCCAGATTACTTCCAGCCAACAGATCTGAGGAAGTACCACAGAAGAGGGGGCTGTGTTTGCACCACCCCTTAAAGGAGAAATGGGACTCACACATGTTGCAGTGAATGTGGTAGGAAAACCCTACATGGGCAGAAAATAGACAATTTAGTTCAACTGGAGACTCTGGCACATGAAAGGGATTTAGATTTTATTATTTCTGTGAATCTGTTCTTTCTTCACTCTCTGGATATTTTTTTTCTTTCAACCTATACTTCTTCCTTCTTTCATTGACTTTCTCATTTTTCTCTTCCAATTGTCCTCTTTTATGAGAGGAGGACTTGGGGGTAAGTGAGAATAGGAGTAAAGTGGGGTTGTGTGGAGTATCAGAAAAACATACTAAACTAGGTAATTGTGGGGGTTCAGAAAAGCCAAGGTGTGCCTCAAGGGTTGAGTGAGCTAAAGGCAATTTTAGCTTCAGGCTCAAGAGAAACATGTCTTCCCAGAAGAACTTGAATTATAGGTCTTGCACATAATAAGAGATCCTCAGAGATAACTTCTTTTGACCTAGATACAGGGCAGGAAAAACTTCTTATCATCTTACCATCCTGCAATGAGCCTTTGAAGCCACCAAGGCCCCTTACCTCCTCCCTAGCTCTGGGTGTCTTACACACTCCATTCCCCTTTCCGTCTCTAAACGTCCGTGCGTGCAGGGTCGCTGACTCTCACGTATGTGTGGGGCTCCTGTACCCAGGCGGTACCTTTGATTTTCTCTGGTCAATCCACCTCCTATTGATTTATTATTTGGCTCACCATGAGAACCAGAGGAGGTAAGGGGAATGTCCCCCCTTCCCCACATTTTCCAAGCTCTAATTCAGTCCTATTCCAGGGATCACAGGATGGGAAAAAGAAAAAAAAAATGTTCTCAGAGCAAAAGGTATTTAGTTTATCCCTTTAACCTAATTCTTCTGCTTCTCTTCCCATTTTCTGGGAACCAAAACCTACTTTGCCCACACCTGTATATGTGGTCCATAGTAGGCCCTCAATGCACACTTGTTTGAAGGAATGAATAACTAAATTACTGAATGAACAACCCTGGTTCTTAAGCATGACTTAGGGAAATGATATAAAATAATGAGAACACATCATTGAGGCCTTGTTTGCTGGGAAGGACTTTGTATATAAAACTAAAGAAGTTGGACTTTTTTTACTGATTCTTTTTGCTATACAGAATGACTTAAGCTTTATAAGCAACCAGGAATATTTTAACCACCAAGGCTGTTTTAGCAAGATCATTCTGACGGTTACATAGAAGATCAGTTGGTCTCATACAAAGTTTGATGTACCATACATCTAAGCTTTTGTTGCTTTCAAAAAAATGACAATAAAAAACTTCAATGAACAAAGGGCCTTTTGGTCCAAACATAGATGTGGCTGTCTTAATTCTATTGTCTATTAATGGGAATAAACACACTTTATCCACCTCGCAGTCTGAGGGTTTTGTATAGTTTTTGAATAGAATGTGTCTTCATGAAACTAGTGTGAACTAAACCTGTTCAGTTACTTATCATTTAAGTAACATATAAAGTCACAAGGAACACCTAGATCCTTAATAGCAAGCAAGACTATCTTCAAACTAAGAAAGAGAAATGACCTCACCTTTTAACATTCCTGTGGGAAAGAGAATTCTTTGATTCCTATGTACCTTTAGAGTGCTGGACCTCCAGTTACCTGATTTTGTAGGCGCCATAGAATTTGAAAGGTCAGACTTGTAGAAGCAGATTGCTTTGTTTCTGCCATCTGGGTAGTGGGCATCTGATGGTCACACCTTAACCACAGTACTGGTCAGCCTTCTGGGATTTTTCTCCATTAGAGCCACTAAAATGTGTTGGGCTACCACTGAGGATAACTCAGGTCCAGCTATGCGTGTTTTTGTACCTCTGAAACCATCCAGACACCTCTTTGTTAACATATCATCATAAATATTGATTACTTGCTATGCATATTATATATGACTATAATTTTTTTTACAGCTCCTTTCATCAAGCAGTGGAATCTGCTCCCTGAATGTGGACAGGCCTTATGACTTGCTCTAACCAAAAGGAAGTGGTGGTGTGATTTGGTGTGATTTTGTGCAATTTCCAAGCCTCTGCTTACAGGTCTCAGAGCTTCCCTTCTCTCTTGGAACTCTGCACCTTGAAGCAAGCATAGGATAGCCTCTTGGAGGCTGAGAGATTATGTAGAGAGAAAGAGAGATTGGGGAGGAGAGAGAGAGAGATCATATCACAAGAAGGCCAGCTTGTGACCATCAAGAATGGTCAAGAATGAGCCAGTCCCACAACCAGCTCTACCAACTGACTGGCATCAAAGGCAACACCATGTGCAGCAGAGGTGAGCTGCCCAGTTGAGCCCTGCCCGGATTGGCAACCTATAGAATTATGAGACAATAAATGATTATTGTTGTTAGCCATTGCATTTGGGGATAGAGTGTTAGACAGAATTCTAAAGATGTCTTCTGACCCCCAAGGTTCCCATTCCCTACTTATCACTCAAATACTAACATAGGCACTGCTACAAAGGGATTTTTCAAATATATCGAAAGCCTCAAGATGCCTTGTGCAGTGGCCCTGATGTGATCATTTAAGATGCTGAAGTGAGTGCTGTAAAAGTAGCAAGTTTTCTCTGGCTGGTAGCAGAAAGGAATGTCATAGAGATTCAAAGAATGAAAAGGATTTGTTATACCCTTGGCTTAAAGATACAGAGGACCACATGGCAAGGAACACTGGCAGCCTCTGGAAGCTGAGTGGCTCCAGCCGACAGCCAGCAAGGGAGCTGGGACCTCCGTCATACAACCAACACTGAATTCCACCAACAGCCTGAAAGAGTTGGAAGCAGATTCTTTCCCAGAACCTCCAGATAAGAATCCAGTTCAAATGAGACCTTCAGTTCAGCTTGTGAAACCCTGAGCAGAGAACCCAGTCCAGCCTGCTCTCTTCTCTGACCTAGAGAACTGTGTGCTGATAAGTCTCTACATTTGTGCTAATCTGTCACTCAACAACAGAAAACTAACAAGTTGTTTTTTCAGTCTTAGATGACAAATACCTACACTAACATTAGAATGACACATAGGGAAGACAAAACACAGGGCAAGGCATTCCAATTCTGGCTGCATATCAGAACCTTATACACAGCACTTTAAAAATACCAATGCCTAGGTCCACCCTAGAGATACTGATTTAATTGATTTAATTGTTCTGGGATGTAGCCCAGGCATTGGTATTTTTTGAAAAGCTCCCCAGGTGATTCTAATATGCAGCCAGAATTGAAAGCTACTAATATAGAACAAATTATAAAAGGGTAGACAGAAGAGAGAGAAGATTTCTATCCTGTCATCCCTCCCCTGTGAGATAACCACTTGGATGGAGCATGTCAGTGACTATCAGGTAGGATACTTTTGCTGGAAGAAACAATATCTGATCAGCAATGGGACAATAAGAACATTAATCTCTCCTTTAATAGAAAATATGAAGGGCTTCCACTTGGTGAGATAAGCAACTCTATGTAGTCACCAAGGATCTGAGGGCTTCCTATCTCTGTGCTCTTGCATCTTCAGCAGGTGGGCTTTCCTCCCATGACACCTTCATGGTACTGAGGTGGCAGATGCTGTTATGTCGTGTGCACCATATATCACTCGCCACCATCCACAAGAAGAGAGCTTCTCCTGAGGCACTCCCTTTCTGTTAGGGATGGAACCTTCCCCGATGCCTTCCCAGACTTTGTCTCAGCTTCTACTGGCCAGAAGTGGGTTGTCTCCATGTTCTCACTGTAAGGGAGACGGGAGAAGAGGTGCAGCAGGTTTTTAAGGCCACTTTGTTCAGCATTGTTCCATTATAATGTTGATTAGATGCTGTAGAAAATTAACTCTTGTTTACATCAATTAGCCTATGGTAGAAATGGTTTTGTTATAAGTCTTTCTCTGCAGCTCTAAGAACGAACTTATTGACAATGTTCAGTGAAGACTTACTGCACTTGGCATTTTTAGCCTCTGTAAAGTTATTCATTTGTGGTGACATTTGTAAAGAAGAGAAAAGCGCTCTTCCTCTAGATATCTCTTCATTCCCTGGTGGTAGCTGACTAATCTAAAACCAAGAGACACAAATCCAGACACAATCAGGGTAACTTTCTCCCATTTGCATTGTGAGCTTATTTTCTGAGAACAAGATCTTCCTATAGAGTTGTCTTGGCTATTGACACTTGATGACGTTAGAACAGTGGGAACACCAACGGGAAAAAAATATGATGACATATAGCTAGGCCCCTAAATGCCAACATGGAAGTTGAAGTCCATTTTGGCTTGCCGTGGGTTAAGATGATCTAAAAAAAAGTCTTTGGGGGACTTCCAGTCAAGATGGTGGTGTTGGCAGACATGGCTCACCTCTTTGCACAACCACATCAAAATTACAACTATAATACAGAATAACCATCACTCAAACTGTTAGAAATCAAGTTGAATGGAAGTCTGACAACTATAGAATTAGAGAAACCACATCCATCCAGACTAGTAGGAGGGGCACAGATGCAGAAGGGCTGGTCCCACACCCACGTGTGGTGGATAAAATTTTGGGAGCGATCTCTCAGGAGCAAGGAGTCCCGGCCCCACATCAGGCCTCCAGCCCAGGGTTTCGATGCCAGGAGGATAAGTCCCCACAACTTCTATCTACAAAAACCAGTGGGGGGTTGAGTCAGTGGAAGAAACTAATGGAGCCCCAAGCAGTTCCTCTTAAAGAACCCACACATGGACTCACCTATTCACACTCACTCGCTCTGAGCTACAGTGCCAGGGTGGCAGCTTGAAAGGTACCAGTGGTACACAGGGAGAAACTGAAGTGTCTGGCATCAAGGTGAGCAGAGGCCATTGTTCCTTTACTAAATCCTCCCCCCACATAGCTGGTAAGCTGGTGCCATATCTGAAACTCCAGCATCCTGGTTAACATTGTTTGACCTGCCTCAAAGATCCCCAGAGACTGTACCACTCTACTTATGGGCCAACCCAAGCTGCTTTTCCATATAAATGGCTGATCTTGGCTCATGCTTCCTAAATCCTATCAAACAAGCAACAGCTGTCTTCATTGAACCCCAGGCCCCGCACTAGCAGTAGCCAGCCTAGATTCACAGCTTGGCTTTGCCTGGGAATCTCCAAGCCCAGCACAAGTATCAGCCATCTCAGACTGGTTTATAGTTCAAACAGGGTGCCTGTGGCCTGTACCACCTGGGAAACCCTAGGACCAGTACACCTGGTGGACAGTTACTGCCCATGCTGGAGCACCACCACCCTGCCCCTACACAGCTGATGCTCCATGGAGGGTGGAGATTGGTTACAGGAAGTCCTTGTAGCTGACTGGCCTAGGTAAATCCCTCTCATTGCTTTGCCAACAGCAACCAAGTCTCAACTACAAGAGGAGGGTGTACTCAGTCCACACAGAGGGTGCACATTGTGATAGGGGAGGCTGTGGCATTGGACCCTAAAGGGTACCTACTATGTTAGAACATGCTAACAAGACACAGAGTCAAAGAAGCTCTATCCAATACATAGAAACAAATACAGTGAAGCTGCCAAAACAAGGAGAAAAAGAAACATGGCCCAAATGAAAGAACTTGAAAGATCAAAACTACAGAAAAAGAACTAAGTGAAATAGAGATAAGCAATCTATCATATATAGAGTTCAAAACGCTGGTTATAAGGATGCTCAAGGAACTTAGTGAGGACCTCAACAGCATAAAAAAGATCCAGTCAGAAACAAAGGATGCACTAATTGAAATAAAGAATAATTTACAGGGAAACAAAGTAGAGTGGATGAAGCTGAGAATCAAATCAATGATTTGGAACATTAAAAAAAAAAAAACAATTGGAACAACAGGAAGAAAAGAGAATCTGAACAAATCAGGATAGTACAAGCAGCCTCTGGGACAACTTTGAGAGGTCCAACATTCTCAACATACAGGTACCAGAAGGAGGGAAAGAGCAAGAAATTAGAAATCTATTTGAAAAAATAATGAAAGAAAAGTTCCCTAATTTGGTGAATGAAATAGACATGCAAGTCCAGGAAGCCCAGAGAGTCCCAAATAAGATGGATGTAAAGAGGCCCACTCTAAGGTACATCATAATTAAAATGCCAAAGGTTAAAGATAGAATCTTATAAGCAGCAGGTGAAAACAAGTTAGTTACCTAGAAGGGAGTTCCCATAAGACTGTCAGCTGATTTCTCAAAAGAAACTTTGCAGGTTAGAGGGGACTGGCAAGAAATACTTAATCATGAAAAGTAGGAACCTATAGCTAAGATTGCTCTACCCAGCAAAGCTATCATTTAGAATGGAAGAGCAGATAAAGAGCTTCCCAGACAAGAAAAAACTAAAGCAGTTCATCATCACCAAACCATTATTATATGAAATGTTAAAGGGACTTAAGAAAAAGAAGATCAAAACTATGAACAATAAAATGGCAAAAAAATACAAATATATCAACAATTGAATCTGAAAAACAAACTAAGCAAACAAGAAGAGCAGACACAGAATTCTGGATACAGAGAGTGTTTTGATGGTTTCTAAATAGGAGTGGGGTAGGGTGAATGGGTGAAGAAGTGAGGGTATTAAGAAGTACAAATAGGTAGTTACAGAACAGCCATGGGGATGTAAAGTACAGTACAGGAAATGGAGTAGTCAAAGAATTTCCTTGCATGACCAATGGACATGAGTTATGGCCTGGGGATTCCCTGAGGGTGTAGGGGTTGCTGGGTGGAGGGCAGGCAAAGAGGGAAAATCATGACGACCGTAATAGCATAATCGATAAAATATAATTTTAAAATGAATAAAAGAAGCTTTTAAACTCTTTAAGGTGGTACATAGCTATAATAGAGAGGAGGGACAAAATCACTTCTTCAAAGGGAGAACTTAAATTGAAAAAATTCACCTAAAAAGTTTTCTTTTAGAAAATTTAGTTTTTAAAGTGGGGAGAGGCAAGGAAGCCAAGGGAATATTGCAAAGGGGTGTGGCTTCCCTGACAGCCTTAGCTGGCAAGCTGTCGCACAGGAGAGAATTTTGCTCTACTAATTATTTCATACTTTCACAAGTTGTCATTACCACAACAATCTCATTGTCCTCAGACCTGCCTGCTCTCTATTCACTCGCTTCCTTGCTTTCTGTTGTTCTGGAAGAGCAGACAAAGGAGAAACTAGGGCTGTAAGTTTCTGTGTCTCTGCTCTTTGAGACAGGACAAGACAGAGCTGACAGGTGCAGCTTCTCATTCTGAGCTCCAGCTCTGGACTTTCTGCCGCCTCCTCCGCACCCCTCGGCTGCTGCCTGCTGTCCGGGCTACTCCACCTGGGTCTTTGTTCTGTTCTTCAGAAAACTCTTTTCTGTGTTTGGTATTTCTAAAATTTCCATATTTCATCCGTTGAGTCCCAGCATCTCCAGCCAAACAAACAAATGAACAAAGAAACAAACAACCCAGAGATACACTGTTTACACCCTCCAGAGACCTAGGGGCTTCCAGGTCAGTCATAATCAGTGACGCCTGCCTTTCAGTAAAAGCAGACCTTCAGGGAGTGTGTTCTCAGCAGTGAGCAGAGTTCAGCTTTTCTTGAGACCAAATAACAAAGCAAGTCAGGATTTTTCTTTTTTTTTTTTTAACAAATTTACAATCAAACTTAAAAACTTTCAAAAAGTGTTAGTTTTAATGACTATAACCAGCTATTTCTGTGCTTCATTCTAGACCTTCTTTCTCCTATGTGTATATTTATTTACACTTAAAATCATTTGAATTCTACCACTTTCTTATTTAATGAAAATAGTAAAATATTATTTTAATTAAATGAGTTTTTGATATTTATGTAAATTAAGCAGACATTAAGAGTTTGATGGTTCCTACCTCTCTGGAGGACGGTTGGAAATAATAGCTTAGTTAGTCCTGAAATTCAGATGGACTTACTTAGGGGGCAGCCTTAACTTAGATAGTCTGAAGAGGCCATCAAGTCAGGTTTAATCTTGCTTTGATTTTAACATTATGAGTTGCCACTGTTACATACTGACCAGCAAACATTCAAATTGCTCGGACTACTGAATGGTCCTGTCACTCAGCCTGCGATGTCATAGAACTTTGGAGCCTAACTCAGTTCCCAAGTGCTCACTAACACCTGAGGTTTTCAAATTCACAGAAGTACCCTAAGGGTTCCATTTCCTTTTTATACTTTCTAAAGCTATCCCCAAACCCATAGAACGCCCCTTTCAGAATGTTTAAAGAATGCTATAATCCTCTTATTTTGGGAACCTGATTTGCAAATGCTAAGAAAGGAGGGGGGGTATGCTTCTAGTAGGCTTATTAGCACTAACAATTACAAATACCCAGCCAGGCTGGGCCATCTGACTTAGCATAAAACTCTGAGGGGCAGTCATCAAATTTGCTCCTTCATGAAGCAGACGTTTCCTGGGTGCTTACTCTGCACCTCACAGAAGACTAGGCAGCTCAAGCCACCAGAAAACATTCTCCTCTAAGATGAAGTCTGTCTCCTGTAGCTCCCCCAACCACAGGGGATGGTGGAAAAATTACAACTGTGTTTAACTCCCAGTGTTCAAGCCTAGCTCAATATGAAGACATTCCAACAGAAGAGATAAAGTGAATTCTCCCCTGACCGTCCACAGATGCAGATCAGGCAGGACGCCCAGAGCTCTCGATGGGTATGATGTGGACGCATCAGGTTGGCTTCTTCAACATCGGGGAGTCCAGTCTCGTTGGTTGCTTTCAACCTACACATCAACTCAGTCCACAGATTTTTCAAATAATTGATTTGGCATGTTCACCATGATAGCTCAGCATGTGACTGATTCACTCGATGTTTTATTTTTCACTGAGTGTTTGGCACATATCCCTGGATACTATAATTATTCTACCTTTTCTGTCTCTGCTCATTATACATGAAACACTGGAGAGAGGCCATCCTTTCTGACTGAACACTGATGTTCTCTCTTGTTCAGCCCTTTCATGGAGTGTGCTGGTGTGTACACAGGACACGAGTGTGTGAATAGGTGAATTAGTCTTCATTTTTGAATTGGCTGTCATCTGTATTTTTATAGTTGTCACAGCCCCCATGGACTTCAGTTTCTGTACCTTGAAAATGGGAATGACACATCTTGACCCTTTCCAACAGAAGGCATGTTGGAGATTACCTGAATAGGCTTCAGAATCTCAACTCAAAACAAAACAAAACAAAACAAAACAAAACACCCTTAGAGAAACCTGTCCATGCCACCCAAGTACTGACCCCCTCCCAGGTACCAATGGATGTGCTCCTCACAGTTCCTAAATAGAAAAGTAAACAAAACCTCAAACTAAATCTGTGATTGACTGGTGATCGATCGATTGTGAGCCCAGCTGTCCATGAGGCAAAAGGGCAGATAAAATGTACGCAGCACGTCTCATGTTCTCATCAGAGACACGTCCCTGTGGGATGGCGGCATTCAGAGCAGCAGCCTGACCTCCGTCAGCAGTGGCAGCAGCCGTGGCTTTCTAGAGCAGCGCTATCCAGTGTGTGGTGCCTCGGTGGCACTGTCTACATGCCAAGTGCTCGGAAGTCATGCGTGCTGGTGGCTGCCACACTGAGCCGCAGAGGTAGGGAACATTTCCACTGGCATAGAAGGTTCCACTGGACAGGCCTCGTCGACACTGACAAATCCGCCTTCTTACAGCCCCTCTAACTGGCCTCAAGTCCGTCTCTACGGTAGCATCAGGCAGGGCCACCTCTCCCAAATGAAGAACAGCTACAAGAAATGGTGCATAGTAACAAATGTCAGAGTTTCACAGTTTTCTTCACTTAAGCCAGCATAACAGGCTAAGATGAACCAATCTGCATATTACAAAGAGATTTACCCACCAGTAATCAATACCTAATTTTAAAAAGAATCATTGTGGAATAGTATCTAAAAATAGTTTGTTTTGCTTTGTGTGTACATTCCACTTGATTTGCGTCCAGGATTTGATCACCCCCCTCCCCTCACCCTGATCCCTATGTGAATTAAAGTTTGATTTTAATATAGGTCCAAGCCTTTCTGTTTATGGTATCACATCTCTTTGATAAAGAATGCAACATTGGTGGAGATTTGTTTTGCATGTTACATGTGCAAAAAAGGTGCACACCAAATAGAGACCCAAGCTAAATGGCTTCAAGTGCATTGTTTATCATGCCTTATTTTATTGCTAATTTCACATATACCTCACATTTAACAGGCACAGACCTCACACACCCATAAAAAGCCTACAAACTAAGCTATTGAAAGAGAAATATTTAAGCATAGCATTCATAAAATAGGTAATAGAATTATAGAGCTGACAGGCAACATAAAACTGTCAAAGATATGGATGTCAAGCCATCTCTTTTCAGAAATGAGAAAATTGAAGTCGAGAGACATATGGTGCCACAAAGTTGCTTTATGAGTGATGGAGTCAGGATTAGAACCCAGCTCCCAGACCTGGACGCAGGGCTATTTAAAGGATGCCTTTTTCTTTGCCCACTCCTCTGACAAGGAGGATGAAGATGAGCTGGGCAGGGAGGGGAGAAAGTTGGCCCCACTCAGAAGGCAGGAAGTTCAGTCCTTCGGGCACCTGGCCAGCACCTCAGCCATCAGGTCCCTGCTTTGCATGGGAGATGCCCTTTCTTCTTAGCCTGCACCAGCACCTCAAGTGTGCCAGCTGGCTTCAAAATTGCCACACCCCAAAGTGACCTAAATGCCTAATCAGTGGGATTTCTGGTCCCAGAGAACAGGGGGTCTCTTCTGGTTAATTAATTTGTGCCTTTCCAATGTCTTCCTTATGAAAAGTTCCTTCTCTTAAATGATTCCACAATATTTATCTTGAAGAAGATTCATAGTTTTAGGGGTCTGGAAATTCAGCTCAGTCTGTAGCATTATCAAAGATATCCATAACTGAAAAAAGGTTAAGTCTGTCTATCAGGGGACAAGAGAAAGATGTACTTTTTAAGGAGGAAAAAAAGCAAAGAGTCCAGGAAAACTGGTCTAATGGCTATAAGGTATAATAAACACCAATGTAATAGAAATGCAGAATGTAAATAAAAGAGATTTCAATGCTCAAGAAACCCAGAAACGATGAAGATATATTTCCCTTGTCTCTTGGCTCATTCATTTAAATTCCAAGAGTTACAGATGGACTTCTCCAAGTCAGTGAAAGGGAGACCCTCCCACCCTGCTTGCCCGCACAGTAGCGGGGGCCAGGCTCACACAGACTTCCTGCAGTGGACCGCAGGGCACAGGAAGCCAGCCAGGCTCCCTGACTAGCGGCGTTGCCTTGCTGCCTGCATAGCAGTAGTGGTGGGAGCTGTTTAAAGGGGCAAGTATTCCATCAGTGTTGCTCTCACGAAAGTGTTCCTGCAAACTCATCCTTGAATCTCTAGACTATGCCATGATAAGAATGAAAAGAGACCCTGATACCATGAACTAACATGGAAACACAGCATTCCTCATTAGACGACATTGTGAATGAAAACTAGGACCGAGACAGGAATAGGGCAACTTCTGCTTCTGCAGAGATGCTGCTGGAACTCTTGGAAAAGAAATGTGGCCACAGAGGAGATGCAGAGGGGCTTCAGCCAGGAGCAGCAGCAGGACCCAAGAGGGCAGGGGTTGCTGCAAACACTCCTATTGTCTCTCCAAGAAGCGGTGTGACACCATCAATGTCCACAAGAGCCAGTGGCAGAGCCACCAACTCAGTCCACACTAAGGGAAGAACTAAATGGAATCATAATTTTACCTTCCATGTCAATATTTGGGGGAAGATATTATTAATATGTTCTATTTGGTTAAGACAATAGAATTGAGAAATGCCATAGTCCAAGCAGCAGGAAATATTCATAGGAATTTAGTATATTGGCTGTAATTTTGGGACTTAAAATGACATTGAAAAAAGTGGGAATAGAAATCATGCATTTTAAACATGTTTGAACTTGGTATGTGGACACGGGTGCCACTACCATGTCTGCCTGCAGTGCTGACTGTTGGTGCAACACCATTCATTTGGTGTCTGGAACTGTTTCTGTGTTTTGGGGCTGCCCATCAGTACCAGCCTCCCAAGAATGGGGGTGCAACTCTGCTGGGAGGCAGATATTCCAGACAAGGATTTTTTTTTTTAAAGAAACTCTCACTGGTGTTGACTCAAAAACATTTTGAAAACATGATATGTTATAAACCTCTTCAATATCAAAAGGCAGGATATAATGATTTATATATTTATTTTGACTTTACATGCGGTGTTAAAAACCCAAAGTACATATTATTTACACTTCCACAATACAAGTGTACAAGATATCTATACATGTTAAAGTACTCTATAAAACAGTATAGAGCCACTTCACTTTAGGGTTACTTTTTATGCCATAACATTAAAAAAGATACAATCTGTGTTTACCTTTGCACAAATGGATAAAGCATTTAAAAATTAAATTAACAGGATAGAGACTAGATTCAATGTTAGAAATTTCAACATAAATACTGATAGAACTCACATTACAAACTACGAGGCAGCACAATGTTACAAAATGTTACCCGGGGACCACACAGAGTTACTGTTCTGTTTTCTGCTCGCTGGGATTAATAGGGGTAAGGTGAACGCAAACACGTTTGTTGGAGGTGGACTGAGCAGTGTTTATCATTGGTTGGTTTAATTTATTATTAATCTGTAATATTTTAGTTGCAAAGCTGAAGTGTTTCAAGAACAGAAGACTTAGCTTTTGAACTTCCAGAGATCTCAGGGCATCACACTCTTTATAAAACAATATTCTCAAAGGATAAAGAATAACTGTATCAGTATTCTACATTTTGTATAAAAATGCTCTGGTCTTCTGTCACCCATCTTCCCCTAAGAAATGTCTAGCATCAGCATTATCACAAGAAATCGGTTGAACTGATTTGTCTAAGTCAGCAGTGCTCCTCTACCTGGGTGCTTTCTAGATCAGGGCCAACTAACCGAGGTGTGATGCTCAGCAGACCGACTGAAACAGCCATTGGGGCTGCCCATCAACGACTGTAAGTGGCTTCTGCAAAGCTACAAATAAATGACTCTGGTTTCTGCAGGTGTCACATGACCCTGGAAACCTCACTTGACTTCACATTCTCGCCATTGCATCCTTAGGAAAGCAGGAGTGGAATGTCTGTCATGGCAAAGGACGTGATGCTGCTATTTGGGTGGACTGTTTTACAATGGATTGTTCTAGGTTGTTTGTTAGGATTTTTTAAAAAGTCTTTTCAGGTGCTGGTTGAAAAACATTTACAACTGGCACTCAGTAAATGATGTGCTATACTGAAAACACTTGACATATTTTAGTACTTCTATCATTCTCATGAATAAGGCACAAAATGCACAGATTCAGGTAAACTCACATGTAGTATTTACAGTATTTTGTCATTACCTGCATGACTCAGGAGAAAAGTCTCCTGTAACACAACACAGATGACGTGATTGCACCACTGTTAGGTTTTAATAGACTAGTGTCTGTTAAGCCAATCACAATTCTTTTCACATTTCCTTCTTTTGTCTTTGTTTTTTTTTTTTTTTTTATTTGAATCTTGGCAGTGGGAGGAGTTAAAGGAAGACACATTTGACCACATAGGAAAAACCAAACACAATAAAAATAAAACCATATTAGTGTGTCCAAGGTTAAATAGAGTGACTCAGGCTTGGATTCACAGTGGACAGGTAAATATTACTACCATAAAACACCATGGGATAAATCAAGGATACCTCTCAACCTCTCTATCTCCTTAAGCTGGCAAGACTGTAATAAAAGTTTTAATGAATAGCAGCACAAAATTACTGAGAATTCTTATATTCTGGCATTGGGTACCCCATAAGTCAACCATATGGATGGTCAAATCAGCCTTGATTTTCTTTCTTTCTCAAAGCTGAACCCAATGGACCACTGTGGGAAGGACTTGTTGTCTCTTATTCAGTCACGCTCCATGTAAACAACTCCATAGCACAAAAAGACGCAATGGACACCTAAACAAATCCTAGTGGGCACAGAACATACACACACACATGCACACACACCACAGTTCATTGGTGGCATGTAAAAAATGCCCCACATGGAAAAAATGCTACAGTTTGGGTCAGAGACTGAATTTTTAGCAAATTGTTTGGTAATCTGCAAGTTTGTTTCTTTGAGACATTACCATTGTTTTTGACACTTGTGCAAGAGGCAAGGTGAATGCATACATAGTAAAATGTTCACATTGAATGGGAAGACCACACGTAATGGCAGTCTAAATGGAACCCATTTTCAAGTATTTGCTCACAGACTGTTCTGCGTACTGTATCAGCTCTTTAAACCAGGGAGGTACGGTAGCCCCTCGGGGCGTTCCCTGTCTTTAGCTTCAAACAAAAGAAATGGAATGGCCAGCACCTTCCTTTGTTTTCACGCAAGTACACAGAAGCCTTGTTGCAGTAGCTACACGTGGCAAGTTCTGATGTTGCCAAAGCTAGAAAGAGTTTCTTTGGCCACTTGGTTCTCTTAAAAGACAAGTAAGTCTCTTATCTTAAGGTACCCTTACAACATCATCCTCTCAACACCACGAACGGGATAAAACCACATGGGGAATAGCACACGTGAGACCTAGTAAGTGTATTTGTTCAGTGGTCTGACAGATGTTGTTTGAGGAGCAAATGAAGGCTTTGGTGGCACGTCAGGTTTTAAGGACGGTGTCCTCTTTAGCCCCGTCCTAGGAAGGGTGCCATTACTGGTGTAGCTGCTCTGTCTGGAAAGGGAAGGCTGCAGGTGAACACTCACTGGTGTCCCCTGAATGTAGTCCACCTTCGCCCCCGTTGGTGTGGGCATGTACCCGCCACGGTTCATGCTAGGCTGTCTAGACAACAAAACACCATTTGGCGAGTTTAAGTTTTTAGGCATAGCAGATATGGAGTGCCTCTGGGAGGAATTTTTGTGGTAACCTCTTTGTCTTTCCAGAGAAGTCATTGGGACTCCTGGGGTGGTAGGGACGTCCACTCGCTTGGTTGGGCTATTTCTGGGGAGAGTTGAAGGAGGAGAGTAGAGCGATGCCTCCCGGTTAGGGACCTTGGGAGGGACCTCTGACATCGGTCCCACAGGGTCCAGCATTAGGGTCTGGTGGGCCATTTGGATGTCACCCATGATGGCTTTGGGATTACTATTTGGGTCATTCAGATGCTTCAGGAGGTCATTGAGGGTATTTCTGGAATCCACAGAACGCCGGTGATCTCTTTTACTGGATGACTTCGTGAGAGGGTGGTCAACGTGTTGAAGCTTTTTCTCAGCTTTGTGAGCGTTGGAGTTTGAAAAAGATGTGTTGTAGTCATGGGTAGCATTAGGGAGCACAATAGCACTGGGGATGTGCCCGTGGCTTAATGGGGAGTGGGGTGGAGGGCTGGAAGGGAAAAACTGGGGGGTTTCTTTCCTGGAAGTTCCATGACCATGGGCCTTGTCTGAGTGGCTCTTCATGGCCTGCAGGGTCTTCTGGTGCAGCACAGGCGTAGACTCAGGTGTGGGGAGAGCAGCCAGCTCTGGAGGTTGGCCTCGATGGTCCATTGCCATGGATTTCGTGTCTCCAGTGGGTGGCAGCTCTTTCCGACTGGTTAGTAGGTTGCTATATAATTTGGGAGAATCAATATTCTGCTGATATTCCTTGACTGGGCTGTCAAAGAGACCATTCAGTTTGGCAAAACTTCCACTGGAGTCTGTGCAGGACTGGGCAGATTCTGCATCTTTGTGGATCTTTCTGTTTTTCCGAACAAACATGTCACGATAGCAGTATACGGCCACACCTGCAATGAATGCACCCAAAACAAACGCAGCAAAGACACACGTGATGAGGACATTCATGTGGACCATCTGATTGGACTCTCCAGACTGGACCTCCCATCGCACACCTGCAGTAGACACAGGGAAAGAGTCTGACTGAAATGCTTTTTTAAAAGATATCAGCCAGCAAATGGCTTCCATTGAGCCAACACTACCTTTACACGGTCTGTATGCTTAGTTTGGAGGGTCAGGTAAACTCTAAAATTCCATATATATTTCTTTCTTTAATCATAATAGGATCCCCGGAGACATCTGAGATTAGGATAACTCTAATTTCCCACTAATCTAAATTCTCTGTCTTTTCTCCCCTAACCCCTTTTAAATAGTTGTGAAATAACATCAGAAATTTTAAGAGTTTCTATCTAAAAATTAGAATGAAAAAATATATTTTCTAAATGATCTGTTATAAACTCATGGAGTGTTTTACCTCATGGTTTCCTCCTAATTCATAAATCAGCATTAAAGGGCAGTGGCTAGGATAAGGGACATGTATGAATTGGTATAAATATATATTATGCTAATATAATGATACTAATACAATTTTGCTACCTTAACTGGAATGAAAACACATAATTTGTTCACAAACTAAAAGCATCTGCTTGGTCATTGCTAGCTACAAACACAGACTTTTGTGCTTGCTTTGATTTTTTTTTTTCCATTCCATTTTGGGGTGAAGCAGCCTTGAATTGCCTGCTATGAAAGAAATCTAAACAGTCTAAGGGAATACTACCTTGTATTAGTTAAGGAAAATGACTCAAGTATCTTAAGATATTTAGAAATATCTAAGTTAGACCAGAAGAAGAGTGAATTAGTTTTCATCACTGGAATTTTTAATGCAACCACAGACATCTAACAGTCGCCCACAGAAGCGTTAGTTTAAGAGGTATCAGGTCTGTTACATGCTATCAACACAGCTGTCCCAGAGTAAGGTAAGTCAGAGGGATTTGGAAGATTCGGGTGCTTTAAGTTAGTACTAAGGCCTTTGAATGTTAGTTGTTTTTCACCAGTGTCCAGGGTTATGTAATCCATTTTGAAAGACAAAGAAAGAAAAGTAGAAATGGTACTACTAAAAAAACAAAGCAAAGTAGAAAGAATGATTATAAAATTGTTTACAATGAAAATACATAAAACCAAAATCAACAGATGTAAAACATAAATGACAAGACACTGTCATAGAAACTGACTGGAAACCTGATCCCATAGTTTAATAAGCACTAAAGTATAGATTTTTCCCCTGTAGTAATCTATCTAATATGCCTACTCCATAGGCAGCTGTGTTATAACTGCTTCTATTATGGGTTGAAAAGGGCAGTTTGGGATAAACACTGTAATGTTTTATAGCTTGTGGCATTCAAGCAACTTAGCACCTCACATATCCTTTTCATATGCATTTTGAACTAAACAAAAGGCTGGGAAGGGCTCTTTGGCAAAACATCTGGGTATCTGCAATTAACAAGTTTTGTTCTTTGACCTGGCTGAGTGATCCTTGAAATTATGATATCCAAAAGTCTGGTACAGCTCCTTCAGACCGAAATCAACAGATTAGATTGTCTGAGTGGCCATTTCACTACCCTTTCTTAAACAGCTTCCCACCTGTCTCGTCTTTTAAGGAATGCACTCCAGTACATCCACAGAACACTCAGTGACTGCAGCCAGTGCAGGTGGTGGGAAAGTAAGCAGCAGCTCCTTTCTGGTCCAGGTATACAGGGCCCTCAGTCCTTAGGCTTCTCAGAGATAGTAGGAATCAGGTTTCCACTCAGTGAGAGGTGATTTCCCTGGTGAGGCCTTACCCTTTGGGATACCTGATAAATGATCAGTAAAATCAGAAGTGTTTGGGTCATCTTGAACTACAAATTTCCGGGAGCTCGTCAATTTAGGTCTCCAGGTATCAATCACTTTAGGTGTGATTTCTGGGATACTTGCTGTGGTAACAGAAGATGAAGATACCTCCATGTCTGTGGTGGCAAACAGATGTTTATTAACGTGGGTCGTGTCAGCAGATTTTTCTGACTGATCTGTTGCATTTTTAAGTACAGTTGAAGTTAAATTTCCTGAGAAAGCCTGTCCCAAGATTTCATCAAAACACATCTACAGAGACTACACCAAATCCTTTTCTCACAAAGGAAAAATAAAAACTAAACATTAACAGTAAAGCTATATTAAGCAGATTTCAAAATGAACAATACCCAACACACTCCTATGGAAAGAAGCCCCTGTGGGGACCAATGACACTTGTGGAAAAGTTAACTCTAACCCCAAAGTTTAATAACTATTTTTTTCATCCTTGTGTGAGACAACATCATTTCATTTCTTTTTGTAGACCTTTTTCTCGCACTTCCATAGTCGGTGGGAGACTTATATTCCTTCACTGGGGAGCCTAAGTGTAACTTCATCAGAAAGCACCTGGGTAAGTCGCGTAAACACTTGCTTTGGGACCCAACAGACCAGCTCTGCCTATGTCGTCCTGCTTTGCCAGGGCCCCTGTCCACCTGTAGATTATTCACTGCACTGAGGGCTCACTGTCCATGGTAAAGCACTAAAGCAGGGATGAACCTTGCCCATGCCTTCCAAAATGCCTGGAGAGTTTCTTCCAAAGAGTTAGCAGCAACTCATGCAAAAGAAATGGCATTTACAAGCTCAATTAGGATGTTCTGATACATAAATCTGTCATTCCTTCCCTTGACCCCACCCCTGAGGAATGAAACTGCTAGTGAGTTTTAGAAGCAGCAATAGGATCATAGGATCAGGAGGGACTTAACCTCTTAACATGTCTATTGCTGACATTTTTCCTTAAGATGTAAACATACAATTTCAGGTTAAAACTCCAGAGACCCCAATTCAGCCTGGTGTAATGGTCACGGATGAGGACTCCAAAACAGATATAGACAGAGGGGAATGGGAAGCCCAGTGAGCAACTTACTACATCAGAAACCAGCTTTACTCAACCAGGTTTTTCACACCACTGAGACCACAACACTTAAAAATTTCCCAGGATTACTGCAAACCATTCAAAAAAGATCTCTAAAATTTATAAATACACATTTTTGGGAAATGTGTATTTGTTTACTAAGTCTGAGGAAAGGTGAGGAGAGGAAGGGGAAAATAATGAAATCCTGCCATCCATTAAATGTAGATGGCCAGAGGTAGCATTCTCAATGCACAGGGAGGAAGGAGGAGAAAGCTCGGTGGATGCGTGCAGCTGGAATGTGGTCTATGTTAACCCACTTGCTTGTCCTTAGAGGATGTGCCTTGGCCAATGATGGACTGTTAACATGCTCCACGGGGTGAAGTACTGAGCAGGAAAAAGTCTTTGGTACCATCAGTGGGATTATGAGTCAAAGCACAAAAATGAAGGGCTGCCACACCGCGCAAAAGGAGGGGAGGAGGGGCTGAAAATGCTGAACTGAAGGAAAGAAAAGGTTGTTAATTCAAAAAAATTAAAAAAACTAACCAGATGTTGGACCGCCAAATATTTTGTAATCTGGTGTAGTTGAAGTAGGCAAAATTTCTAAAAGAATTAAAGGAACAAGTAATCAGTAAAAAGTAACCAAAAGAAAGCAAAAATGTATGAGTTCCAATTAACTAAAAAAGTCCAAAAGAAAAGACTATAAATGAAAAGATTAATCTACTGGTTAGAATACCTTTCTCTAGATTTCCTACAAAATTGTAAATGGTGAAGAAAAAAAAGTAAGATTCTCTAAGGAAAAAAAAAGTTAAGATTCTTCTCTACTGTATTCCCATGACCAAACAGCTCAGCTTTTGTGAAGTTTAAGTTAAATGCTAGGTGGCATGTGTCCTGTGTCATTAAAAGGCTGGTTGTAAAATAATGCTCATGTGCAAATGTGGTCAAAAAGAAATGCCAGGAGAGCAAGGAAGATTGGGTCTTACCATGGCAGTCCCCTAGCTGGGCCGTGTTGCCGTGTTCAGTGTCTTGTTCATATCCTCCAGCGCTGTGGTTATGGAAAGCAAAGAAGTCTTCAGTTAACAGCCTTCATAGGAACACAAGTGACAACCACAGCAGAATCAAAAACACAAATTAATTAGTAGTAAGAACAGGCAGAGAAAACAATGGACATTTCAACATAGCTGGGTAAGTTGAGGATGTCTGTTAAACATTTGGTGACTGGAATGTTTTAGAAAGCAGAAGAGAATTGCCTATTTCTCATGGGTATTAAACAGTCTATAATCTCCCTTCCTTCCCACAGCTCCAGATTTCCCTTTTCTTTTTTTACTTCAACAACAACAACAACAACAATAAACAACAACAGGAAAGACAGAGAGAAAGAAAGAAAAAGAAAAAAGGGGGAAAATAAAGGTAGCGCTATTGGAAATTTTCTAAAATTTCTAGCTTTAGAGACATGAGGAGGATAGGAGTGGATGTGGAGATCTTGGCTGACATGATGAAGTGTACTTACAGCATCCCTTGGGTGACTCTACCACAGGCACCCTGGCTTAACAACCAGCCACAGTATGGGTCCCGAGATGCAATACAAGACCTGCACAAAAGCAGAGAGACTGTAACTTGGATTTTCTCATCATCAAAGACCTTAATGCTGCAAGACCCAGGGTAAGAACAGAAACATCAGCTTACTTTTTACATGATCCATAACGCTCACAGCGACTGAGGGGGATGCGGATAACGCAGCTGGAGAATGCCACATACAAAGTGTGATGATCTTTATCCAACTGCAATGAGATGACCTTTTTGTCCTCCTCATTCTCAGCGTTACACCTGTATTGTGGGAGACAATTTGAAGCCATACATTTAGTTAGTCAAAAGCTGCATGAAGTATACAAGGCAAGTGGGATTTGCTTTTTGCAATTACTGAGAGCTGGGGAAGTCGTAAGGAATGTTTTCAGTAGCAAACCAGGCAAGTACAAAGTTTGGGAAGTAATAATTATGTGATTCATCTTCTACTGCTCTGCATGGTTAGTTAAATTTCAGACTGGATAAAAGGTTTTTTTTAAGACTGCTTTCCCATTCTGATGATTGAAGGAAACTATTTGTGAAAATCATGTTGGACTACAGGGGGAAAAAAGGGTAACACTTTAACGCATTTATTTTATTTTTTATCCTTGCTCGAGGACAATTTTTTTCATTGCTTTTAGAGAGGGTGGAAGAAAAAGAGAGAAAGCCCTGACTGGTGTGGCTGAGTAGGGTAGGCATCATCCCACAAACCAAGGGGTCACTGGTTTGATTCCCAGTCAGGGCACATGCCTGGGTTGTAGGTCACGTCCCCAGTTGAGGGTGTAGAGAGGTAACTGATGGATGTTTCTCTCTCTCTCTTTCTCCCTCCCTTCCCCTCCCTCTAAAAATAAATAAATAAAATCTTTTTTAAAAGAGAGAGAGAGCAGCATCGAAGTGAGCGAGAAACATTGACTGTTGCCTGCTTATACATGCCTGACAGGAATCGAACCCATGACCCTTCAGCCTGAGGGATGATGCTCCAACCAGCTGAGCCATACCAGCCAGTCTGTTTTAATGCATTTGAATCCTCCTGTGCTAGATGTTTCTGGGATCTCTCCTTAGTCTCTTGCTCCATTTCTCTCATTTATTTCTTGTTTGTTTTAATGATCTAAATAATCTTTTATATCAATGGTTGGGAAAATTGCATTCTGTGTGTGGGTATATGTGTGTGCCTGCAACTGTCAGCTGTGTGTAGCATCCCAAAATTTATCTGCAAGTTAGAAAGGGTGGTGGTAAAATGCTCTCCACTTCCACAGGTGAAATAAAAGGGCTGAATTATTTTTAAACTCATCAACTGCCCACCTCCAAGCCCCATTAGACTCAGGGAGAAAACAAACCCAGGATTTATTTCAGTGAGAAGAAAAAAAAAAAAACAACCCAAAACACTAATATGCCAAACCACTGCTAATTTGGAGGGCTGAAAGGAAATGACTAGATGAAATAAACTCCGGAAATTTTTGAGAAGTGCCGAAGAGCATTCTCGTAATATATACCTACTTTGCATGGTTGTATGCTTCAATCTCTTCCAATAATACGCTGTCATTCAAAGAGAAAGAACTGGTCTTTGCCAAAATTTTAAGTACTACACCAGCTTCTGAGCCAACGAAGATGACAGTGTGGTTCTGGTAGGGTCCAGCAGAATGGTCCACAGCAACAGCTGTCAGTCTGTACCTGCCGGACGAGGCGAGCCAAGTCAGAACATGAGGCCCACAGGATGGGAAGGTCCTGGATGGGAGCGGGCCACCCTTTCTGCTTAGCCTCACCTGATCCGAGTCTTTGTGAACCACGGCTCCTCTGCAATGGGTGGGACAGCAGAGTCCATCAGGGGGTGGGACTTGATGAATGACAGGGTCTCATCCGGGAAGTCAATGGAGGTTTTATAAGCTTCAGCAAGGCCATGCTTCGCACAACAACCAGGCCTGAAAGGAAAACAGCATTTTTCCCCCTGCATCACAAATTGTATGTAAGGAATGAGTAAGTGTCCATTCTGAAAGAAGAGGTCAAGAGTAAAAGAAGAGTAAGCAAAAACCAAAGAGCAATGCCATTTCCCCAACTCCAGCGGGTTTTCCACACTCATGCTCACAGGGCCATGCTAACTGCTTGCCTGCCTGCCATGCTGCACAGGGACCCCTTCCCAGCATGGGCGTTGCCCCATCTGCTCTCCGAGGATGGATGCTCCCAGTGGCCAGACGGTTTTTGCTAAAGACAAAAACCCATTTGTACAAAGACCCTTTTGTCTTTCCGTACCTTGGCTTTGGTACTTTGTCTTCCGGGACTGCTGTCCAAACAGAATCTGGAGTTTTCTGTTCTTTAAATCGTCCTTTGAATACTTTCTCAATGTCATCCATGCTGAATGCACAGACGGCAGAACCAGGAATGCTGCAAAGGGGGGAACCATCAGAAAACCATCAAGTGACAACAGGCCTGTTCTCGGGTCCCGCAAGCACGGACAGAAGGTCGTGTGAGGTGCCCAGGATCACTTCTCACCTGTTGAGCTGTGTGGTGAACACTCCAACCACGGTAGGGATGCCATTGATTTGTATTATGTCTGTAATTGACTGCAGAACATCAAAGTAGAAAAACGAATCTCCAGGGACAGAGCAGTTAAGCCGAGCCTTCAGGAATGATGTCCAGTGTTTCTCCAGGACCCGCTGGGAGCCACCCATGTCATTCTTACATATGCGGGCCACACGGGAATAGACAGCCTGCCCGAGGGACAAAGCAGGGCAAGGGGTGATGAGCATGGAGGGGGAAGGGAAACCAAAGGGTGCTCTTTGTGGGAGGGACAAAGCATGCTACAGCTAGAGCTGGTTCCAAAGAATCTACCAGTCTTGTCTGCAGGGATCTGTAGACTAAGAATGTAAACAAGATCTACCCATGAGGAGAAAAGGGCCATTTTCCTGCTCTGCCACACAAGCTCCTCATGAAGGGAGCCACGAACTTCCAGGCTGAATGGAAACCATTCCCGCAGTTTGTCTTGCGCTTCACTTCCCCTATTGCCAATGAAATGTGCCATCCTTAAGCCTGGCACAGCAACAGCTGAAACTCATGTGGGCTTTTACCAAAGCACTCAGAACTGAACAAAGGCCTCTACTTCCATCCTGCCTTTGACACAGAGAAACAATAAACTATCAATGGACTGCTAAAGAGTTAAAGAAGCATCCCAAGCTCAAGGGTGCCTGGAGAGCACTCTCTGCAGAGGCTGGAAAAATGAAACCATCTCAAGGTCCAAGGCTGCTGTTCCCATTCAGGTCATTGTTCAGGTGTCTTTCAGCAATTATTCTCATGATAAGCTACTCGCCTCTCTGCATGTGCCCCCAAATGAAGTGAGTGGTGGAGAACATGCAGAGACCATTATCTCTGCCATAGTGGGCTCAATTCCATGTGGTGAAAGTCTACAATACAAGTCGGGTGCGTATACTTGCCTTGCCTAAGTTATTATGTTCCACAGCAATTTCTCGAAAGAAGAAATAGACATAGTTTCCATATTCTATGGCATGAAGAAAGTGTGGCTCTGGAAGAAAAATTACAAACAAACTGGTTCTGAAAGGGTAACTCAATTAGTGTACAGCCCTGACTGCTAGGCATGACTGACAGATGTCACACAGCTACATTCAAGCCAATGAGAACTTCGGTGAGCCCATGAGGCTGAAGAGTCCTGACATGGATAAGTGAAGCTCCAGGGACAGCAGGGTCTTTAATGTCAGCTGATGGGCTATAAAAAGCCTACTGGGAACTGAACTACATGTAGCAAAGGCCTTTGTTTCAACAGGTTTATTCATTAATCTATTTAACTGGGGATGGAAACCTCTTTCATTGAGAATTTTTTTAACATCTTGAATTCTAGACTCCAAAGAATAAAATGATTCTGCAGATACAACCTAATCGATTCTCACTGTTGACTTTTCAGGGCAGGTAGGTGAGAGTGGGCAAGGAATGTTGTGTGCATTGAGAGTTTGGCAAATTGGCACACTGAAATGGGATCTCTCTTTTTTTTTTTTTTTTTTTGAGGTCATCTAAGATAAAATCCTGGATGAATCTACTTTCTTCCCTTGGCTACCTGTGTCTTCATTCCTTGTCAATGCTTCTGTTCACAACCAAAGCAGCTTATACTTGGTCTAAATAAACAACATAAAGTCATGCATGGAACCTCCTGATGCCCACAGCTCCTGTTCCCACCTGGCCACCCCACAACCCTGCTCTTCAAAGGTACCTTTTATCCATTTGGAGTCATATTTTATTGTACGAAGGGCAGATCCATCGCCCATGCTTCGATAAATAACAGCGTCACTGGCCAAGAAGTCAGCCACTGTGGCAGAATACAGCTTCCCATCTGAAACCAAAGTTATAATTTGAGTAAAAGAATCATAATTATCCTGCAATATGTTGCCCTAGGTACTGTGTTATGCTCTCTGGAGTGCTTCCGTCTGTTATCTCTCTATATAGAAATAAAGCTAAACCTGATGCCCACAATCCACTGTAGCAGATTGGTCCATAATATTACTTAATTTTATAATTGAAGAATCTAACCATCAAAAAAGTTAAGCAACATATTCAGGGTCACTGGCCTAGCTAACAACAGAACCAAGTGTCAGAATACTATATTGTAATATGCTGACTTTTAATTCTTTTTTGGAAAATTTTCCATAGCTTTTAGACTTTGAAACACCGACATTGAGATAGCTATCTTAGTTTTGAGCTTTTCTCTTCCTTTAAATTCCTTTTGCACCTTCAATGTCATTAATCATTTATATTCATTACTCTAAAAGATCTTACCAGCAAAAAGGGCAACATTGGTTTGTCTGGCATCAAACGGGCATCTTGCCAGGCCACTAATTTCTTCTCCATCATACTCTAAGGTATTCAACTGCAAAAGAAAAATAAATAGCTAGTGTCACATCTGTTCAATGTACCTGTTTGAAGGCAATCCCGTTTTATTTGTACTAAAATTCTACTTGAAGAATTCTGTCTTTATTCTTCCATAGTGTTAGAGATAAAACAATTACTAGGTTATGGTAGAAAGGGTTCAACTTAAATAGCATATTAGTAAAGGAAGAAAAATTAATGAAAAAAAGCACATTATATAAAGTATACTTACCCTATAGTATCTACACATGGGATTAAATGCATTGGTACCACATACAAAAACCATCTCATCGTTTCTCGGAACAAATACTTTAATAAAGTTGTGGCATTCATCCTAAAGAAGGTAATAATGACATTGATATTAGACATTCCATATGCTGACATTGTAGGGTCAAGACCACAGAAAGAACAAATGTGGCAGGCACTTGTCTGTTTTGCTTACTTTATGTTTGCCTTTCATAGCGCAGTTTTCTCGATCCTGTTGCCTTGACCGCCATGTCAGCTTCTGCATTAATCAAGCAACACCAAAGTCCAATTTTTAACTATGAAGATTCTGAGAGGGGTGCAGGACATTTTCCAAGTCATGAGGGAATGCAAATAAATTTGCCAACTACACTAGCTTACCTTGGTCGGTATTACTTCTGTTTTGGGGATTTCATTTAAGTTCACTGTGTAAACTTGATCCCTGTTGGAAGCAAGGCAGTAAGTCATATCATGTGAATGCATAAAAATGTTAAGCTGCTTCTTATTTTATTTTTACAGATCTGCTTTTATTGTGTCTTAGAGATCATTTGGATTTTCTCTGTCTCCAGCAAAGTCAACAAAGGGTACTTTTTCATTAGTGAGAAGCTTTTATATACCACTATGGCTAGGGAGCAAAGAAAGCTCTTCTCTCCAGGCGTGGGTCAAACCACTGCTTGTATTAGCATAGGCATACTTCTAATATTTGCTTGAATTATTCCAAGTTAAAAAAGAATAAAAAAGATTATTTTCCCCTGCTGCTTTAGGAATAAAGAGCGATGTACCCTTTCTTGATGGCAGTAATAAAACTGCGCTGCTGAAGGGGTTTGCTCTGCATTTTGTTCCTGGTACACAACACTGACTCTTCTCTGTGAATATTTTTGGCTACTTGCGATTTTTGATCACAATCACATATTAGTTTTTCATGAACTAGACACATTAATGCAAGCACCACAAGAGAAAAGAATTTTAATCTAATAAACCAATGAGAGGAAAATTACCTGCCAGCAATATAAAGTGTGTCTCGAATTTTCAGCATCAGCTGAAAGTCCAGCCTGTGCTGCGATTCATTGCCTGAAGGGCGTCCTCTAAAAACCGGATATTGCCTTGAATCTGCAAGTAAAAATGGGCTAAACCATCAGTCAGGATTATGGAGCTAAAGAATCAATATGCAGCATTGATTAACTGTATATACTAGTTGTAGAAGGGTTTTAACCAAATTTCTCTCTTCAGATCTTCAATAGAAATGAATAAGAAACGGTATATGCCAGCAAGTGGTCTTTTTCTTTTAACTGAAAATATATAACCTATATGTGGGCTGCTTTAGAAAAGCTCCCAACAAAATTGGGGATAATTTTCTCCATTTTCTCCAAACACAATTGGGGATAAATTAATATGTAAAACATTTTTAAGACATATATATATATATAACTCTCTTTCTAAAAACAAATACACTTAGAGAAATCAAAACCAGAAAATCTCCCTTCTTAGAAAAGGAGGATGTTCTTGGGATTACTTACAGTGATAGTCAACCGTGTTGAGGGGTTCATCATCTTCAGGAAAGCTGACTGCCCTCAACTGGGAGATCATCAGGAGCAGCATGTAGGCACAAAGCAGGAAGAACCTCATGGTGGGTCCCCGTTAAATCAGAGCAGCCCCTCCTCAGGAATCCCACTTAGCTACCTAGAAAACAGAAACAGTTTTAAAAGACCTCTATGCTGCGATGAATCTATTTTCTTATTTGTAATCAGCTCAGTTTTCACCAGCAGCTCTCTCCAATGCCCTCCTCCCACCAGGAGCTCTGGCCATGGTGAAGGAGGTATCTCTGAAAACACAGGCAAAAGACAGCAGCGGGCCAGTCCTGATTAAAGCACCTGCTGGGCATATGGACATTCTAGGGAAATCTGCAAGAGTTTTTGAGGTAACTATGTATGTCATCACAGCAAAATCCTCAGAACCACAAACAGAAATGCTGGCTGCTGACTTGGCAAGAAGATGGGCAATGTTGGGATTAGAATTTTAATTAAACTCCAATCTGCTTCCCTGCCCCCAGTCCTGAAATACATCCAGTAGAGCTCGCCTCTGCCCCTCACAAAACGCCCAGGTTGCCTCGCAAATATATGGGGATCTGAGGATTCTTTCGCCCCTCATCTGATCTTTGCTTAAAGCATTGCCAAATTCCTAGCATTACTCATGCCTGAGCCCTAAAATCTTAAGTAGAGCAGTCCCCTAAGCTTAGTAATACCAAGGTGGAAGCAATGACTGAATGACCTTGAATCAGGTTGAAAGGGAATTAAAAGAAATGAAATTATTTCACGATGAATCAATCAAGCAAAGCAGGGCAGGGATGAAGCAGCACAGCTGCCACCAGACCACTGGGAATGTCTACACTTTTACATAAAACCATTTGGACGCAAACCAATACCCTAAGTAGGCCTGTCCTCTTAGCTTTATTGAACTTTAGAGCCACAGGGGGCCTTAGGGACCATCTAGTCCAACCTCCTCATTTTTCAGATGAGAAAACTAAGGGCTGGAAAAATGAAGGGACTCACTGAATTCCATGAAGCTGTTCAGGGGAAGAGCTGAGTCCAGACTCACATCACCCGAGTCCAGATTCAGGCTCTTTTCATCAAATTAGATGATGGGTTTTTGTCTTCAAAAGTATTGCATGATAAAACATCTCTCTGGGGTAGTGAATACATTCATTATTTTTATGGAAGTGGTGTTTCACAGGCGTATGCATATGTTAAATTTTATCAAATTGTACATTTACATATGTGTAGTATGTTCTGTCAATATCTCAACAAAGCTTACGGCATTAATTGCATACTATTAAGTATCATTTTAAAAAAAATCTTTAAATGCTATCCATTTATTAAAAAAATAAATTAAGGCCCTACTGGGCCAGTGAGTTGGGTAATTTTGTGAAACAGTAAATGCTCCACTTTTCAATAATACCACCCCTTCCTCAACCAAAATAATCACTTACAACTCCTCTATGGAACGGTGAAAACATTAAGGCTTATCTTCAGTTTCATGTATCTAAACTAAGAACTTTAGGGGAGAGAAAAAGAATCACTTCAAATTCTGGGGGGTTCCAAGCACTCAGCCAGGTACTTACCATGTTTTTTTATCTTCTAAATGTTAAATGCACACACACACAGCCCCCTGTGCAATGCTTCACTATTTTTCTTGCTCAATAAAGTACAAGCCAAGTCTATGTGAGTTTTAGAATCCTAGTTTTACAAAAAAGAGAGAACGATATTGCAATCGAATTTTTCTTCACAGATAAGTTATCCAGCGATAAGTTAGCAGGATCTGGACAGCATCATTCTGTACTCAGGTGACAGAGTGTGGACTTTGCTGGCAGTCTGACTTGGAGAGAGCTCGGTCACTTACTAGCTCACTGACCCAGCAAAATTCCTTTATTCTCTTAGCATTAATTTTTGTTTGTTTTTTTTTTAATGTCTAATATGTGGATAATACCACATTCTCCACGGGATGAAAAAGAACTAAATACCTTACACATCCAGATTCTGAGCAAAAGTTCTCCTCACCCTACTGGACACCATGCATGTGACCAAGCTGATCGGAACAGTCTGAGAAGGTCTGGGAAAAAGGTGCTGTAAAATGTTAAAGATATTTGGCCAAATTTCTTTTTCACAAATGAAGAGTTATTTTAAAATACTAAGGAATTATTTTTAGAATAAATGTTATAACTTGAGCCCTTATCAAAACTGGAAAAACAAGTGAAAAAGAAAAATCAACAGTGCTACCACCCTAACTCAACAACTCTGACCACTTGGTTCTAGTCTTCTCACCGCACACACCTATTTTCAATCATGACAAGATGACCTCTTTCGACCTGTCACTTCTCCTGAAGCAGTGTCTTCCTGTCTTGTTTGCCATGTGTCTTGCCGTTTATAAAGACTCTACAGAGTTGAAGCAGTAGGAAAATATAAAATGTTGCCCTGAAAACCAAATTCTGTTATGACATTAATCCCAAACTTCATTCTCTGGAAATAAAGTCACTGATGTTTCTGCAGGGTGTCAGGGGAAAAATTAAGAAACACAAATCGGCCCTGAAAAAACTTAGAAATAACTGCGTGAAAACAAGAAGACAGTTCTGTGAATCTTTTTCCACCAGAACAGGTAAGTGAATGGTTCACATCATGGGGGCAGAGCCTGATGCCCTGACAGCAGGGCAGGGAGGGGTCTCACTAGGAAGAGTGTCTGTCACAGCTACCTGTGATTCCCGCAATGAGGCTGAGGGTGAACTCACTGCTGACTCACTGGCTAGCACCAAGCTGCTGGCTGAGTCATCATTTCCTGTAACTCATCCATCTGACATGGCAGAAGGCAATTTCTCCTCAGACTCCGCCCCCCGCCAATCTCATCCTCCAAAAATAAAGCCTCGCCACTAATTGCTTCCTGTCCCTGAATACAACCGTTAAAAAAAAGAATTACTTTTAGATTTGCCATAGAAATTATAAATTAAAGTATTTAATGTAAAATACATATCAAAGTAAGGCTGAGTGGGGGAGGGAAGGATCTGGAAATACCTGAGGGAAAGGTACCAGGAAGGAGCTTTATTTGCATGTAAGCCCCTTAGACTAGGTAGCTCTTACCTTACTAAGGAAGTATCTCAGAATTCTAGGGCTCAGTAAAATCATGAAAGCAGTTATGCTGAAAGAGGGCTAGTTAAGAGGCAGGACAAAATGTTGGAAAAGAACATAGTCATGGGGTTAGAATAATCCAAGTTCAAGTTTATGTGTGCCATTTCCATCCTGGCTCTGGTACTTGGTTTAAGTACACCTAACCTCTTTAAGCTTCAGTTTCCTCAAGTGTAAAATAGAAATAATTACATTTTCTACCTTGTAGGCTCTTCTAAGGATTAAAATAGATGATCTATGTAAAATATCTAACATAGAACCTGGTCCACTGTAAGTCCCTAGGAAATTTTTGTGAATATTATCATGTCATCATGATAATATTGTTATAGCTTATGGGGCAAAAATGCAAACACAAAAGGGGGGAGAAGAAATGTTTACTCTTTTGTCTTGTACAACTATTTGCAAAACTGTCTATGTATGCCATATAACAATGCTAGGGGGATTAAGGCAGAGCTTCATAGACTCAGATGCCTCTGGGGAGGAGGAGGGAACCACTTTCCTATGTGCAAGCTTGTAGTAAAGAATATAACTATATTATGTAATTCCTTTCAGCCAGAAAACAGAGATACTGCAGGATATTTTGTCATTTTTGTTATTATATCAGCTTCTTCCATGTATCCCTGATGTTAAAGCCAAATAACAATGAGGAAAGTTCTCAAAAGGAGTGGAGAGCTACCAAGGCTCTGAGTGGCAGGATTCTTGAGAGAAGGGTGGTAGAAGGAAAGGGGTCCCACACTTGGCACTTGATTTCATATTGTGGGATTTGCCAATTCTTAAACTGTATACAGATGAAAGAGCTGTTATAAAGAAAAACCAAAAGTTTGGCAGTCTAAAGTTGAGGACCCACCAGGAAGGGGGTCTAGTAAACATCTAAAGGCTCTTATCTGAGTCTCTGAAGATCTATACCCCCAGGAGAGGAGGCAAACATGAGACAGGCCAAATCTCACAAAACTCCAACTTGATCTCCAGTAAGCTAAGTCCTAGATTGAATAAATGTTATCCCATCCTATTCTAACTACTTGCAGCAAAGATAGAGTGAATCTTCTCTAGACGACAACAGCATCATCCAGAGACTATTTTTTTTTTTACATAAAATGCTCAATATCTAATCAGCAATTACTAGACATTTTAAGAGTTAAGACTAAGAAAGAAAAGAAAAACAATAGAAATAGACTCATGGGTAAATCTATGTTATTTGACATAGATTTAAAAAATAACTGTGTGTATTTTGTTCAAGAAAAAAGATGGAAAATTTACCAGAGAAATGGACCCTATTTTAAAAGATTTAAATGAAAATTATACAACTAAAAAACACAATAACTAAAGCTTCTTAATAGATCTTTTTAGCAATATATTTCTTGTAGCTGAAAAAAGGATTTGTCAACCGGAAGATGGGTTATCAGACAGAAACATGGAGAGCAAAAAAAGTTGAAAAGAAACAGGTAAGAAAGTAAGGGACACACAGGAGCTTTGGAAATTTCCACCATACTGGAATCTCAGAGTGGAGGGTGGGGGGAGAGAGAGAGAGAGACAGAGACACACACACACATACACACACAGAGAGAGAGAGAGAGAGAGAGATGGACAGAAGCACTATTTGACAAGATAATGTCTGCATCCTATTTCAAAACTAACAAAAGACCATAAGTCATACATTCAAGAAACTCTAAGAACTTCAAAATACAAAGAAAAACACACTTAAACACACCATAGTCAAGATGCTAAGCAGAATGACAAAAAAAGTTAAAAGCTGAATTACCTTCAAAGGAGAACAATACTGACAGCTGACTTATCAACAGAAACAATGGAATCCAGTAAACCATAGAGTGACATTTTTTAAGTGCTGAAAAAGAATAAATTTCCAGCTTAGAATCTATTACCAGTGAATATACTTTCAACAATGAAGGCAAAATAAAGATGTTTTAGACAAACAAAAACTGAGAGATTTGTTGCTAGCACACCTAAACTAAAATAAATACTAAAAGGTATTCTTCAAGCAGGAGAATTTACAGGGTTGATTAATGCAAGTTCTTTTTATGGTTACAGCACAGTGGCCACATTTGAGATTAATGAATCCCAGATAGAGAAATTAGTATATAATCTTTGCCTCCCTGAAAGCTACATTAATTCAAAGGAAATGAGAATTCAGAAATGGAGTAAGCTGACTTTATCCCCAAGCCCAAGAACCCAGGAAGAGACCTTGATGCTTGTAAAGCTCTCCCCTGGCTGTCTTCTGGAGAGGCTGCTTCTCATATTCCATCTACCCCTGGATCTGAAAGTGGCATCAGTCCTCCCTGTTTCCCAGTGATTCTTTGAGTTCCTAGGCTTCCATGATCTTAGAAAAAAAAAAAAAAAAAAAACCATCTTTGTTTGCTGGAGGCTCTGTCTCTCCTCCTCTCTTTTAGCTGATAACTTCCCAGTCACTTTCTCTGAGAAAGACATTCCAAAGACTTTAGTAGGCCCAATGTGTGGTTCCACTCTGGGGCTTGTTATCAGCCTTGCTTCTTCACCTCTGAAATCACAACAACAAGCATTATATGCTTTGCTGCCCATCTCTTGTTTTTCCAGCCTGCTTGTTGGACCACTTTCGCCATGACTGCTTGTCCTTCTTATCAGGACCTTCTGTCCTACTAACTGCCTGCTCCACCCTTTTTCTGATTTAATAGCCTTCCTGAATCTTGACAATTTTACATATCTTACCTGTAATAGTTCATAGTCACTCATTTCAATAATACATTTGACTATACTTTAGATTCCCTCATCTTTTGTCCCTGTGTCAGCCTTTCTTGCAAAGTTCTTACCCTGGGTGAGCTTGGCCATTCACCTTCTGCACCTGTCCCAGGGCAGCTGAGCCCTCATGAAGACAGCCACACTCTGGGGCAGTTTGGTAGTGACATCACAGCATTCTTGATCACCAGCTACAGCTGGTTTTCTAAAACTCTGTGAGGAATCCTATGTTTCTCTATTAGATTTGCTTACTCTCCAAATCACAAAGTTTATTTTTTTTTCCGTTTTCCTCAAGGCCCTCATCAGTTCTCTCTCCTTACTGTACCGCAATCTTCCTCCTGCCCTCTCCCCACCCTCCCCCAGCTACTTCACATAGAAAACAAAAGCTCCAGACAGGAACTTCCTCCATACCAACCTTCTGTTACCAAATATATCAATTTATCAGCATCTTAATCTAGTTTCTCCTCCTTCTCTCCTGTTTTAAGATTTCGTTCCCAAACTCCTGTCCACGTGTTTAAACCCAACCCCTTCTATCTTTCCTGAAACAGAAAAAACATCCTTTTCTGTTGTATCTAAATATTCTATAACTTTGTATTGATTAAGTACTATACACCAGCACTTAAATTTGCCAAGTCTCTCTCATCTTAAAAAAGAAAACCCCCAAAAACAAGAGTAAAAAAGGCCCAGTGCCCCCAGATCCTCTGCAGCCACCATCCATCTCTTTCCCTCCATTCACAAACACTGGAAAAGTTTTTTCATTCACTGTTGTCATTTCTGTACCTCCTACTCATTCTTCTACTTCCTTTTTAGCTCCTCTCTCAATAAGGCCTCTTAGTAAAGTCACTGATGGCCTCCAGGTAATTAAATTAAACAGTCCTGTCTCATGTAATAGCTCAACAGCTCTAGAAACAAATGAGTGTCCACAGCTTTTCAAAACACCTCCTCTCTCTGCCTTCCCTTATGTCACATTCTCCTGCCCTTTACCTACCTTTCTGTCTGTCCCTTGTTTGCCTCTCATTCATTTCCTAGATGGAGTGAGAATTACGCTTTTTAGAATGTGTCTTCAGATAACCTCCTAATACAGTAGCTTCCCACAGCTCTTAGGAGATGGCCCAGATGTCTGCAGTGTAGCCTTATGTGTTCTGAGTCCTGTCTCCCCCTTCAGTCCTCACTTGGGCTTCTAGCCCCCGGGCTCTGTATCTGGCCTGGATCATGTCATGCCACCTACGTCCACCCAGCTTTTTCTTCTACTCTCCTCCTGGGTGACCCTTCTTCTCTCCCAGTCTTGGCCTGGTTAAGTCCTCCTGATTTTTCAGAGCCTAGGGAACCTTCTTCTCAGTCCCTTGGGGCAAGCATTTCTCACAGTTGTCAGTTCTTAAGGCAACTGCGAATGAGCAGTGAAGGAAGGAATAATCAAAAGAACTAGTCTACATGCCCTGAATCTCCAAAGCCCTGCTGAATCTCTCAGGGCAAAATTAGCATTTTGGAGTCTTGTCCAATTTAGATTTATTTAATGCTGTTAAATAAACAACAACAACAAAAGAGTGCGGGAGACCCACAGAGGGGGTCTATTCCCAGAAGGCAGCACTCATTTTTTTTTAGTTGAGGGTGCTGTGAAATGCAGGAGTGAATGGGGTACAACCAGACCTGCAGCATGAGGGGCACCATTCACTCCACAGTCCATGAAGCTCCAGGGTGCATCTTTCACACAGTAGTTCACATGGCACTTGATAGGAATGGCAGCCCCTGGATATACAAGGCTTACATACAGGTCCACCACCTGACAGCCCCACATGATCAAATGGAAGAGGAGCAAACGATGGGTTTAGGTAGATTGAAAAAAGAGCCAAGAGAATCAAGTTGGTTGCTATTCCTTGGAGCCTACAGAGAGAGGGTTGTAACTGAAGGTCATTACGAAAGAGAGGTTTATATTTCCACAGCATTCACATGTCTAAATTCTAGGCAGTGTGTTCTCTGTAAGGCTGTGGATTGTAATCAGTGCGCAGCATCAGTATTTAATCAGAATGGTATGACATCCAGGCCGATGGTATAACCTCTGGTGTACAAGAACGTGAAAAGGGATGAAGAACCACCACTAGATACACGCAGGTTCCCAGAAGCTCTTAAGTAAAGATGAGGCAAGGGCCCTTCTGAGCATGTGCACAGCTGCTTGCATCCAGGCTCTCCAAGTGACTCGACTGAGGAGGTCTCTTGGGAGAGCACTGGCTCTCTCATTTAAAGAATGTCTACTGCCACCCCTCCCCACCCCCCACCCACAATCCTTTCCTGCATACAGGCTGGGGACCAGGTGCCATGAATGAACAATATATCCTCCCTTACTCTGGGGACCAGGAAGAGGTGGCTGAAAGGCCCTTAACTCCGAGACCCTTCCTCCCTCTGGGAGCTTGGGTGCTCAGGAGAGACAGAGGCTCCCAGCACTGCTATGTTGATGAAACATTATAGTTAATCACACAAAACTTTGACCCATGACATGTTGAGGAAATGGCAGCAGCTCTCTGACTCCCCCTCCCTGGGGCTGAAGCCCTGCTGATGTATCCGAATCTGGCAGGATGTGTACAACGAAGGAGCAGGGAGGGCTGTCCTGGAGGCCTGGTCTCAGGGATCCTTCTGCTCCCACCAACAATGGCAGAAGGAGAGGAAAGGGCCCAGGTACCAGGAGGTCTGGTGTCATGGGTTGGCTATGTGACCACACACAGGTCACTTCACTTTTCTGGCTTGAGTTTCTTCATGTGATAATTGGTGGGTAAGTCGAAAGTGTAGGCACACTGTTTTCACTCCGAGTCCACAATCTCCTTCCGAGGGCTGGAAGGGAGAATCCTACGTCCCCGACCTACTCAGGTAAAGGTCCGCATGTAATCCCCAGTGCTTCTCAGGTTCTTTCTCCTCTGCCTGAATTCCAGCCTCTGCAGTGGCCCCCAAACAGACAGGACACCCCTGTTCTTGAGGCTGCTTCCGTTATCTCCCTGTCTCTCACCAAAGTCTCTAGCTTCTTTGAGTCTGAGCCCATTGTCTCCATTTTCTCACTTAAGAAAATATTAACCCATGTCAGTGTAACTTCTGCTCTTGCCCATCAGCACCTAAATGCCAAAAACAACTCAATCCTCATTTTAAGGCTTCTTTCATTTCCCTGAGGAATTTAATCATGTTGGTCCCTCCATCAGATCTTGAAACTGTACCTTTGACTTTCATCGTTGTCTCTCTCTAGTCACTCCTTTGCAGAAGCCTTCCCAAACTCACCCAAACACAGGCACCCTTACACGTGCTTCCTTTCGGCTCATTTGAGTTTCACCCAAGGTTACACCACCTTCTTCACCACCACCAGTGAACTGAGGAATCCCAATTCCCAATGTCCAGCACAGCCCACATCCTTCGGGTCCAGATCCAGCTGTTCAACTCTCTGCTGGATATTCTGACCTCAGTAAACTATAGGCAATTTAAATTTGGTATGTGCAGAACTGAATTTAAGATACTCCTCCTGGACTTGTCCTCCTGCTCAATCCCCCAGAGAGCCCAGGCTCTGAGCTCAGAGTGCCTGGGTTCAAAT
Source organism: Anoura caudifer (assembly GCA_004027475.1). Taxonomy (NCBI): domain Eukaryota; kingdom Metazoa; phylum Chordata; class Mammalia; order Chiroptera; family Phyllostomidae; genus Anoura; species Anoura caudifer. Next base: position 206,203 of record PVKU01000719.1, on the reverse strand, counting down.
TCATGTACTACCACTTACCAGCCACTGAGCCTTGGGCATGCCTGATACTTCACTTCTCAAAGACTCATGCTTTCCTGCCTAATTATAGCACTAATATTATGATTTTTGCACCTACCTAGTAAGGATCCAATTACAGCCATTATTAATATTCTTGTTGATGCTTTTGATATCCTACTTATAGTCACGTGAACCTTAAACCTGGGTGTCATCCTAGATCACTCCCTTTCCATTGTCCTCTCTTTCCAAATTATCAGTATGTCTCATTGATTCTTTCTTGTCATTGTCCCAGAGCCCACTCTTAGCTGGTTCCTGCTTTCCTAGACTTCTACCTCATCCTCCACAAAGCCACCAGAGCGACCTTTCTGAAGCACAAATAGTGTTGTGTTATTTCCTTGTCTGAAAACACTTCCATGGTTCCCAAAGACCTATATGAGAAAGCCCAAATTCATTTCCAAGATTTACAAAGTTTTCCACAATCTGATTTTTTGCCGGCTTCTGTTTCAGCAATCAATGCTTCCCCACCTTAACCTGAAAGCAGTGTCTTCTGTATACACTATTCCCTCTCAAATGCCCTTCCTGGAAACTGACTACTCACCAGCTCAAAATGCCCCTGGATGTCTCTCTTCTCCCATTCTTCTTCCTACCCCAAATCCCTCTTCCTTGGCCACACTGCTCCCCTCAGGATGGCTGATCATACTATGATACCGTGTAAATACTTCTGTACAGAACTTACCACTTCCTAATGATGTTAACATATATTCACATTTGCTCTATCAAACTGGGCTGCTTGAGAAAGAGAGTACATCTTCCTCACCCTCTCTGTCTCCAGCATCAGGCACAGGGCCTGACACCTCAGAGGTTCTTAGTCCGTATTTACTGAACAGAGGAAGAAATAAGTGAAGGAAGTGGCACACGTGACCGGACTAGGCTGCGGCACAGGTTCCGCATCCCGAGCACCTCTCCCCCATCACCCTGAACACCTGAGCCTCCTACTGTGTTCCTATAGCACTGGCACACAGTCCTCGCTGGCTTCCAGTTCATGAGTTTCCAGGTGCTGCAAAGCCATGAGGTTCTCACAATCAGCAACAGATGCCTCTTTTCACACCAACCCATCATTAACAAAGTGCTCTTTGATGTGAAAGAGATGGGCAACGCAGGCCAAAGGAGGAAGTGATTTCTGTCACCTCCCAGAACAAAAGAAAGTAGACCCATTCCTGAAATTAAAGGGCAGGACATTCTGGGCTGCCCAAGAAGGAAGCTTATTTGGCTTCATGTGACCCAACAAACAAAAATAAAATAAAAATCAGCTTGTCCAATGGCTGGCTGATGCTGGAGTTTCTGCAATGGGAAATTTTTTTCTTTGGCTGTTAGCCTTTTTTTTCCAGTTATAAAGTAAATAGTGTTAGGGTGTAATATAAGCCAGAAATCCGTATGAATACATTCATAAATTTTTTTTCTTGCAGCTACATTCTGATGGAAGAGAAAAGAAAGAAAGGTGGCAGCAGATACCAGGGAAGGGAGGCAAGGGCACGCTGTGGAGTCCAGAGTCTGCTGGGTTCTTTAGTATTGTCTTGTTTTTATCGCCAATGTTTTCCTCAAAGTTAGGGCACTTGTGTTTATTTTCATTATATTTTGCATGCATGAGGAAAGCTGTCTATTTAAAGGAACTTCCTGAAAATTAAAGCGGCTCTTACTGAAGATTTTCACTTTAAGTCTGAATTTTCAATGCTTCTGGACAAATATTAATAATTCAAAGGGAAATTGAACTGAAAAGGAACTGGGCAGGAAGGGACATGAAACAGGATCTAACTTGTCTTCACCAAATTCTAAGCAAATCTGGACAGGGATCCCAGAATCTGACCTCTGATTAGCACCACCACTCTGGTGAGCAAAGTCCTAGTGTCAACCTGCCTACAAGTTTTTGGCTGTCCACCCTCACTGAAATCAGGTAACATTTTAAAGCTAAAGCATCCCAGAAACAGTTTTCACTTAAAATGAAGACAACACAGGAGACTAATGAGCCCTGTCTCTAATCAGAGGGAATCTGCTCTCCGGGCAGATGACACCACATATTAACTTCTTGAGAGATAAAAATGAGGACTTGCTTTGTGAAAATATAAAACACAGGGACCCTCTACAATCACAAAAGAAAAACAATGGATGGCAGAAGGTGGCAGAAATAAGCACAACTATGTGTCATTTTTTTTTTTCAGGGAGGGCCATAGGGCTTTCAAAGACTAACTAGTAACATGAGAAATTACAAGCCTTCTCCTTTGTTGTCTTCTCCATAGAGTGGCCCCAGTGGAGCGGGTGGGGGAAGGGGGCAAGAGAGAGGTGGGTAGGATGCTGCTGCCCTTCGACTTCCAGGAAAGGAACCATCCCAGACGAAGGAAGGGCCAGGGTTCCAAGGGATGAGTGAAGACGCCAAAGGACTCAGACTGTCTTTGGAGCATCGGCTTATTCTACCAGATGACCTGCTGGGGCTGCCATATGGCCTGCATGTGACATTCTGTTCAGGGTAATAGGGCCTGGGTCCATGCCTGGTTCTGCCCTCCAGGCAGGGATCACAGAAGTAGAGGCTGTTTGTTCTGATTCCACTGACTTGTCCGATGCCACCACTGTGGAGCCTTGGCTTTCAGCGTCCTCCCCGGTGCCTTTTCAGGTTTTCAAAGAACATGACTAACACCCAGGTGAGGAAGGCCTGCGCATGGGCCATCGCTGCTCTTCCTGGGAGAGAGTAAGATAAATTAAGGGACTTAGGATCCCAGAGTGGTTAAGCCAGCACAGCATGCAGGTGTCACAAGAGTGCAGTGATGTATGTTTATCATCACTGCCAATGACAAGAGGAATTTGCTGTGTATGAAGGAGCTCGTCTTCGTGTTTTATATTCTGCAAGCCACCTCACGAGAGGTTCCCGGGTAATGTCATGGTTTAAAACAGTGTGGATGAAGGGTTCGCAGAAGGGTTAAACAACTCTGAGAAAGAAAAATGGTCTTTAAAAAAAATTTTAAAGACAAGAATTCCTGGTCCAAGTCCTGTGGTTTTCAGTTACCAAAAATATGGCCTTTGTATGTGTCCTCTGCACTTGAAAACATAGTAACAGTTGTTTGTCTATGGCAAATGTGGAGCATGACTATTAACTGTTCCAAAGGCTCCAGTAAAGCATCGCTACTGTCCCTATTCCCTTAGAAATTTCAGCTGGTTTGTTTTTAAAAATATACTTTCTGGGTGAGGAGGACACGAGACTCACTACTGTTACGGCTCCCTAAGAGTGTGTGTGTGCGCACATACGTGCAATGTATATATGCATTTTGTCCCGCTTATGGTAGTGAGATCCCAGGGCGTAAGGCTCAGCCCCACAGCCCTGGACTACACATGAATCTGTAACCACCAGTGAGAATAAGTAACCCAGGTGAATTTTACAATAAAAGCTCTCCGAGGGTCCACACTGGGCCTGAATCAGTTCAAGGTGACTCACCCGGAGACCTTTGTCTGGGCTTCATATCTGATACCTGACCTTTCCGTATCTCTGCGCCCAGAGAGACAAAAAAACGGAGTTTAGGTAAATTGTTGTCAAGAGCTGATTTTTCTAAACTAACTAAACACCCAGAGGGCCTGAGAAACACTGGGCCCTTCTTCGTATGAGCTGTGGAGTCTGCCTGGAGGCCAAACAGGGCAGCACCTACGTGATCGCTAACAGGAACCCCGGAGCCTGAAGGCCTAGGTAGGAGTTCCGGCTCTTCCCCTTAACTAGCTGCGATCCTGCCTCTGGATCTGTAACCGCAAAATGGATTTGTGTAGACAAAAATAAAAACTAGGACCCAGAAAACCAAGAGCTATCTCACAAACCAGTGGGCCTCGGCGGGAGCAGACCACCGCAGGCAGATGCTTCTCTTGGCGCCCAACGTTCTGCATGTGCAGATTCACCGAATTCCGCAACAAACCAGCCACTGCCTCTTTGCCTTTGCGTGTGTGGCGCCCTCCACCTGGAATGCGCTTCTGGTCCTTTCTTCTTCTAGTACCTGCCCGTAAGCAAGCTGGTGACGTGCTCTGTACCTCAGTTTCCCTGTCAATTGAGGAGAATACTAGCAGCCACCTCACAGAATCGCTGTGGGGATTACACAAGTTAGAGTTATTTCAGGATGGCTGGCATGTGTGTGTACCAGGAAACCTGTTCAGGGTTGAAGGCATGGAGGAAGGATTGGGTGGTTTTAGTGCTTCAAATATCACATCACCCTTACCTACACATTTTCTTGCCTCCTTTTATGAATCACCCCTGGGAGATGTTAATCTTTTCCCAGACAGCAAACACACCTGGAGATAACAGTCAGTTAAGAAATCTGGATTCAACTCTTACTCAGCTTCTGAGAAGCCAAGAGGCAATGAGATAGCCAATTCACCTCCTGCAGCTTCAGTTTCCTCACCTCTGCAATGAGAGGTTGGGCTAGAATCTCAGTAATCTCCAAGGCCCCCTCCAAGTCAGTAGATTCTACGAGTCTGAGTTTGGTGTCTGGGTTACAAACTGTTCTTTATGAAAAGTAAAATGACTCTCAATTTACACTTCTAAAATTTTCTTATAGCATTGGCGTTGCCTAGGATACACCGTGCACTGTGCTCCTTCTGAAGCCCCAGACAGGAGGCCGCCACGGCCCTGCCACTGATCTGTCACCACAAACCGGCTTTGTAGTGCAAACGGGCTGATGCGTGGAATACCGAAGGAGCCTCGGCTGGCACTTACGATCATGGACTTGGCATTCAGATGGTGTCCCAGATGGGATGGCAGAGAATGCATTTTTCCCCTCATAATCATGGGGCCTTGGGAAATGCTGCCTTTGGAGCTGCCTCTAGCTTCCTGGACCCAAGGGGTAAAGTGGTGCAGGCCCTCCCACAGTCAACAGGTCTCTTCCAATTTCTTCTTTAAATTCTTCAATATGCTTGTGAGAAGCTCTGGTCAAGTACACCCAGGACCTCCTGGTTTCTTAGCCTTCCCAAAAGTACTCTGCAGTTGATGGAGGTATTTCATCAACTTCTGTGAGTGGGGTGGGGATCAGGGACTCCCCGGTCTCAGCGATGTTCATCACAGACCAGGGATTGTTCAATGAGCTTCCACTTTTAAAACATCTTATGCTTTCCAAAGCAAATGTGCCTCATCTGTTTTGGTCTTTAAAGGTTTGAGGCAGAAATTATTATCTCTACTGAACTTCCTGTCAGCTTCATGAGGACGGAAGTTAACATTGGGTCTATTCTCTTCTCTTTTTTAAAATTATATTTTATTGATTATGCTATTACAGTTGTCCCATTCCCCCCATCATTCCTCTCCACCCTTCACACCCGCTCCCAGCCACATTCCTCCCGTTAGTTCATGTCCATGTTTCATAAGTTCTTTAGCTTCTACTTTTCCCACACTATTCATCATCACCAAGCCCTTATTATATGAAATGTTAAAGGGACTTATCTAAGAAAATAGAAGATAAAAAGTAGGACAGTAAAAAGGCAGCAAACTCACAGATATTAACAACCTCACCTAAAACAAAAGCAAACTAAGCAAACAACTAGACCAGGAGCAGGAACACAGAAATGGAGATCACATGGAGGGTTTGCAACAGGGGAGTGGGAGGAGGAGAGGGGGAGAAAAGGTACAGAGAATATTCTCTTTTTTATCTTTATAAAACCACCATAGTTCAGGGTAACTGGTATCTACTGAGAGAATGCTGGTCAAGTCAGTCAACGAATCTCCACTGTACAGAAGAAGAGTTAAAGAACTGCTTGAGGTTAGGCTGTTAATAAGAGGTTTCTGGAATGTCTGTCTGCAGGTCCACTGCTCTGTCACCTCAGTGGCTAATCTCAGTGAGGTTCCAAGTGGATCTATGTGGACAGAAATAAAAACTAGGTTCCACAGTGATAGCCAGGAGCAATCTTACAAAGATGAAGCCCAAGCGGGGAGCAGAGGACAGCATTCAGATGATGCTCTGTTCTCTGTACAGATTCTCCTAATTCCACAACAAACCAGCTTCTCCTGCCTCTCTGCCTTTGCGTGTGCTGTGCCCACCACCTGGAATGCCCTTCTGGTCGTTTCCTCTTCCTTTACATGGCCAACTGCTAATCAGAAACCACTTCCCACCAGGCTTTTCCCTCTTTTCCTCCTTCTGCCACCAAAATCTGGGCTTATTTTTATCAGCGCATGTACCAAACAATATTACATTTCCTTACTTTGTCGACTTCCTCTCCCCTCCCCAGTCCCACACTATGAGTTCCTTAAGTGCAGAGACTGTGTCATAAATAAATTCCTTTAACAGTGGTTGGTATACAGGTTTTTAACAATTGTTTGTTGAATGAGTTGTGACATGTAAGCCTGTACTTTATAAAGGAAAAAAAAGCCGAAAAATCTCAGAAGAGCACTTTTCCCACTGATTGTGAACTGCTATCGAGGGTCACCCAGGTCTGCAGCAGCGAACATGGACACCCCCCTCACATGAGATTATGCTGCAGCCTGAGGCGAAGGCACTCCTCTGACAGCTGCTGACCTGATCGCAGTAAGACCTGGGCTCCCACTGAGCTTGCAGTCGCTGGGTGGGCACAGAGGACTGCCAGTGCCCCAGCGTATGCTCTGGCCTGCTTCCTACAGTGGCCCGTGCCTTGGACCTGCAGTCACAGCCTCTGTCCTAGTCACTGGAAGCATCCTGGGAGGTAGAGAAAAGAGTGCCGCTTTAGGCATGCCAATAGGCTGAACACTAACGAAATGAGCTTAATTACCTTTGGACGGAAAGGTGTGGCTGGCTTTCCTTACTCCACCTACCCTTTTTACAGACTTGTGGCTCCTTGATAAAAGGAAAGGATTATAAAGCCACGGAAGGCAGAGGGTTTGGGGTCTTTTGTATAAACGGTACAGGGATAAAGTGGGTTTACAACCAGAGTAAGCAAATCCTTTATACAGATTTGGAGAAGGAACACAGAAGCACCTCTGTGTTTTTTCCCTCAGCTGTGTTCTATACGGAGCCAGGGGGAGAGGAGAGCTGCCTCTCTGTGTCACACATGCTGAAGGTTCCAGGGTGCCTTCAAAGTGCTGGAACTCAAGGAGAAGCAGCTGTTGACTCAGGCACAATATCCAACCAAATGGGCCTGGGGGGGACGTGGCACTGCTTTCGGAGGTGCTCTAATCAGAAGTTCCCAGGCCCTGAGCACTATCTCAGGTCAGCTGGTTATACCTGCTATGCCACTTGCATCTTTCTGCAGCATTCAACCTGCCTGAGGGACAAGAGGAAATAGAGGCCACTGAGAAGACTGAAGGGATCCTGCAGCACAGGCATCTGTGCCCCCCCCCCCCACACACACACACTGTCACCTCTTTCAAGGTGAGATGAGGGAGTATCGCTGCTGACTACCTCGCTGTGGTTTTTTAAAGGACAAGTGAGAAAATGTGTACAAAAATACTTTGTAAATTGTAAAGGTGCTATAGAAGTGTGAAGAAGTAGCATTATTATCAGTGGTTTTTTAATCGCAGCTTGCCTCAGCACAGTACACTGAGCGTGCTTATGCTTTGGCCCAAGTGAACGTTAACCTTCCTATTTCCATGGAAGCAGGTATTCTGCAAGTCTCAGCCCCACACAGCCCGCTGCCGTGGGCTCTTGCTGTACTCTGGACCTGCACCACCTTCCCAGGCTCCTCTGACTGCCAAGTTCCTAATAGTGCCTTAGGACCTGTCCCCAATTTGAGCCCCTTTCCATCTCTCTCTCTGGTCTCTTTCTGCAACACTCCATCCAACTGGACTATAGGCTTACCATGGTGGGTAGCACTCACTGGCCGTCTGCTTACTTGTCTTTCTGATTAGACTGTGAGTTCCTGGGAGGGAGAATTGATGACATATTGGTGGATATAAGCTTATATGCACTGATACATAAAATATTTCCTGTGCCCGTTCCACTGAGAGAGCAGTTTGCCTAACAACACACTCATTTTTGTTTTCACGCGACACACCTGGAGTTATATGTAATGTGCATGTGCTGGAGGCTGGAAAAGTAGAAGCAATAATGATCATAACAAGCCATGGTTGAATGCTAAGCAAGTGCGAGGCATTGCGATAAGCACCCCCTAGGAGGTTGGTGCTTTTTTTCCAATTTGCAAATGAGGAAATAAAGAGGTAATCTCCCTTCAGTCACACAACTAAGGATCTCAGCAGCTCTAGTGTCCATGGTCTTAATCATGCACCAGAGAAAGGTAATGCAGAAGAAAAGGAGAAAGAGGGGTTTGTAATTTATTAAGACAGAAATACTGTCATATTTGTAGCTTAATTTTATTAATATTATTTTAAGATACAGACAGCACCATTTCCTTCCATCCCATCCCTTCTTCTAGTCTAAATGTATGAGACAAATAAATAAAGTTTCTATGAAACAATAAAACAAGAGAGGAGTTCCATGTGGTAAGTGAGCTAAGATCCTGCCTCCATAGGTCTTGGGAGTTGGTTTACACCTCTTGCTCCTACCTCCCCCTTTGAAGTGGTCAGAGGCCTCTTCCCTACCATCTCTGACTCAACATCAAAGCCTTTCAGTTGTTTACAGGAATGACAGGGCAGGGGTGCAGCAGCAGCAACCCTCCCCAAGACCAGGGAACATCCCTGCTCAGGTGCTCTTGTGTGGGAACGCGGTGAGGGTGGAAGGATGGACGCCCGTGGCCCCTAGGTCCTCCCTAGTAAAGAGAGGCTTCCTCTGAAATCTCTTCTCAGAACGATGTGAGGGGAATGCATGTAAAGAAGTAAGTCTCCTCCTTGCCAAGCCCTGTCTACTTCCTTACTTTCTATCTTCAGGGACCAAAAAGAGACCAGTGAAGGGTGAGGATTTCATCCACACCCTACAAAATGGCTGAAAAAGCAGCTGTCAGTGTGTGAAATCCAAGGAAGGAGCCATAGGATGACGGGTCATCTTCTCACCATGCCTGAACAAAAAAAAAAAAAAACAAACAAACATCGTGCAATCCAATGAGGAAGCACAGCTTAAAAATACCCTGGCTCCGCCGTCTATTAGCTATGTGAGCTTGGAAATACTACCTCACCTTGCATCTGTAAGAAACAGAAAATAACTGGACTTATTTTAAAGGGTTGTTCTGAGTGTTATAGACTTAATACACAGAAAAGCTTTAAAAATGTGCCTAACAAATAAGTGCAATAAGTATTAGCTATTATTATGGTTACTGCTATTAGTATTGTTAGCATCACTCTGCTTTTTCGTTCTCTCTGCTGTGTCCCCTCCGTTTTGTATGATACTCTAATGCTTCCTGAAGACCACCTCTGGTGATTTGTGTTGTCTTCTACGTTCCAGATTTTCTCCTGGCATATTCTCTGGATGATTGGACAGAGAAGCTTCCTTCAAATAATTTCCTTTTCCTGGCACTAGTAATAAGAATGCCTAAACCGACAACTTAGCAATCAGGTGAGATTCTCATAAATTTTAGCTTTCAGCATATTAGAAGTTAAGTATTTTCCCAGCATAAATATACCAAATACATTTAATGTCATTATTCTTCTCGAGATGCATCACCCATAGTAGGCCCACCTCTACTATCTGTCTTACCAGAAAAGAGCCATGCCACAGGCGATTAAAAGCACGGAGACCCTGGGGAAGACTGGGGTGGGGCGGGGCTACAAGGCACACCACTAGATTTCCAGGAAGGAAAAATCAGTCCAAGAGACACTGGGCTGCATTCCTTGCTGTGGGAAAGGTGAATTGGGTCAGTGGAGAATTCACTGCTGGAGCATTCTGAAAAGCAGTGTGGAAGTTAGTGCTGCAATACCTCCTAGTCCATGGGGTTCTAAATATTGAGATTTTCTGTCTTTCAAAGGGCTAGACATAGTCCCCAAGTATTTTTATACCATTCCCATGAGGAAGTGGATATATATCTCCTCCACTTGAATCTGCAGTATCACTGCTTGCATGATACAATATGGTGTGGAAGTGACGTGTCAGTTTCTAGGCCCAGAACTGAATAAATGGGTCAATTGTTGAACCCAGTCACCATAGTATGAGGAAGCCTAAGCTGCCTGGGGAGAAGTCTTCATGAAGAGCCCACCTGGAAAGGCAGGAAGGGGGTGGCTCTCAGGCTCAGCTGAGCCCCCAGCTGACCGGCAATACCCACTGGCCCCCAATGCGAGTGGACCATCTCAGAAGTGGATCCTACAGCCCCTACCAAGCCTCAGCTGACACCACATGGAGCAGAGATGAGTCTCTGCCCAAACTGTAAATTCATGAGTCAAATAAATGATCATTTTTTTTTACACACTCAGTTTTGGGATGTTTTTTGGTGCAAGTAGATAACTGATATATTCCGTGGTTTGGGAAGAATCCTTTCCTGGGTCCTTTCAGGTTTTCTCTCTATCCCGAAACATTGCTTTCTTTGCTCTCTCCAATTAGAGCAGCTGAAGACTGAAATTAGCTGTCAAAGCTGGATATACTGCAGAAGGGCAGGGAGCCTTTGGTCAGAATGCAAATGCTATGACAATTCCCCAGTAATATCTTCAGATTATCTACTTACGTGTCGAGCAGTACAAACCTCGACCCTAAAATGACTGGTCCCAATCTCTTGAAATCAGGCTTCTTGTTGTTAATCACAGAAATACAAATTATATCAACAAGTTGCAATTTCACACTGGCCAAATTAGCCAGCTTTTTTTTTTAAAGGATAATATTTAACGTTAGTGAAATTGGGATGAAATCAATATATTGCCTACGACAAGATAAATTAGTACAACCACTTAGAAAATCATTTGGCAATGTGTAACATACAAGCTCCCATCCATGCACATTAACAATGCTAACCTTTGACTCAATAATTTTACTTCTCATAATTTATCCTAAGTGACTAATCTAAAGTAAGAGAGAGAAAAAAAAAGAAACTTATTAGAGGAAGATGCTTACTGCAGCCTTATTTATCATGGTGAAAAAATTAGAAACAGATTAAATTTCTAAACATGAAGAAATAGTTTAAATAAAAGTATGTGATGCTCCTGTCATAGAATGTTATGCAATCACTAAGAGGCTAATAATGAAGACCAGTGATCCTCAGCTTATGATGAGGCTGCGGTGGGAAAAAATTAGAATACAGGGGTGGGCAAAAGTAGGTTTACAGTTGTGAATATGCAAAATGAAGTCTATTCTTCTATTATTTATTTTTCCATACAAACTACTATAAACCTACTTCTGTCCACCTCTGTATAAAATTATATGCCCACTGACTGCAACCTTATAAAAAGAGATACACATGAGTAAGCGTTAAAAGAGGGCAGATAAAGACAAAGTAAGTTATTTTATATAATAGCTTATATTAGTTTTTTTCCTTTTAAAAACAAAACTGTATTTTTTAAAAAATTATTTATTTATTTTTAGAGAGGAGGGGAGGGAAGGAGAAAGAGAGAGGAGAAACACTATGTTCGAGAGATACACAGATGGCTGCCTCTCACCTGTGCCCCAGCTGGGGACTCGGCCCACCACCCAGGCGTGTGCCCTGACTTCAGATGGAGCTGCTGCCCTTTTGTTTTGCCGGAGGACACCCAACCTACTGAGCCACACAAATCAGGAAGAAAACACTTCGTATTTTTTAAAACATTTTAAATAGAAGGGATGGAGGAATGGTTCATTAAAAGCGATAAAATCACCCTCCCACCCAATTAGGCCCAACATTTTCTTGGTAAAAACAGTTATTGTCCTTCTGTTGAACAAAACCAAGAACTAATATTGGATCTAATGGCATATGTTTCTTGAAATGGATAACTTAATGCTAAGGTACTTTAGTAACTTCCTTGAGAATAAGTCCCCTATCAAATGACATATTTATACTCTGGGTGTTTAGTAAAAGAAAATGGAGGTAATTCAGAGATTGTGGTTAAATTAGCATATTATAATTTTGGCTTTGTTTCCCTTCCACCCTCCTACTTTTTTCTTCCCGGGCTTCTAAAATATGAAGCACTAAAATAAAACCAGCAACAACAATTTGTATTTTTAGAGTGAACTTTAATCCGATTTTCACAAAGATTCATGCCAATTCAAAAAATTGCTGCTGCTCTCTTCGTGCTGGTAACACAGGGACTGTCTATGGCATTACGCATTCAAAATTGTAGTCACACGGGGGACGGAAACTGGGCTCAGCCTTCTCCGTGGTCAAACGTGCACTCGCAAAAGCAAATGGAAAACTGATTGCAACTGTGTACTTGGATATTTAAAGCCCAAACCATTTTTACCGTAGTTGTTCAAATATTAGATTTAAGGTCTCTTTTTTCTACTCTAAAAACAGGCACAGAAAAACAGAAAAGGAAAACCTGATTCATTCAAATCCCAAACTTCCAGATAAAGCCCTGTGCGTGAAGTGGCAGGAAGTCCGGATCCTTCCTCGTCCGCGCCTTGCTATTGCTGGGGTCAGCGCCCTGATGCACCACGATCCAAAACCGGATACTGTCAATCTATAGTGCTAAGTAAACTTTTATTTGAATGTGTAGCAAAATACTGAGTACATGTTTTCATGTACTAATTCCCAAGTGGAACTGTTTACATTTTACCTTAAAGATAGATGGCTGCTGGAACACTGAATCTATTTCAGAATTTTAGTCACATAGAGTCATTCTTCTTAGTCATAAAAAAGAAAATACCATAGCAGGTAAGAAAAATTCTGTAATTCTAGTCTAGCTAACCAGACTAGTTACTAGCTTTCAGCTCTCTCTCTCTGGCCCTTTTCAAAACAGCCCACTCAATGCTAATATAAATATAAATATGTCAGTCAATCAACCATCAGGGCTGAAGAAATATCTTGGGAGCTAAAATGTAAACTGCTATTTGGTTCCCAGGCTTCTAAGCTAAGCATCCTATTACACATAACAGGCAGAAGTCAAGATGTTCTTCACCATGATGAAATAAAATTAAATAAGGTTAATCTAAATTAAGGAAATAAACCCCCAAACTGAATAACTTTTAGGAGGCTCAAATACATGATACTTCTTCTTGAAAGAAGAAACATTTACCACTCTTGTTCTTTCTCTCTAAATTATTTGAGTTATTTAAAAGAATCTACATTAACACCTCCTGATCAATGTCAAAGTAAAAATTCCTTAATAGTTAAATGACGAAATCAGGACCACTAAGCATCATGGCTTTGATCTTAATTGGCTCCTGGTACTGTCTTAAGCTGGAGTTGTCTGTGTACTTTTAACACCACAGAAGGTACCCCTGCCCACTGCCCCAATCTCTTTTTTGCTCAAACAGGCTGGCAGCTTGCTTATACAATGGAAAGGCCCACTTAATGATGCAAATGTTTGGGTGATGATTAGAGAGTCTTTGAGCTGCAAATTCTCTTGTGATCTAAAATTTGCTCAAGTAGAAGGTGTCTTCAGGCAGAACTGAAGGTGTATCTACCAATGATGATTGCAAAATATGATTTGTGTCTGAAGTCCACTTGTCATTAAACAGCTATAAGTTTTAATTCGGATTGTAATTTTAATTTAATTGTAACGATGCTCTTGGGGGTGTCAGAATGACTGAACCAGAAAAGAGTTTGGTTCTCACAATGAGTAGAGAGGGGTACCTCTTTCTTACACCTGGGAGAGACAGAGTCTCTGTAGAATTAGATATCTGGGCCACCGTTAATACAGCGGCACTTCTTCTAAAAGCTTACATTCAAGTGTAAGACTACATGGCATTCACCCAGAGCTGGCATCCAATTGGTACCACATTGTGGGGTCCATTTTAATTGGTCAGCACCCATGCCAGAGGGCTGGCTAAATATTTTGATCATCTTACAATATACAAAACTTCCTGGGTTATTAATTATAGAATTTTCAAGGATGCCAAAACTTCCATATTAGAGTTTTAAGGTCTTGGATATAAATTTTTTAAGTGTGGCAAATCTATTGAAGTGAGTTAAATCTCCTCTGGGATATTAGCATAAAATCTATAGAGAGAAAAGTTCAAATCCAAGTGAAATGGGCAGAATAATGCCAGTGCTCAATCAACTTGATTTTCTACTGTAAAACCACCAAACAGCATGTTTATGTAGGCCTAGTCTAGAGGTCAAAGGTTTCAACTACACAGCTCGACTTCTTAAGAAAGAGTTCTGATTTCAACTTTGTTTTCCTCTGATCCCATGACCCCCACATCCTCATGAGTCCTTTTGAGTCTCAGAGTATGGTCACCACAGTCACCATCCAAATTCAGGCCTGACACCATTTTACACTCATGTCTTACTGTCTTGAAGGGTGAAGGTGAACAGCAGTGACCCCGGAGACCAGTCCATGTTGTCTTCGTTTACAACTGAGAGAACAAGGCCCAGAGAAATTGGGCGGCTCGCCCGAGTATGTGCTACAGTGGGAACAGGCCCAGTCTGGGCCTCTTTCCAAAAACTGATGTACATATACTCAGATCAACACAGAATAAACACCAATGGTGAAAAGGAGCAATCAGAACAGGCCACCTGACTTGCATGGGCCAATGCGAAATGAAATGATGGAGCTCCTTATTCAAAACATATTAAAAATTTCAAGATGGCTAAAGCAGAGCAATCTTGGCATAGGGCCAAGTATGACTACAGAGGTTCACACACCCATGAAACTGACCAGCAGTGAGCTTTCATTATTTACTAGGCTTTGACTCTACGAAGGCAAAGGGGAAAGAAAGCTCTTTGATCACTGAAAATGCTAAAAAATGATCTGTTGCATAGATAAATGAATAAGTGTACGAGTGAAGGAAGGCACCTAGAAAATCGCTAAGACCCAAGGTCAGGATGAGTTAATACAGTAAGTCACCAAAAGTACCTGGTCCAATTTTTAAGGGTCACAATTCATAACCTGAAAATACCTTACAACCTAATAAACTTTCCAAGCCCCAACACAATTAAGTCACCAGAATCACGTCCAGAATGGGAGTGGCAATGAATACATGTGATAGTATTACTGTGCTTTTCTTATGTGATCAAGAAATGCCGATTATTTTACCAAAACTGTTTTGTATTTTTTTCTGTCTCTGTGCATTTAGAAATAGCCATCCAGATGTTTTATGGAACCTATCCATATGCAAAATCTACAAGCCCTTCAGATATGAATATTTCATTCATACATTGCTAGGCAACCTTGATTTGAAAACAATAGTACTAATAACAAAGCTAGTATAATACATTGAGTTTTTATTATGTCAGATACCATTCTAAATCCTTTGCATACATTTCCTTCTGAAGAAAGATATCACGTCTCTAAGGGTAGACATATTATCCTATTTTCCATAAGGAAAACAAGGCTCTGAGAGATTGAGTGGCAGAATCAGAATCTGACCTAGGGCCATTTGGACTCCTGGAGAGATGAGAGTTTTCTGGAGGGAAAAGAGTGCAGGTTCATATACAGAGAACACACCACAGGGCTGTTTCTCATATTAAGGAATACACTTTCATTTGATAAGGCCTGCAAGAAGTTTCACTTTGGTGAACAAAAACACAACCATAAAATACCAAGTATAAATTTCCGATACTGAAAATCTACATGGTTAATTTTACAGCACCCTGCAAAGGCAGACCAACTGTACAAAGGCAGGTACAAAGTTGAACAAAGATAGAGCCTCCTCACCCATATTTTATTGGGCTCCAGGGACAATTTTTTGCATTACTGTAGCAAGAAAAGAAGTTAGTTAAACAGTCCAGAGTGAAGGAAGAACCATGTTAAGATTTCCAGCCAGGGAACCTGTAATGATATACTTCATTCATGGACAAGAAAGAAGAGAAGTGGGTAAATTTCCCCTGAACATACAGGATTTGTAATATGTAGCCAAATACATGCAACTTTCACTTTAGAGCTTCAGGGGTTAATGGTTATTTTGAAGTAAGAACTATAAGAAAATGCCAATTTATAATCATGAAATGTCTCAGAGTTTAAGAGAATAGAGTTAGTGTTTCTGTCTCTGCCGAACAAGAGATAAAAGTGCTTTCACACTGATGGCTTATATTTATTATGATGTTTCAAAGTGTTAATCTGGCAGAGACATCTTATTTCTCATTTAAGACAAGCTACAGGAAAAAATTAAGAAAAAATATATAAGCATAATGAAGGCACATTCATTTTGCAGATTTTGTCTACTTTTTTATAGTACTGCCCTCCAGTGTCATGTCTTTTAATAATTTTTAATTGCTCATTAAGTGAAAATTCTGTCCTAGGTATGAAAAATTTTCAAATAATGGCAGAAAGATATTTCTGGCCAAATAATGTGAATATGTTTACATAATATACACTGTGTTTACACAATATGCACATGTAATGATGTAAAAATGCAAACACTTTGAAAGAAAATGCTGATTTTGTTCCCGTATCCATTGGTGAGTCTCCTCCGTCCCGGTGCATCCTGGTAGTGGTGGTCTCTCCCCTGCCCAAGACTACATCAGGCTCAGGGCATGAGCAGCGGCAGGACACTGTCCACGGAGACTGAGCAGAACTCTACTTCGGAAAGGTTTCTTAGGAAGGCTTGGTCTCCTGATCTGCTTTATGCGCACCTGGAGTGTGCCAGTTTTCGTGGGACCGTGCAAAGAGCTAACCCAGAACAGGCGGACAGGGTGAGGAGAGCAGAGAACACAGGCAGCCTGGAAGTCTTTGACGACGCTGTCGAACCACCTCATCTTAGGACTTCTTACTATGTGACCTGACATTTCTTCATAATTGACACAATTTCGAGCTGGTTTTCTTTTACTTGTAGATAATACCTACTTGGCTGAGCACCTATTGTGTTCTAAAATCAATACTGGCCAATTTGCACACATCCTCTCTAATGATTTTAACATTTCTTTAAGTTAAAGGCTATTTTCTCCACTTAACAGAAAAGGAACCAAGACTCTTGGAGAAACCAGTGATATACCCAATTTCTCACATCAAATTAGCAGCCAGGGTGGGATTCCAATCTAGTCTATCTGACTTCAACAGCTATCACTTAAAATCTCTGTATGTGTCTGTGTATATGTGTGGCAGCGTTGTATTTTAATATATGTCCACAGTTATATGCCTATGTGGTGTTATTTGTAGTAACACAACCATTTATCTCATTTTTGACTCTTTGATAAAATGTTAAAAATAGTGGAGGGCATAATTGAGGGAATATGCAACAAAAGAAAGCAAATGGTAAGAACTGGGAAAAGTAATCATTAGCAAATTGCCTTCTCCATTAGGAGTTACTTATTTTCCTTCTCATGGGTCAGATAATTCAAAACTCTGTCCTGCGGTTAGCTGAGACGCTGTGCCAGATAACATCCTCATTAAATACTTATCATCAAGACCATTAATGAGTAAGTGTTTTAAGGGTGATATGTGTATCTAAAGAAAATTCTGGATCAAAGGTGGCAAATTTTCTGTGTGGAGGTTACAACCATGCACTCTCCCTTTCCCATGGAAGAATATGCTAATCAATCAAGGCATTCTTTCTCCCCTGATCTTGGATGTGGCCCCACAAATTTCTACAACATAAGCTTCAGCAGTCGGTACAAAGCAGCTAGGTTTGGCTTTCTACTTTGAGACTCATTTGCCCTGTCTGCCCTACATAGGTGTCAGTGGGGGACGGCTCTTCAAGGATGTAACTGAAAATTACAGGGAAATTGGGCACTGGTAGCATATCAACCTGAGAACTGAATGAGGTGCAATTACTGCTCACTGAAAATATTATCCGTGTATGTCTGAAAACTGAGTCTAAAAACTGTATTAGCAGCAATGAAGTTTAAGTGATCCCAAAAGAAAAGGGCAAAGTGTTGTAAAATGTAAATGGCAATAATAAATTTGAGAAGTTAGATTATTTTTCGTCTGTCTCTTTTTACAGATAGCTGGCTAGATGCGCATATGTGAAGTGGATTCACAGTTTTTAAATCACCATTTGATTTGACCCCACTACCTACATAATGAAAATACAAAAATAAATATAGCATTAAGGAATCCTACTACTAAAATAAACTGTGGAGATCATCCAGATCCTCTCTGCTGCCCATCCCCCCTCACTTTGTTCTAATGAAAAAAACCAAGGCCAGCAAGGCCAGTGCCTTGTCCATAGATATCTGGTTGGCTAGTAGTTGAGCTAGGCTGAGTTTCCACTCCCAGCCCTGTCCTCTTCTTCTTTGTTCAAACTGCTCTGTCAGCCTTGTCAGTGACAGGAGCACACTTTGAACTCTATAATTACATTAAGCTTTAGATATCAGCTAAGTGTGTAGCAAAGACAAGGGGAGTGGGGAGGGCGGGAAGGGAGAGAAAGTAAATAAGTTAGGGAGAAAGAGATCTCTAATAACATTTTTACAGTTCTTTGGAGACTTGGCAGAACACAAGTTTCTGATTTTCTCGCTGACCTCTGAGAACATCAAGTCCCATGAGCTGGAGATAGTCTTGGCTTTCAGTGAACAGGGTGGGGTGGTTTTACCTGCAGAACACCACCCAGCTGGCCCAGAGACCAGCAACGCCAGAGGCAGTGCCAGAGCCAGCGAAGGGATGACTGGCTTATCGCCATCACTTTTTGTCAACCAATCTTTGCCAAACTGGTGGCTCGATTAGAACAGCTTCCCTAAAGTCTTCCAAAATGGTTCCCTGGTCCCCAAAAGGCTCCTTTATTCACTCACCTCACAAAAGACAATTGGATTTAGGGACCTTGTAAATTCAGTTAACTAAGTACATAATATTCATGCTCACAAGAAAGAAATGACTATACATAGTATGCTTCATACAAAGTAGGACAGGAAGATCAGTAAGGTTCATTTTTGTGTTGTTACTACTATAATGATCATATTTAAAAGCCCCCACCCAATTTATTATCCTAAAAGTAACAAGGCCCTCCTCACCATTCATGTGCTATATTTTTATTGTTTCTTCCACTGATTGCATCGAGGAGGTTTTACAGTAAGTGGTTGAGATTATGGGCTTTGAAGTCAGACAGGCGTAGGCATGAATCCCACCTCCGACACTGTGAGTTCTTAGCAAGGTACTTCATTGTTGCAGATGGAATAATGTGTCTATCCCTCCCCAGAGATGTCCGTGCCCTAATTCTTGACCTGTCAATATGCTGCTTTAAACAGCAAGAGGGATTTCACATATGTGATTAAATAAAGGATCTTAAAGTAGGGAAATGGTCTCTGATGATCTGTGTGGGTCCACTGTCACCACAGGGAGCACGTGTCCGAGGAGGCGTGACTACAAAAGCAGAGTTGGCGTTGGGCACAGCCGACTGTGGGTGACGATAGAGGAAGGGGCTGCACATGAAAAATAAGGGCAGCTCCTAAAAGCTGCAAAAGACAAGAAAATGCGTTCTGCCCTTGAGCCTCCACAAGGAACAGCCTTGACTTTATCCCAATGAAACTGCTTGGGGCCTTCCGGCCTCCAGAACTATAAGGTATGGCCTTTGTTGTTTTAGGCCTCAGTGTGTGGGAAGTTGTTACTACAGCAAGAGTAAACTGATGCTCCTTGAACATCTGTGTCCTCATCTATAAAATGGTAAAAAAACATATGTGCCTCACAGGGCTGATACAAGATTACGTAAGAAAATGTAACTAAAACACTTCAGTGCTTGGCAGAGACTAAGAACTCAGTAACTGTTCACTGTCATTATGCATATGATATCATCATATAGAGTGGGGATTTACATATTGCTGATTACAATGAATGGTGATTCCGTAAGTGTCATTCATTGTATCATAATAACACCTTACATTTTGAGCAGCACTTAGGTGGTTTTTACAAAGCACTTTCACCTCTTCTGTATTATTTGATGCTCATTATCCTTGGGAGTCCACAGGTGAGGGGGAAGTGCTTTCCTGGGGCACTCGTAGTACGCTGCTGGCCAGAGTAGGGATCTAGATCATCTCGTTGTAAACGCAGTAGGCTTCCAATCTCATCATGTGGCTTACAGAAATACGCACAGGATGCGGAATCTTCAAGACAAAACTGATGATGGGGTTGCTCATCGCACATCAGACTGTTTCCCGTCTGAACTTATCTCAGGGAGTTTTCTGCCAGGGCCTGGAGGCCCCGTTTCTCCAAACACAGCCCGAGCACTCTCCCTAATGCATCTAGTCAATTGTGCAAAACACAAGAGAAAAAATTCCATCCTGACCGCAGCAGGCAATCACCTTATGCCCTGAAGCGTGAAGTTTGATTACCCTTATCTCAGTTTATCATTAAATCAAAAATGTTGCTATGAATACTGGCCCAGGACTTCGTTTATGAAATGATAGAGGCCAGTCAGCAGAAATAAGTGAGCACCCTTTTTCTTAGTTTCTGTTCACTGTAAAGCTCCTTTGCAAACTGGAAAAAAAAAAGCCTCTTTTGCTTTAAGCAGATTTTATTACCTTTTTGCTCTTTCATGAGTCAGCCGGGAAGCCTTCAGCTCCTAAGCATTCTCCTCGTGCTGCAGGCAGAAGGCTTCAGCTCTCCTGCCTGGTAGCCTGCAACACTAGCCTTGAAGTCCAGCGCCTCACCTGGATGGGAATCTGTGCGCGGGCTGCACCCGACCATCGTTTCCCAAAGTGTGGCCAGGGGCAAAATGGGGCACAAGTCACTGGAGGTATTTGTTAACAATGCAAACTCCTGGGCCTGTCCTAGACCCACTGGTGCTGGGGCCCTGAGAATTCATATTCCAACCCTAAGGGATTCTGATGACATTTAAAGTTTGAGGACCACTGGTAGAAATCAAAGATGTGGGTGATGGCAGGGATGGTCCAGGGGTGTGCCTGAATTTCCACAGTGTTATCCAGGCTTTCCTCAGCCCAGGGGGCCACCAGCAGAGAACACATACCAATCATTTACATTTGTCCCTCGACACAACCAACAGTGACAACCTGATTTTTCTGACATCGTGAGTCTGAAAGAGCTGAAATCTGGGTCAGGGATAGGCAACTAGGCATCAAGGTCTGGGGTAAATCTCCAGGCCACTGGACCCCTCCTGCCAAATTCTCCTTTCCAATCAGGCTGAATCTGTGGCAAGTGTAGTAGACAGTGGGGTATGGAAGGTAGCTTGGTAGTGAATCTGGCTTCAAGGTACATGCATCGGTTAAAGACATATGATAAACTCACAGGTGAAAAAGTGATGCAGTGTTGGGGCAAGCATTTGGGTTCTGGAGCCTGACTGCATTCACTTTTCTTGAATAGCCACTGAGATACATACAGCACCCCCTGCACGCCAAGCACTGCTCTATGTGCTGTCCAAACAGTAATTCATTTACATCTCACAACAACCCTACCAAGTGGGTACCACCCATCATCATCCACCTTTACGTGGTGGAACTGAGGCTCAGAGATATTATGTAATTTGCTCAAGATCACACAGCTTAGCAGTCACACAGCCAGTACTCACACCACAAAAAGCTGGCTTCAGAGTTCACATCCTTAACCCCTCTACTGCACTGCTTCTTATGAATCCAAGCCCCCTGGTTTCACTACTCATTAGCTGTTCGCCCTGGGGAAATCACATAAGTCTCCCATCCCTCAGTTTCCTGCTGTGTGCTGATGTTATTAATAACAGTATCCACCTCATAGAATGCTGATCAAATAATTTATTTTTTTAAGATTTTATTTATTTATTTTTTAGACAGAGGGGAAGGGAGAGAGAAAGAGATGGAGAAAAGCATCATTGTGTGGTTGCCTCTCACACACCCCCTACAGGGGACCTGGGCCATAATCCCATCATGTGCCCCGATGGGAATCGAACCAGCGACCCTTTGGTTCATAGGCTGGCACTCAATCTACTGAGCCACATCAGCCAGGGCTCACGTAATTTAATATATACACTTAATGAGTATCAGACGCATAGTCAATAAATGCTACCTCTTAGCTATTAGTCCCACACTCTCAGAGGCAGCGTGAGGATTAAATTAAGTAACATATTTAAAGTTCTAGGAACAGTGCCATAGCACATGGTAAGCACACAGTAAGCACTAGCTGTTATTATTAGTCAAGTTGAGCCAGGCCAGGTTATTTTAGGTCCTGCCTGGAAGGCAACTGTGCTCTATGAGGGGGAGGAGGGGGAAGCATGCCCTTCACTTCAAAAAATAACTGGGTGGGAGCCAGACTAATTACTAGACTCAACAGGTTCTCTGCTTTACATCACTGGAATGTTCCTGAAAGGTTCCTGATATTGAATTTGTGTAGGCTTAATCCTTTTCCCCATTGACCTATTTTATAATTTCTGATTGATCTTTCATTGGCAGTGATTTTTCGGACTTAAGACTCTGTCTGTCATGTAACTATTAACTTGTAAAAGACTTAAATATACCAAGGAAAATTAAACTACTGGAGCAATTCTTGGCAAAGCAATTGGCTTAATCACTCCCTAATGTAAATGTTTTCATTCTATTTTTTTCTATGTGTTCTAATAAGCATGCTTATACTAGACAGAACTTCCAGTCTTTCCTTCCACAAAGCTTATCGAGTCCACTATTACACTGAACCACTGGTCGATTACAGTTTATGTTAACTCAAGGAGTCAATGATGGCTTGAAAACAACCCCCATACCCAAACAGTGCAGCAGCTTGGAGTAGAAATGGGCATGGAAGGAGAGAGAAGAGGAGGGAGTTCGGACAGTGGGGTCTTGGGAGCCATTGATGGGGGTCGTGTTTATCTTGAAAGCTCAGACCCAGAAAGAGGTGTGAAACCCCAGTGACTCTCAAAGATGGGGTTTTGAAAAAGGAAGGATTAGTAACTTTCCAAGTCATTTATTGTTTGTTCCCTATTGCCAAGAGACAGTCAAGAGCTCCAACCCCATTTCTTGCATAGTTTACCAGCCACCGTAGGCTCTAAATGCAATGTATTAAAAATTCAGACTCAGTGAACACTACTGAAATATTTGCTGCTCATCTACGATGTGTCATTCACTCTGCTAACTGAGACGGGGAACAGGCAGTCGGGCCTCTTAGGGCTGCAGGCTATGAGCACCTAGAGGCCAGTTCCTTACAATTTTCTGCTTCAACAGTGTCTACTTTCTCTTCCACTTCCTACCTCCACAGTCCCTTCTCCCACCACCAAAACTTCTCCTATGTATGCAATTTACTCTTCTTTATAGAATCTATATCTAGAATCCTTTCATGGTCAAAAACAAAAAAGATGAAGCCTATCAGGCAGCAACCTTCTGGGTTGGGTCTGCTAAACACTGTGGAAGAAGCCACCTTTCCAGGAAATTTGAGGCAAATCATGCCATCCCATCCTCCGAACAGTGCCATGTGCTATGGCACTGTTCCTAGAACTTTAAATATGTTACTTAATTTAATCCTCACGCTGCCTCTGAGAGTGTGGGACTAATAGCTAAGAGGTAGCATTTATTGACTATGTGTCTGATACTCATTAAGTATATATATTAAATTACGTGAGCCCTGGCTGATGTTCATGTGTGACATTGAACCATTTGGCAGTTGACATGGTGGAGGAGGGTTCAGTTCTGATCAAGGAGCAATCTGCTGAATCATCACAAGATTGATCCCATTCATTCTGATGACTTAAGCAGCAGGGCCATCTGCTAAATGGCTAAGTACAGTAGACCAGGGACAATAAATATGTGTGGATTGCAACACAAACTGCCTCTTCAGCCCTGAAATGCAAGCCTGTCTTCAGTTAGGGCTCAAAACGTGGACAACTGATCTAGACCCTCACCCCCACCCCAGGGCCTTTGCCTAAGCTGTTCTCTATGCCTGGAATGCTCTCCTTCTCCCCATCTCCCCCACTGCCCTTCACTGTCCACCTGTCCAAATCCTACCTAGTTCAAGGACCAGCTCAAATATCAGCGGCTCCACAAAGCCTTCCCTGACCACCCTCGCCAGAAATAATCTCTCACTCCTCTCAGTTTCCATAGGTCTGTGTGTATGTTTGCCCACACTGAAACACTTGCCCTTTTATTTTGGCTATGTGTTGACCTCGTCTTTTCCAGATACTACTCGGTAAGACCCCAGAGCTCTGGAACTGTGTCATGTTCCTCTCTGAACCCTCTCCCTACCCTGTCACCAATTTGTAAAGCACAGATGCTTGGCAAAAGTGAGCTGGATGAACAAATGGTCACCCCAGCAATGGCAAAAACAGAAACATTCTTCACTGATACCGCAAAAACAGCAACATTCTTTATTTCCTCCTTCTGCAGCTTTACAAATACATTTACTCCATCCACCAATTACCCAGGAGAGATCTGGGGACTTACTGATACCTGTAGACAATTCTGCAGACCAAAAGAGCTCCCCAAGACCCTTAGAATGGCATGCAAGGCCAAGGCCAGTGCAGACGCAGGGGGAGTCTGAGTCCCTGCTCTGCAGACAGCCAGCACCTGAGAGTGAAAGTGGTATTTTCTCAAAAAACTTCATCTGCTCCAGTTCATATGTGCCAGTTCCTCAGCTGAGCAGAAACTCCAGACTTTATTTTTAAATACAGACTCCAATAATAGGCTAAGTAATTCAGATCATCTTGAGGCCTTAATTATACATATACCAACAACATATTGAACATTTTAAAACCCACATTTCCTTCCCAAAAATATATGTTGGAAAACCTGAAGTTTCAGCATTATTATAGTAGTAATGTGTATTTGTTTTTCTTCTCTCCTATAGGAATGCGGAATCAAAGAGAACAACAACAGGCTGATGCAAAAGTGACAGTTTTTAATGATGTGTCTGATGACTCATCGAGGTGAAAGGATTTTCTCATAATCAGTCCTAACTAAGAAAAATGTATATTTCAGTACAATACCTACTCAAACTTTAGTACTACACTTTCCCTTCTGGTGCCACTCATGCTTGAACAGCTGCAGTTCTCACTGTCTCTGCTGATGGGGCCCATAGATACTCCCGGGAAATGGGACAAGAATACAGAATGGATCTTTACCTGCCAAGATCAGGGAAATGAATGTCCATTGCACCCTGATGCAGGAGCACTTTTTGGTGGAGAGTGATGAATTCTGTCACTTGTCCCCTGCCACTGTAACTTTGGACAGGAAAGTCTAACATGCGGAAGAATCGTGGGAGAAGATAACTGTTCCGGGCCATGTGGAAAGAAGAGCATGTCACAACTATTTGGCCACCAGGAATAAAAAGGAAAGAAGAGCACAATGTTACTATTTAGTTCAGAGAAAGAACTAACATTTAAGAGCATACCCTATCTGTACATAGCATTTTATGCAGCAGAAAATTTTCCCTTGAAATCTGAGTATTTTTTCAATTGTTGTTCTTGTACAGTTTTCTGTCTTCTACTCCCATCCCAGCCCACTACCCTAGCCCTCCCCACCTCCCTCCCATTTCCACCCCCGGTAGTTTTTGTCCATGTGTCTTTTATACTTGTTGCTCTAAACCATTCCCCTTTTCCCTGGATATTCCTATCCCTCTCCTCTCTTGTTCTCAATTTCAGTGTCTTTGGTTATATTATGCTTGTTTGTTTGTTTTGTTGATTAGGTTCCTGTTAAATGTGAGATCATATGGTATTTGTCTTTCACCTCCTGGCTTATTTCCCTTAGCATAATGCTCTCCAGCTCCATCCATGCTGTTGCAAAGGGTAGGAGCGCCTTCTTTCTTTCTGCTGCATAGAATTCCATTGTGTAAATGTACCATAGTTTCTTGATCCATTCATTTACTGATGGGCACCTAGGTTGCTTTTAAACAAATGTCAGAACTATCAGGGACTCAAACAACTGCAGAATGGCCCCTGTTACTGGAAACAACTCAGCGCAGACCTAGTTCAAAGCCTGCCTCACACACCTTCTGCTGTGTGACCTTAGGAAAACAGCCTGACTTCTCAGGGGCCTGAGTTCTTTTCTGGTCATGCAGTGACAGATCTAGGACCTACCTGATGCAGTTGTTAGGGGGTAAGATGATATAATGAAGATGAACATGCATGGTGCCTAGAATTTTGTAAGCTGACCACCAGTAAGTGGCTGAGTTTCCTCCACTTTCTCTTTATCATCAGAAGCATCATCACATTGAAGGGAACTACAGTCTTGCCACCCTGAAGCAGCCTTTTGGGATACCGATTTTAAGCTGTTTATTAAGAAACAAAAGACTCAGAACTTTGACCCTTCCCCCTTCCTGCCCAGAGATTCAGACAGATAAACCTGCTTCAGGAAGGAGACTTTAGGATGCTGGCCTAACCCTAATCTGAATTAAGTATGGTAAATAAGAGGGTTTTTCAGGCAGGGACCTGTCAGCTAGATAACTACTGGGTTGACAGGCAAGAATTTCACTGCCAAGTGTGTTCTGCTCTTCCTCTACTACCTGGAAATCGCTCATTCTCGGTTTTGAAATCTAATGCCCCATTCTACCCATTTATCCTTCATCCACAAATGTCTTACACACCCAACGTGGCCTCACTGTCTTTGGAATTTTCATGCCTGTGTGAAACACCCATGTGCACGTACTAAATTTGATTTTTCTCCTGTTAATCTATCTCTGTTAATTTGATTATTAGCCCAACTAGAAGAACTCAGAAGGTGGGAGGAAAAGCATCAGTTCCTTTTTGTAGTCTGCACATGAGCACCCCAGCTGTTTTGTGGCTGACTTCATCAGTACCTATTAGGATAAGAAACAAAAATGCTGTCTCCCTCCAGGTACATTGAAAGCCCCTTCCTACATCAAAGTCCAAAAGGCAATACTTCTAATTATACCAGTTTTTTTTTTTAAGCTTCGCAACATCATTTAACAAATATAACTACCTAATTCACATCATTTTTGCTTTAGGAAGCAATGACTGCTGTAGCAGATCTCTTACTGAGTAAAAAAGAAGGAAAAGAAGTGATGGAAAGCATTGGGCACTCTTGCACATGGGTCTCAGGTTCAGGCACAGCACATGTTCCTTGTGAAAAGGGACAGAACAAGCAACCTGTTCCATTCTCCAGAGAACCAGACTGGGCCTTTTCTGTTCTCAGCCTTTTGGGATCACAAGCTGAAAGATACGTCATTTTTTCTTCCTCTTTTCAAACAGAGTGCCTTCTGAAGGTCTAGGATTCAGTGGTGTCTGAATGGCTCCTTCTAATTCTGTAATTCCAGTGGTTTAATAGTATCAGGCTTAAGGAGGCCTTCCAGTAGGTCATGTAAGGTTGGGACATGGCCCCTCTTAAGTGGGACACACCACTGCAAGCCAGCCTTTCTGCAGGTGTGCCCCCAGGACTGGACAGGGGGCCGAGGCCCAGGTTGCCAAACAATGGAAACTTCCTGTTCTGGGTGTTAACTTTAGTTACCACAGCCAGACAATGCTGCCAGTGGTGTGGAAGAAAAAATTGCTGTAGCCAGCTGTGCTGTTCACAGTCGGATGGATTCTGTGTAGCTCCAAATGGTGATGGAGCCAGCAGCCTGTTGTAGCCAAGGACAGGATGATGGATGATCTATACACTGTGTCCAAGTAGAGAGAATGGCAGAAGTTCACTTCAGGGTTGTTAAAATGCTAATCTGGGTGAGTTAACAGAAGCTTAATAGAAAAGAGAAGTTTGAGAAATAAGTACACCTCATATGGTACCTATGTGGACCACTGATTTGATCGCCCTTGGTTACATAAACAGTTGCTTTGCAAAGGCGAATGTTGCCCAGCTTTCCTGTTGGAACGAATGAAAGCAGCTTCAGTTATCAACTGTCATCAGGGGCTGAGGAGAAGTCAGCCAGACAACTGCCACCTCAAGTAACAAGATTATGATATGCACAGTACAATTATATGATTTTTATTCTCTTCGCATGTCATGGGAATATATCAAAACACACTTTTTTCCCCAATTGGAAGTTGGCAGCAAGTACGCAAAAATAAGCAACCACCTAAGACTCTGGCTTTGGTATATTGTAATGCTAGGTCTCCATTCACATTATCCACAGAGAGTGAGATCTTCCACTTTAATGACACTTTCAGTACGTGAATTACACACTAATAGTACATTGGATTATTAGTGTTAAAAGCAGGAAGGCTGGACCTCTGTAAATATCTGTTATAATTAATCTTGTTTTTCAATTTCTAGGATAAAATAATATGCTTCCTGGAAAGGGGCGCGTATTTACATTTCTTGCCTAATGGTGTGTTTGCCAGTCTCTGATTCTTTTCATGTTGATTTAAATTTAACGTACAGAAACATGTCTGCCTCACCTGGTGCTGGAATGCTGACTAGCACAGCTTCTTGTGAATGATAACACTCAATAAATACTGAGTGGTTGGCGTACCCCAAGTGCCTCTTGCTTCTTCTAGAAACGGATCTAGAATGTGCAGGTTTAAAGTCTATTAACTGAAATAAAAGGCAATATTTTATCCTGCAATATACTAAGGAAGGAGTTCACCTCCTATGGTTACACCAATAATGGTTAGGCATTCGGCCAGGCTCTTAACTCTGCATAAAATGCATCAGAAGGCTGAAAAATGACCCTATTTCAGATGCGTTTTCCACTCCTATTTCAGATGCGTTTTTCACTCCCCGTATCTTAGTGAAATTCACAGGCAAGAACAATGACTAAGCTAATTACCAAGGTTCATTATGATGGAGCAGCAAGACGTTAAGAACTTCTCTAGTTGCAGTAAATCCTTAAAAATTATGGGCATCTTTGTGAAGCAAAACTCTGATTCCTGCCTTCTTGCCTGTGTGTCTTTCAAGCAGCAGGAACTACCGCACAGGATCCAGGGGCCCACTTACCCACAGCAGTAACTGGACAGATCCCTCCCGCGCAGCCAGCAGCCAGTGAACTGAAATCCACTGGATTTCTAAATGGCCCTCCCTCTAAAGACTAACAGGTTTACATCACAGCCATCTTTCAAATCCATCAAACCAAGGAGGATGTGACAAAAAAAAAAAAAAAAAAAAAAAAAAAAAAAAAAAAAAAAAAAAAAAAAAAAAAAAAAAAAAAAAAAAAAAAAAAAAAAAAAAAAAAAAAAAAAAAAAAAAAAAAAAAAAAAAAAACAGAAGAGGGCAGAATGTCCATAAATCTAAATTAAATTCACGTTAACCAGCTGTTTGGTGGTGGGGAAGTCATAGTATTCCTGGCACACTGTCCCACATTATAGAAACATGCCTCAAAAAGAAGGTTATCTATGTAGGGCCTCTAGTAGAAAGAAGGACATGTAGCAATATTCTGCAGGAGCCAATAAGAAACAGTAGTTGGTTGTTAAATCTAACCAAATGTGCCAATGGAGGGAAATGGTCTGCTAAACAACACATTTTGGAAATCTGAGGGTTACTGTGTTTTTGAGAGTACATTCTAGAGACCTAAATCAAAACACATACAGTAACTAAAACAACAACAAAAACAAACAACAACAACAACAACAACAAACAAGACCCAGCTTTGGCTGTGCTATACTTTATATGGCACATCTTCAGACATTTAAGTTTGTGGTAATATACACAGGCCCAAATCTCAGAGCTTACCTGGCAATTTCTATTTATCTAAGGCAGGGTAAACGTTTGTGTAATACTTCCTAGGCTGACAGAATATGCCTGTCACTCACTACATTAAACATGACTACACACAACTTAATTTCCCGACTTAGCTAAGAGAGCTAGGGGGTTTTTTAACAACAGGAATAAACAGGCATCAAAACCTATTGTGTAAACCACCAACAAAGATAGTAAAATCATCACTCTGAGGTAAGATTTCTCAGTTCGACCAGGAAGAGGCCTTGTAAAAATTCTCCAAATAAGTATTTCTCCTATTTTGCGAGGCAGAGACAATCCAATTTAGAAAAATGTTAAACTTTACTCTAGGGCTTCAACCTTGAAATAAACAAAATAATCTACTTTATTGCCCCAAATGTAGGTAGATACTACAGACTTAAAATTCTTAATAGCTGGAAGTTCTTGGGAAAATTGCCCTAGACACTTATTTTCTTTAGAAAACGGAAACACTACTGTCATTTTTATGGGGAAGTAGCCGCCTGAAGAGGTAGACATAGGTAGGTCCAATCACTGTTTACAAAGTCTATATATCTACAATAACGATCCACTGTCCCTTCTGTGTGAAAATCACCCAGCTGAGAGAGGTGAAGGGTGGGGATGTTAGAACTTGGGCTACTGACTGCTCACCTCCGAGCTCCCCTGACTTCCTCCAACACTGTAATTAATTCCGCTACTTCATTCCGCCTTAGCTCCGTGACATTTAGCTTTTTCACAAGTTCAGGATTTAAACAATCACCTGACAGCACTGGCCCCGAGAGTCGCTTTAGCAGAAATTTTTCAAACCCAATTCTCATCCACACCTTTAAGTCCTTTATGACCTTTTATTGCAATCCAAGAGTAAGACACCACGAAGGAAGCGTTAAACCCGTCTGCAGCCCAGGAACAAACAATCGCTGACAAGACTGGAAATAAAAGTTTCCCTACCTTCCTTCTCACCATCCCCCTGCCAGCGGCTGCCGAAGCGAGCGGCGGTTCCCTCCCGGCTGCTGGACGCCTCTCGCTGCCGCAGGAGAAGGGGCTCATGCAAAATTGACTCTTCTTTATTTGTTTCCATCCATAATTGATGGGTAGATGAGAATGTAACACTTTTCGGCACCAGGCTCTTGCTGCCTGGCTGAGACCCTGCCCAAGACGCTTCCGTAAATCATTTCCAGCCGGAGAACAAAGCACGGAAAGTTGCGGGGGAGAGTGGCCAGGAGGAGAAACCCCGGCGCCGGGTGGGAGGTGGGGTGGGCGGCGAGCACCCCACGGCCCCAGAGCCCATCCACCGCGCGCTCTGCCAGCAGGGGGAGAGGGAGGGTGGGCAGTGGCCGCCCCTGGGCTGGAACCCGTGCTGGAGCTTCGAAGGTGAGTACCCCGAGCCCCAGCCCCTCGCCACTAGGCGCAACAACGGGGGCGCACTGACAGGTAGCTGGAGTAAGCTTGGGAGCTGCTTGGGTCCCCGCGGCTGTGCTACCCCCCTTCTTCAGGCGCTGGCGAGGTCTCGCCTGTCCACTCCTGGCCGGGCCCAGCGCTGCGGACCCCAGCGGTCCCAGCGCCGGTTCCGGGGCAGGCGGACGGAAGGGGGTGGCCGAGCCCGCAGCCCGCTCCTTTGGCCTGGGCTCTGCTTGGCTCCCTTGCTGGCTGGAAACGCCGTGCCCGGTACTGTAGCAGCCCAGGTTGCCCCTGATAAGGTAAGGGCAACGTGGACCTGCCATGGCCAAGCAAGAAACTTTTACTTGCCCCCTTCTTCCGCTTACCCCGCCCCCAGTGGTGCACAGTGCAGGGGGGCATCCAAGTCCCCATGCCCCTCCCCCTAAGCTCCCAGCTCTGCCAATTTTGACGGGTCCTCCAAACCTCTCCAGCCTCTGCGTGTCCCTTGCATGGCAGGCGGAGAAAGCTGGTTAGAAAAGAAATCAACTCTCCAGTGACAACGCACACACACGCGCACCCTGGCTTCGATTCAGGCTCCAAGGATCTAGGTCCGATCCCCACCAGGCGACCACAGCATTACTACATTTTTGCCCGAGAGTCTTACCTCATGGGGGGAGGCTGGTAAAAATAAAGCTTGTCACGTTCAAGAAAAAAAAAATAAAGAAAAATGCAAAATATACATATATATCCCTCAGTCTCTTTAGATCTTGGCTTCCTTGATAAAATCCTGAAACTCGCCACCACCGGTCCTTGCAGCAGCGTCAGCAGCAACAGCAGAGGCAGCAGCGGCAGCGGCAGCAGCAGCAGCGGGACGAAGCAGGAGCAAAACAAATCGAGGCACAGCAAATGGTGTAATTCGATCCATCGCCAAGTCAATCCGTCAGGCGGCGCGGGGGCCCACCCCCAGGCGCATACAGCAGGAGGCGCGGGTGGCCCGGTGCGCTCGCCGGAGCCCCGCGGCCAGCGCCGCCTGGAGGCCCCCAGCCCGGCGCCGCGGCCCACTGACCCCTCAGTGGCCTCCGCGTCCCTCCTCCCTGGCGCTCTGCTGCGCCCCCTCCCTCTCCCAACGCCCGAAGAGCTACTCCTTCCAGCAACTCCCAGCGCCTCAGTCATCCAGTTCGCGGTGGCTGCTGCAGCCTGCGAAGCAGCCTTTTCGCTTTTCTTCCTCTTCCCCTCTTTCTCTCACTCCGTCACTTTCCTCCAGCTGCCCAGAGGACAAAGTAGTGAAGATCAGATGAGCTGCAGGCGCAGTTGCTTTGTAAAGTTCTGCCTTAGTTTCCTAATCTAAGATTTGTTTTTTAAGCGCATCTTCACAAGCCCGCCCCCATATTATCTTTCTCACCCTACCCCCTTCCAATTTTTCTTTATAACCACTAACCAGAACAGCTGGGAAGAAGCAATCAAACATTGCTTTATCTTTATAAAAATACAAAAATTGCCTACTAAAAATCCCATTTCTAGTTTGAACGAAAGCCATTCAGTACAGTATAATTTTGCAGGCTAATGAGCCAGTTTTACAGGCAAGTGTTTCGTGTAATATGTTGTGGGAGAAATGAGAATGTCCTTGAAGTGACATCATTTAAAACTGACTGTCACAGATGAAAGAAAAAAATCATGTATTCCAAAACAAGAGGATCTGAATCCAAACTTCATTTCCAAGCATGGGCTGCGTTTTACTAATTTCCAGTTGAATTATGCATCACTGAGGGCTCTAAATGGCTGGAATGAACCATGGTGCTCTATTTAAAGGAAAAGAAAGAGGAGAGCCTTTTCGCCAAATTTTAATTTTCATTTGAGTATAGTTAATTACCCTGAAAGAGAGAAGATAGGGGCAGAAAAATGATTTTCCTTTCCTTGAGGGTTCCTGCTTTGTCCTCAGCACGAAGTTGCAAGATTACATTTGGAAAATACCCTATTCTGAGTTGCTTCTGAACCTTTCACTGACAGCCTTGAAAAGAAACTCAGAAAGGACATCTCAAGGAACCACTTGCTGCAGGACTCATCAGGAGGACTGTTTCCTGGGTGGTTAACACTTTGTTACCAAAATGAAGGAGGAGGAATGAGGAGGGGGTGGCTTTTAAAATATAAACTCTCTTCCTGCTGTTCTTCCTATTGGAAGAAAGGGGTCGGGGGCGGAAAGAACAGCTTTGGCAACACCGCTCTTTCATTTTTCTGTTGTTGCAAAGGCTATTGTTGGCTGGGTGGCTGGTTTTTTGGGTTGTGCTGGGATGTGACATCATTGCAAGTTACTTGGCAGTCAGGGCCCTTCTCCAGCCAACTTCTGACCCAGAAAACTATGCTTGTTTTACTGGCATCCAGTCATTTTGTGTTTTGTCCATCAAGGGAGCAAGGTCCGCTGCAGGCAGAGGGCTCTGTACACTGAACGAAGATGCGGGAAGGTGACCACTGACTTGACGAGGAATCAGACTGCCACCCACCTGGAAGCAGAAAGCTCAGGAGTCGTGCTGCTTCTTCTGCAGCAGCAAAGAGAAGAAATTCAGTCCTCTAGATTCCTGAGTTCTTCACTGAAATTCAGTGATGGCCACCTCTCCAGAGTGTCACCTGACAGTGCAGGTGACAGCGGGGTCCTAGGCTAAGTTCTTAAGTCCAGGAATGAAACAACTTTAGATTACAGAAGGATATGGTAACAGGCCATTTCGAACCAAAAATTAGACATGTTTTCACTTTCAGTATCAGTCTAGACCCTTAGAGCCAATCCCTTTGTTTTGCTTGCTAGGGGCACAGAGGTCAGTAAGTGGACAGTCCACTGGCATCCAAGGAACCACCCTTCATCTGGATCAAAATGATTTTGACTTGTTAAGGACTGATCATTTCCCTGGTTCCCAGAATCAGAAATGGCACTCTTTCTATTAGGATTTTAGTGGAAAGAATTCTAAGGAAACTGCTCACCCTTTATGCAATTTATTGGCATCTGAACCTTTCAGTTGATTTCATACACTTTTAACCTGTTAGCCTTGTTTACTTCTCTAGTCCGATCCCACGCCCCAACTACCACCTTATTCTATAGACAGGTAGCTCCCCATCCTGTGAAATGTCCTCATGTCTTCACCTGTGGTGTCTCTGATTTCTGGGGTATTCATTCCCCATAACTGATGCACTTAAATTTCTGCTTTTCTTGACTTTGAACAAAATTTTTGGTTAAGTGTCAAAATTTCCCCCATCCCATTGCCTCTGGAATGGGTTTAGCACCTCTCTTCTGTGCTCTCCTAGCAAGTTCACTTATGTAACTTACCAGACTGAAGAAAAAGTGTCTGTTTAGGATGTCTTCCCTATTGACTGCTTCTTAACTACAGGGATCATGTCTTACCTGGGCAGCAACAGTGGCTAACCCAGTGCCTGGTTTTTAATGGATAGTCAGTAAATACTCGTTAAACTGATCTGATCAGGGAACCTTGAACTTGTTCACATTATTTTATGTGCCAAAGCAGACAGTATAGTCATCTCTAAATTGCATTCTCCTCCAGAGTAGGGATTTATTCACCTGGGCAAGCAAAGTACCTGTGAAAGGATGTTTGTTGGAAGAGTGAATGATGAAGGAAGGGAGGGAAGGAAGATATTTAGCTTTTTCTGTCCCCAGAAAGGCCACTTGAAGGGCTCAGTGCTGTAGGTGGGTAGTGACTATGCTTTATAGTGTTATCTGCATGTATCTCCCATCCGTGGTAAGTAGTAACCTAATTCACAATCTATTTTTTGTTTATTTACTTTAAAAGTAAAGTTCAGAATTTTATCTCTTTTATTTCCAACCCAGTTTTAAGAGTGAAAGCTAACTGAAATTTATAGAAAATCTGTGTGTGATAGTCAATAAAATTTTATCAATTGCCAGAGAGTAGTAGCACTCTTTAACTACTACAGTTGTTAAACAAAGCACTGATGCTTAATACATGCCAAATGTTGTTCTAAGCAAATATTAACTCACAACAGGTCTATGAGGTAAGCACTATTATTGTCTTCATTTTATGTAAGAGGAAATTGAGGCTTAGAGGGTTTAAATGACTTGCTAAGGTCCACAAAAATAATAACTAAATAGGATCTGATTTTTACCTATTAGTTTTAATAGTAGTTTTAAGAGTGAGGGCACAGTTAATAGAAGGTTTTAGAACATTAGACAACTTGATTCAAAATCAGACACTTCCTCTTGGGATACTTTATTCAACTACACTGTGCTTCAGTCTCCTCATCTGTGAAATAGGGGTGATAGCAATATTTCAAATGAATTTCATGAAGACGGAAGGTGATAATGCATTTAAAGTGTTTAGCATCTTACCTGGAACACAGCAAGCACTAAATGAATATTAGTCAATGTTATTGCATATGCCCTGAAGGTGTGCAATCTTAGAATCCTGTAGAATTGAATCAGAAACTTAATTCCACCTCACAATAAATGTGAAATTTAAAATAAAAGTATTGGGTATGTTGCATGCAATGGGTTTGCAACTAATTTTTGTCCCATTCCATCTCCTTCATTCCCTCATCAGGGCGTATGTGTTTATTAATTCAGATTCACTATTCACTATCCAAAATGAAATAACATTTGTATAAATTTTAATGAATAATACAGATTAGGATGGAACCTTTCATGTTTCAAAATAAAAACATAGAGGTATTGAAATTTCGAAGGTAGTTACAGCGTCTGTGATTACTTTAATTTGAAGAGCACATATAGCATTACTTGCATCTGCACATTATAGAAAGTGCTTTTGTGGCAACGGAATGCTTCCAAAACTAATCTAAGCTCTCCATGATGTGATAAATCATTCATAGTATAGACCCAAATCTCGGCATCTGCATAGGCACAGCTGTCCTCCTTGTGTCAATAGTCTGCATATATGAAAGTGACTCTGCCAAGATATTTCACTTTAATGAAAAATATTTATCATGGTAAATCTTCAACCTCAAGAGTTTACTGACATAATTCATTTCTATTATTATATACTATGATAGTATACCACCACAGCTAGGCTTATATTTGGAATTATAAAAATGTGCTTTTTTAGGCATTTTGATTACCCTCCCTTAGCATGAATAATTTTTGCTGTACTCTCTGAGTAAAGGGAATGCAGCATGCATTTATGGAAATAATAAGTCAGTTGCTTATCTAATTTTGCTAATGACTCTGCAGGTACTGTGTGGAAGGACACTGAGTGTGCAAGCCCAATGGAAAGAGTTAAGCTATCTTTTTTTCCGTCAGAAAGATGACCATCAAACAGCCTTTAATAATGCTAACCCATCTGAAAACAGACAAGAGATAGGAATGCTGTCATTATTTTGTCAAAGATCTTTTGAACAAACAGAAGCAAAATAAATTTTTTGGAGGGAAGCTCAAATAAAAAGATGGTAATTCTACCGGAATTGCTTAATCACACTTCTGTGTACTTTGAGAAGAAATAGTTAGGGTACAGGGGTGCCAGCTCACATCCCAGCAGATGGAAACTCCTGACAGTTGTTTCTCCATCAATTCACAGTGACCAAGCCTGTGACCTTGAAGAACTGGGGCTGAGTGGTATCTATTAAATGTTAGAATGTCTTAACAAGGAAGAGAGAGAATGAAAATAACCTAAAGTGGTAGAGAATTACAACTTTTTACCTGTTTTTCTAAAATACTTTTAAATTTGTTTTTAAAAACAAACGTCCCTTGCCTAATCTTTAATCTTTTTTTTCTTAAGCCAATGTTAAAATTCAAATCAACAAAATAGAAGAAACTACCCGGATAACTGTTACATCACAGATACTGGCTAGCCACAGTAGTGTCACTTAATCCTTACCAGTGCTCTTGGAGACAAGGGTCATTTAGGAATAAAGAAACCCAGCTTGTTAAGTTAACCATTTTATCAGGGTTTTCAGCCCTAGAAGATGATGGTGTTTCGGGTCTAACACAGGTCTTCTGGGCTCTCAAGTCTACTTTTCTTTCTAGGACACTGCACTGTGAAACCATGGAAAGAATACAGGTTTGCAACAGTATGTCTTGGATAACACAGAAAATAAATCTTTTAAAAACACACAACTACATGCTCAAAGCTAGGTTAAAATGTGCTTCAATTGCTAATTCTTTGATTGTTTTGGCTTGTCACATATAAAATAGTGTCGGGAACTCTGCAATGGGGTTTATAACACAGTTAAGTTTAAACTCCTGTACATTATAGGCATTCTATTATGTATGCATCTCTGAATCACTTAAAAATAATGAGAAAAAAGACCCATTTAACAGCATGCCCATTTTTATTAAAATAAACCTTACTAGTTAAGTTATAAATGTTGCAATTAATGATCAGGGCAGTACAACTGCAACTTTCACACACTCACACACACACACACACACACACAACCAAAGGAAAAACACCCAAATCACTGAATGCATACAGGAACCACTGTAGTAGGCAGAGTTTCAGAGCTAGCTCATTGCCAGAAACCATTTGTGCTGCTGGTTGGTTAAAAAAAGACAGTATAGGATTCGAGGTAATTTGTGTCTTTCCAAATAAAGGAACATAAAGGATACATTTTTTTTCTTTCTGTGTCTTCTCAGATAGGATATTTGCTATCTGAGAAGATATGGACATATCATGCATATCGAACATAATTAGATTCATTTTGAAAATTACACTGCTAACTGCAAGGATCGAAGGGGAATAGGTTTATGGGGGACAGGAAGAAGTTGACATTCTGGGATAAAAATCAATAGCAAACAAACACTCTTTGCAGTCCACCTTAATTACAGAACTTTTCTAAAATCCCAAATGTCCTATTAAGCTGTGATGAAGTGGCAAGGCCCAGCGGCACATGGGAAGATACATTTGGCCAACAGCGTTTAAATCTGGGTCTGAGGCATGGTGTCACTGAGTCAGCAGCAACGCAAAGGAGGTGACCGGAGGTGACCGGAGGTGACCGGAGGTAATGCTCTCTCTACCAGCCCCAGTCACAGGGGTTTCATCGATGTCCTAGAAGGAGGCTCAGGAGAAACCTACAGTCTGTCTAACCTTTGGCTGGTTCCACAGAGTGCTCTGCCTCAGTTCTCCTTGTCCCCGGATCTCTTTGGCCTTTGAACCAAGAACCTATCATTAGTTGACCGCCAACAGGAAAAAACACTTAAGGCCTGTAAATGTTTATAACAGACTTTCTCACCAGGTTGACCCTAGCAACCAAGTTAGACCTAAACATTATCTGATTCACTCAACTGTGGTCAAGAATGAGCTCCCCCTCAATGGTTGTCTTCCGAAGCTCCTACCCTAGGATCAAATAAAAAGATGGTAATTCCACTGGAATTGCGTAATTTTACTTCTGTGTACTTTAGGAATAATAGTTAGGGTACAGGTTTTGTCAGCTGAAAAACCCCTTTGGACTTGTCTTTTCAAGGAAAGCTTGGATAAGGATCCTCACAGAATTCCCCATTGTCTGAATTCATATTTCAGTAAGAAAGCTGAAGGAAGGAACTGTTTGGCCAAGAGTCCTTCTGGAAAATCCAGAAAGGTCCAGAGGACTGTTTAGAGGTTTTTAACATCATCACAGACCAAATAAGTTAGAGTATTTCCATGTTGAAGTTGTATCCAGTGATGGACTTTTAAATTCTTAGTGCCTCTGGATTCATGCGCATAAATGGAAGGGGAGGGGTGGGGGTATGTTTTTCTCTGAGTTCTTGTTCAAAACCTTTGTGAGTTCTTTGCTATATTAAAATCTTTGGAACTGTGCTCATAAACCACTCCAATATGTTCTGAATCTGGGTCATAATTACAGAATAAACACATTCATTTCTCATCAAAAATTTTAATTAAGAATTCCAGTTATGCAATTATTTGCTAATAAATAATACCTACTCAGGACCAAAGCATAGTATTAAATGTGTTTACTCAAAGTATGTTTTATAAAGATAGTTTCCATGGGTCACTTTCTCATTTTTAAGTCATTGACCTTATATTAAAATAAGAGGAAACGACCCTGGCTGGTGTGGCTCAGTGGACTGAGTGACAACCTTCGAACTGAAGAGTCACTGGTTTGATCCCCAGTCGGGGCACATGCCTGGGTTGCAGGCCAGGTCTGCAGTGGGGGGCACTTGAGAGACAAGCACACATTGAAGTTTCTCTTCATCTCTTTCTCTCTCCCTTCCCCTCTCTAAAAATAAATAAATAAAATCTTTAAAAAATAAAATAAGAGGAAACAGTTTATCTCCTATTTTGTTGAGATTCGTGGGGATTCAGGAGACAAGATTAGCCTAAAATTTCTGGGAATAACTTAATATTACTCTAATCAGTCATGAGTTAAGCTCTTCATTAATATCAAGTTACTGAATTCTGTGATGTAACTGTTTAGATCATTTGGTGAGGCTACTGGATTGCCCATTCATTGGCTAGGTTTTGACTAGAAAAAGTGAGGCAGTGCAGGCAATTATTTGTGTTTTTATTGTGCTTTCAAGAAAGCTACCCCACTCTAAGCTACTGCTTCTTTAAATATGCTTTTAGTTCCCATGTAATATGGGAATAGTCAATTTGCTTTCATTTAATGTATTTGTGATCTTTTATATTGATGAACCAAAGATATATGTAAATAAACAAGTAAGTAATCCATTTTTGCTCCCAAGTAATTGTGCAGCCTATAGGAGAGAGTTTTTTCTAGAAAAAAACTGCAAACATAGTTAACCCTTTCAAGTTTAACCACTAGAAACATGCAAGGGCTGAGAAAGACTATTGGCAGAAATGTTTTCCCTAAGAGACAGCCAGTTCTAAGGCAACAGGGACCTTCCAAATCAAATTAGGCATTGCAAAATCCAATCAAGGTGACAAGGAGGCATTCCCCTGATAAGAATGCAACTAAAGTGGAAGAGGGCAAGATCATTCACTCATTCATCCTTGCATACATTCGTTTCACCATTTATTAATAGCAGTAATCTGCTTTGTGTAAAGCACTGTGTAGAGATAAATGAGAAATACCTTGCATTTAGACAGCAACTTAAAGTTTGAAAAGCAGTTTTATCAATCAGAGACCTGGCAGGAAACAGATGGCACATTTGACTTGGGTACTTTGCAGAGCCTTTAATAAAGGGATTATTTGTAGGAGTGTGGGCAGAGGGCAGAGAAACCACAAGGGAGACTACCCTGGGGCTTGCCTGCCCCTAGGACAAAGGAGCCAGAGGAGAGAGCAATTAGCAGAACCTGGAGACATAGAGGTGCTGTGGAGAGGAATTTAGAGGTCAACCTCTAGAGGGGCAGAGTAGAGAGAAAGGACAGGGAGTGGATCTGGTGGAGCAAATGGAAACTCATGGTTTACTTTTATTTTGATCCTTATAGAACACTATGTAGTAAGGACACTAATTTTGCAATGGGAAAACTGAAACCAGGAGATTTGCTTCTTATAACTTAGTTATATAGCAGCACCAGACCTTGAACACCTAACTCTTTTGAGTCTAGATCCTGCACTTATCACACTGCCTCCCTAGTCTTTCTCCTTTGGACTTCCTTATGATGCTTATCTCACTGTAATGCATTATCAACATGTTTTTATCACCTACTGGATTAAGCTTCTTTAGAGAGAGAACTAGGTCTTTGTATCATTGGTGTCTAGAATAGTGATTGGGACAGGAAACCTGGAGACATGTCTGATGGAAGGAAAATGAGTGGGGGAGTGTGCAACCTATGATAGATGTGTCAGAGGCTAACTTCATAAGTGGCAGAATGCTGTAGATGCTAAATCCAGAGGTGGAGGGAAAGTGTTGTAGACAGAAAAAGGGGGAATGAATAATAGTGTGAGTTGTAAAAGACTTCATGACATGGGGTCACAGGAGCTGAGCCCCTAGAACACTGAAAGGTGTGTCGAAGGTAGAGGAATATAACCCAGTTATTATGGGCTGAGGGGCAGCAAAGGCAGGAAAGGGTGGTAGGGCTTGGGCATGATTGGCATTCCTGGGGGCCAGAGGTAGGAGGTGTGATTGGAAGGACAGGAGAGAATAATTGCATGGGATTTCTGAATTGGCACTTGCTGGAGTTTGAGTGTTTTTCTTGGAGTGTTTAGAAGCCAGAGTTTTTTTGAGGAAAGGAATATCATAGCCTAGGCTGAGGTTCTCAGAGACAATACTCATGCTAGAGGAAGTAACAGGTTGGAGAAGCTGGAGATTTCAGAAGCAAGGATGCTAGTGTAAGGCTCAGGAGAGAAAATGACTTTGGTGGTGGTGTAATCAATAGAAAAATAAGAATACACAGCAGAGACACAGCAGATTGAGCTGATGTTCGAATGTCAGTGAGGGCAAGGGAGATTTTTCCAAGTTTCTTAGTCTGGCCCAATTTAAAGAAAAGTTGAATTAGTATAAGAGATGGGGACACAGGAGGTGGAGCAGATTTGCAGGGGTCATAATTGACTTTGGTCTTGGACAAGTGGAGCTTGAAGTGCTGTTACCAAAACCATGGTAACCATGGGGGGATGCCCAGTGGCAAAATCAGAAATTGTTATTATAATTACAGTTGGTAGACAGGAGAAACTTTCTGTCTTGAAAAACACCATCATCCAAATGAGCCAAATACATATATGAAAGTAAGAGGAAATCTAAGTCTAGTTTCCAACAATGACCTAGGGGAGCCTATGTGACCAAAGTCTCATGTGCTCGGAAACATTGAAGTAAGAAACGTCAGTCCTTCCCACTCCTGGACTGTTCCATCCAACATGGAAACCAGGCAGAGGAGAGTCATGGAGTTATTCCCACTCTTCACTCATGTCTTACAGACACGGGGAAAGTAGGCCTGGCAATCCATCATATCATATCTAATGCTTTTTTAAGCCAGCTCTTCACTGATGCCTTTGCAGAGTGGTACTTTTCAGAAAATGCTGATAGTTGCCTTTAAAATGTTTTGTGAAAACATCCAAAAGTCATTTTAGAAGTGTTAAAGGAACCTTCATCTTAGTGTGGTGTAGATGAGAAAAATGTTCAAAAATTAATTTACTTAAGCCATTATCACTCCATGTAAAATTAGGCATCCTTTGACTTTGATTATCAATTTTTGCTGCTAAAGTCTAAATGAATTACAGAAACACAGTTCAGTGACTTTTCCCCCCAATTATCTTAAACAACATGAACATTGCCATTTTTCTTGATTTGAAATGTTAGCATGAAATATAATAGAGAATGGATCATTTCAGAGTAAAAAATCACATTTTGATAGCCAGATGATAAAATGTTATAACAATAAAGATTAGATCACTTCCAATTCTCTTTACAAAAAGTTCTGGAAAAAAACAGAATATAATTTGAATTCTTCAAGCATATTTTCCCTTTTTATTGGAAAAAGAAAGTATATGAAAAGCAAGTGGTGGAGCTGTGTGCATCACAAGATTATTCAATGACCAGGGTGAGCTTTGCAGTAACTCCACCTTACAGACTATTTATAATGTCATGAGTATAAGATTAAAAAAATGGATACTTTTTGTGTTTCTTATGGTGATCAGTTTCTTCATTTATATTTTGCAGGCCATTTAAAAAACTCATAGCATTCGGCTAGTATTTCAGGGAGGAAGAGAGGCAGGATAAAAGAGGAAGGGCAGAAAAAAAGTGTGGCAGAGTGAGATAAAAGGAGGACAAATGAAAAATCTAATTAAACTTAATGGCACATTTCCAAGAAAAAGATAAAGTCTTTAGCAACATCTGCAGTTTCAATTTTTGAACTGTAGGTACTTCTATTGTCAGGAACTTACTTGTTTTTTCCTTTTTGTTTTAGTATTTGTCATTAATGGAAGGAGAAATAAAATAGACATAAGTATTTGCTAATTCCTTGCAAACCATTTCAAATTACAAAGAATATCATAGAATTTATGCTTAATTACATAAGCAACTTTTGTATTAAAAACATCATTTTATTACCCTTTATAAACATTATATGGATCCATTTAGTTTATGGTTAAATTAAGAGGAAGTGAAAGGCAGGGCAAAACTACAAAGGATTCTTTCCTCATCTTTTAAACCGACTTCATTAGAACCATAATTTAGTGCTATGTCTATCTAAGCAATTCAAGAGCAGAGATGGGGCAAATCTACACTTGTATTATTCAGTCAAATGTTGAAAAACTGGTGTTTAGCTTTTGATGAATATTTAATATGCCAGAGAGCTCTCAAGACTCCACTTTAGCACTGAGATCTGGAGCCATTGTCAGCAGAGACTGAATTGCTGATTTGGCCTCTTGAGCTCTCTCTACCACTTTTCTTCCTCAGATGTCCCTTCTGTTGCAGGGAGGTGGAAAAATACAACACCTTGTTGCTCAACAGTCTCCTATGTGTGCTCTGTGGATGAAGGAGATTAGGAAGAGGACTCCGGGACTGAGGCAGTCCCCACTCTGGAGAAGGAGAAGGAGCAGGAGCAGGTTCCCTTTGATTTGAGGTTGCAGGAGTGTGGCTATCCAGCAAAGATGTATGACTCCCTGGTGATGGCCTTAAGCCTTGAAGACTTGGTAGAAGGCCAACAGGTTTCATACCACAGCGTAGATTTGGGCCCTGATTTGAGCACCCCTCCCTTGCCTCTTGATCGGTACAAGTCAATATGGGACAAGAACACAGGGATTTCAGAGAGCACTGGTCTTAAGTATTTGTGCAGTTCAGAGGGAT
This sequence comes from Anoura caudifer, assembly GCA_004027475.1. Lineage (NCBI taxonomy): Eukaryota > Metazoa > Chordata > Mammalia > Chiroptera > Phyllostomidae > Anoura > Anoura caudifer. The sequence goes on along the minus strand of PVKU01000719.1, from coordinate 162,852 downwards.
TGATTGGAAAGTACTGGTTGGGATGGCCTGGTGTGACTCTCTGACTGAAATGGGAAATGGGGAACTTTGGGGTAAAAAATCATGGAAGAATCAATTCTAGAACTCTCTGCTAAAGATTACAGAATTATTAAGTCATATATTATGTTATCCAGTTGTTTTTTATTAAGGTATGTGCAAGGAGCACAAATTTTCTTTTTGCTTAGCTTTGGTATTCCAACAATTCCAAGTTTCCATTTCATCTTCTGTAATGTTTAGATAATATATAACATGAGGTTATTGTTAGAAACAAAGTAATTAATGTTTGTGAAAACATTATATAAATTTTATGGAGTAAAACTGTAAACCCCTATAATAAGTTTAGATTTTATTAAAGTCCAGTGACTAAGCTGATGGCCATATAAGAATCACATGGGTGCTTTGTTAAGTATGTGCCATGCCTGACTCTCCCTCCCCCTCCAGTGTGCCTCTTCTCTTCTCTCTCACGGAGCATTATTGCTGTAGTGATCCTCTGTTAGACTGTTTCCCGTTAGTTCTTCAGAGTAATACAAAGGCTAAAGTAACTGCCTTTAGCAATGAGTGCTAGAAAGCTGGAACCGTATTTGTATCCCTAGTGCCTAGGACAGACAGTGTCTGGCTAAATATATATTTATTGAATAGACAGGTTGAGTGATAATACAGAAATTATAACCAGAAAGACAAACATATTCCTATTAATATGATACATATTTTTAAAAAATTTACATACATCTTGAACACAGCTCTGAAACAAAACTAGAATAAGATAATTCTTTAATGTGGGCAAAATGTAATCTGCACATATCAAAATCCAATACAGTTCTTAGTGGTAAAATATACCATTCTTTTCCAAAGGAAACCATAGATATCAGTCACCAATTGCTACTATTTTATACCATGTTTTTAAATTTGCCAGCTAAAGCAATAAGTCAGGAAAATGAAATATATTAATAAGTATTAGAAGGAAGGAGGCAAACATTATAAGTTTTTTAGAAGGAATGGATGTTTACCAAGGTTAATAGTTCATAAAATAATGCAAAAATCACTAGCTTTTCTTTCTTTCTTTTGAAGACACAGTTAATTCTTTATTTATTTACCCAAATAATACTGACATAATCCTTTGGAATATGCCAAATGTCACACAAATATTATTGCAACATATAATGGGAAAAATACCACATTTACAAAGGCACATTAAACATAGATCACTTGAGGATAAACTTGGAAAGAAATATGCTAGACATATATGAAGAAAATTATAATGCTCTTCAGAACAACATGGGAGAAGACAAGTAAATGAAGAATCAAATTTTATTTTTATATGAGAAGTGTCAATATGATAAATATATCCATAATCTTTAAATTAATCTCTAAGTACTGCAATTGTATTAAGTTCCCAGTGCTTTTTTTTCTTTGTGAAGATATTAATGACTGCTTTTAAAAACACTTGAACTGTAGTTATAATATATGACTAGTTTAAATAGAGCTGGACAGAGAAGGTAATGCTTACTTTAAAGGTACAACAAATAAGGACTTCCAGCCAACATGGAGGTGTAGGTAGACACACTGTGCCTCCTCACACAACCAAAACAAGGACAACAACAAATTTAAAAACAAAAAACAACCAGAACTGGCAGAAAAATCAAACTGTATGGAAGTCCAACAACCAAGGAGTTAAAGGAGAAACATTTATCCAGACCGGGTAGGAGGGGTGGAGTCAGGCAGCTGGGCAGACAGGACTCATGGCAAGGCAGTGAGGGGCTGGTGGACCAGCAAGACAGTGGCTTACAGACTGGGCAATCTCACATTCACATGCAGATAAACCGGGAGGAAAACCTGGAGAGCTAGACAGACAACGCAACCCATGGTCCCGGCGAGGGGAAATAAAGCCTCAAAGCCTCTGACTGAAAACACTTGTGGGGGTTTAGGCGGCAGTGGAAGAAACTCCCAGCCTCACAGGAGAGATCGTTTGAAATACCTACAGTGTCCTAGAATGTACACAAGCCAACCCGCCTGGGAATCAGCACCAGAAAGGACCAATTTGCTTGTGGGTAGCAGGGGAAGTGACTGAAAACCAGCAGAGAGCAGAGCAAGTGGCACAGTTCCCTCTTGGACCCCTGCCCCACATACAGCATCACAATGCAGCGACTGGGTTGCCCAGCCATGGTGAACACTTAAGGCTCTGACCATTTATGTAACAGGTGCGCCGCCAAGACAAAAAAAAAAAAAAAAAAAAAAAAAAAAAAAAAAAAAAAAAAAAAAAAAAAAAAAAAAAAAAAAAAAAAAAAAAAAAAAAAAAAAAAAAAAAAAAAAAAAAAAAAAAAAAAAAAATTGGCCCAAATGAGAGAGCAGTTCAAAGCTCCAGAAAAAAATACAACTAAGCTACAAAGAGATAGCCAACCTATCAGATACACAGTTCAAAACACTGGCTATCAGGATGCTCTAGGAACTCACTGGGTACTTCAACAGCATAAAAAAGACCCAGGAAGCAATGAAGGTCGCATTATGTGAAATGAAGAAATATCTATAGGGAACCAACGGTGATGGGAAGGAAACCAGGACTCATATCAACAGTTTGGAGCAGAAGGAAGAAAGAAACAGTCAACCAGATCAGAATGAGGAAACAAGAATTAAAAAAAAAAAAATGAGAAGAGGCTTAGGAACCTCTAGGACATCTTGAAACATTCCGACATCTGAATCATAGGGGTGCCAGAAGGAGAAGAGGAAGAGCAAGAAATTGAAAACTTATTTGAACAAATAATAAAGGAGAACTTTCCCAATCTGGTGAAGGAAATAGACTTTCAGGAAGTCCAGGAAGCTCAGAGAGTCCCACAGAATTTGGACCCGAGGAGGAACACACCAAGGCACGTCATAATTAAGTTACCCAAGATTAAAGATAAGGAGAGAGTCTTGAAAGCAGCAAGAGTGCAGGAGACAGTTACCTACAAAGGAGTTCACATTAGACTATCAGCTGATTTCTCAAAAGAAACCCTACAGGCAAGAAGGGACTGGCAAGCAGTATTCCAAATCATGAAAGGCAAGTACCTACATCCAAGATTGCTGTATCCAGCAAAGCTATCATTTAGAATGGAAGGGCAGATAAAGTGCTTCCCAGATAAGGTCAAGTTAAAGGAGTTTATCATCAGTAAGCCCTTATTTTATGAAATGTTAAAGGGACTTACCTAAGAAAAAGAAGATCAAAACTCTGAACAGTAAAATGACAACAAACTCACAGCTATTAACAACCAACCGAATTTTTTAAAAAAGCTAGTAAAAAAACTAAGCAAATAGCTGGAATAGGAACAGAATAACAGAAATGGAGATCACATGAATGGTTATCAGTGGGGGAGTGGGATGGGGAGAGAGGGGGAAAAGGTACAGAGAAGAAGTAGCATAGATGGTGGGTAGAGAATAGACAGGGGGAGGGCAAGAATAGTATAGAAAATGTAAAAGCCAGAGAACTTATTTGTACAACCCATAAACATGAACTAGAGGGGGGAAATGTGGGTGGGATGGGGTGTGCAGGGCAGAAGGGAATAAACGGGGGAAAATGGGACAACTGTAATAGCATAGTCAATAAAATATATTTTTTAAAAAGTACAACAAATAAGACAATGCTACAGTGATGTAGGAGGAAGCATCAAAGTCAATGGAATAGAATACAGAGATAGACACAAATTTTAATATAAAAGTTAAAATCATCATAATATGCAAATTAAAATATAAATATGGTAGCATTTTAAGGAACAGGGAAAAGATAAATTATTAAATAACCAAGTTGAAACAACTGGTTATCCACTTTAGGAAGAAAAGCTAAAATCCTATATTTTACTTTGTTGCCCACCAAAAATAAATTTTTAATGAGTAGAATATCTAAATTTTCAAAAAAGATTACAAGAAAATACAAGTGATTATTTTCATGAACCTAAAGAAGAGAATTTCTAAATATGGCACAAAACTGATAGATAAATAAAAACTGATAAATAGATTAAAAGATTGATATAATGACTATAAAAATATAAAAATTTATATACAGTGATAAACAATAAAACTTGAAAATAGCAATTTAAAACCATTTGCAACATAAGAACACAAAGATTACTCTTTCTTAAATAACATCTATATCGAGACATAATTCACATGCTAAAAAGTTCATTCTTTTATAGTATACAAGTCAGTGATTTTTAGTATATTGATAAAATTGTGCTTCCACTATAATCTAATTCTAGTATGTTCTCATCACCCCATAAAGAATCTCTGTTTCCATCAACATCCTTCCCCTGCACCTGGTCACCACTCATCTACTTTCTGACTCCATAGATTTGCCTATTCTGGACATTTCATACAAATGGAATCATAAATTATGTGCGTGGTCTTTTGTGTCTGGCTCCTGCCACTTAACATAAATTTTCAAAGTCCATCCATATTTTATCATGTATCAGTACTTCATTCCTTTTTTTATGGTTGAGTAATGTTCCTTTGTGTGAATATATCTTTTGTTTATCCATTTATGAGCTTATGGAAATTTGGGTTGTTTCCAATTTTGGCTATTGTTACTGATACTGCTATGAACATTTACATACAAGATTTTGCATGGACATACGTTTTCATTTCCCTCTGGTTTATACTTAGGAGTGGAACTGCTCCGATAATCCTGTTTATCTTGTTGAGGAGTGCCAAAGTGTTTTCAACATTGGCTGCACAATTTTATATTTTTACCAGCAGTGTATGAAGGTTCTAACTTTTCTACATTCTCACCAACACTTGCTATTACCAGCTTTTTGAATATAGCCATCTTAGTGGGTGTGAAATAATATCTCATTGTGGTATTGCTTTGCATTTTTCTGATGATTAAAGATGTTGAACATCTTTTAATATGCTGATTGGCCATTCGTACATTTTCTTTGGAAAAATGTTTGTTCAAATTCTTTGCCTATTTTAAAATTAGGTTATTTGCCTTTTTATTAATGTGTCAAAAGAGGTATATTGTAGATAAAAATCCCTTAGCAGATATATATGATTTGCAAATGTTTTCTCTCATTCCATGGTTTGTCTTTTCACTTTCTTGGTGGTGTCCTTTGAAGCACAAAAGTCTTAAATTTTGATGCAGCCCACTTTATTTTGTATTTTGTTGCTTGTACTTTTAGTGTTATATCTAAGAAACTATTGTCTAAGCCAAGGTCACAAGGCTTTACTCCCTTGTTTTCTTCTAAAAATGTAATAATTTTAGCTTTCACATACAAAGGTAAAATATACTTTGAGTTAATTTTATATGGTGGGAGGTAGAGCTCCAAATTCATTCTTTGATATATAAAATGACTAATACTCTTAATATGTTAAGTGTACTTCATAAGAAAAGGTACAAATATGTCGATAATAAAATGGACAAGTGATATTGAGCAGATAATTTCAACCAATTGACTTATAAAAAGTGCAACTTCAATAGCAATCAAAATGAAAATTAAAGCAATGAGTTATTTACACTCAATAAGGTTGGCAGTAATTTAAAAGATGGGTAAAATGCAATGTTGGGGATATGTGAGGACATGAGTATCCTTGAATGAGTTGGTGGGAGTAACTTGGGATTATGTATCTGAATGTAAGATGTCCTTATCCTTTTAACTGGAAGGTCCATCTCCATAAATTAATTCTCTAAACAAGAATTAGGCAACTGCACATGATGTATAAGTACTTAGGGCCATTTATAATAGCAATAAGTTTAAAACAATCTACATATCTATTAATAGGAGAATATTTAAATTTAAGTGTATTCAGTCAGTAGAATACTATATAAATTTTTAAAGTTATGGAGCATATTAATATTTTCTGCATAGAAAATACATATACTATATACTAAAAGATAAAGATAGGCTACAGATAACGCTTATTTCATTTGCTTCTCTTTTTGAGAAGCAAAACCAAAATGAAGGGTGTGTGTTAAAATAGCCCAAAGTTTTTTTTTCTTCTCTCCCCTCCATGTACTATCAGAAATTTTTCTTCTTTCATTGAGAAAAATTAATTTTATTAGCAGAAAAAATGTAATCTTTATTAAGAAAGTCTAACCCCTTGTAAAACTTTTCAATATGTTCCCACATGTGATACACATACACACATAAGCCTACCTCATCCTCTTTTTTCTCCAAAAAAAAAGTGAGAAAGAAAATTGGGCCATTATTTAGTATTAGACTCAAACTTTATTTTTATCTCTATTATTGATTTGGATATTTTAAAGAGGGCTTTTTAATGTCAGGATTATCTAGATATTAATTTTGTACTTTACTTTGATTTATAAAAATGTAAGTTCAAACAGTAGAAGTCATTTTTCCCTGCAAGACATTTCTGGAAATAGTCACAAATGTGTCACTTCATAATGGGCTCTTTTCTCTTTTTCTACAGGAACACTGATATGCCTAAAAGTTTAAATAGCTGAACAAAAACGGGTAATGTTATTGATACTTATGGCATAAATAACAGCTATAGCCAATGTCGTAAATTTAAATATGTAAATGTGGGCCTTCATATTTACTTTAAATAGAAAAATATTTCATGTCCTATTAAAAGAGCATTAAAATATTTTATTGATTAGACAAAAAGCCCCAAAGTACTATAAAATGAATGTATAGCCTACAAAAGTACAATTTTGCCATGCCATAAATTACAGTTAGCTAGAGCTAATGGGCTAGCTATAGTAAATGTTAAATACTTGATTGACAATATGCACAACTGCATTAGAGCTTAGAAATTCTCTTGGAGGGTTATGTCAATAGCTCATGTCATTTTCGAAAAAGTTGTACATGGAAATTTGAAACAAAAATGCATTTTTCTTAATAATAAATTCATGGAATTGTATTCAAAATCCTTCCATCCTTTTCTTTAAACATACACACACACACACATACACACTGCATCATAATCAGTTTTTGGAAGTGTTGACAAACACTCTGCTTTAAGAGGGTGATTGGAAAGTAGGACTAACTTGAATTTTCTTGCTTTTCCTGTTTTCTTTTCCCCCCCGAACATTTCCCTTTCTTCCTACCAAATTGATGCTCCATGCAAGAGGGCAATTTAAGCTTCATGCTTAGGTGTAGCTTGGAGAGAAAGCCACTATTCTTTGTGGCTGGTAGCTTAGGTTTCCAGGATTCAGTTTGCTTATTTGCTAATAAAAAGAGTGCCAAGTATCTGAGGTCTTTTTTTAAGGTAATTTGATGTAGTAGAAAGTACACTGCATAGAAACAAAGCATGCCAGGTTTGTATCCCAATTTCCACTTCTTAATAGATGTTTGACCTTGGAAAAGTTACTTTAATTTGATGAGTTATACGTTCCTCATGTATAAAATAGCAATAATATCAATAATATCGTAGGGTTGTTAAAGACTTAAGAGAGAAAACATAGACAAAGGTCTTAGCATAGTGCTTGGCACTTGGTAGGCTTACAATAAATTTTAGATGTAGTGTTCTTTTACCTAAATCCTTTCCTTATATGGAGGTTGGTTTCAGAGATAAAATATAAGTGCCAATTGAGCCATGTTAAATAAAGGGAGAAGTAAAATGAAGGCCTTTGAAATGCTGGCATAGCCCTTCTAATCTTTACTGGGATGGGTATAGAGTACATGTTCAACAAATTGTATAGATGATTAGGATAAAAAAGAAATTTAGGAATTATTCTTTGTTCATGTTCTCCATCTTTTATAATTATAGTTACTTCCTTTAAGTCTGCCATTGCTTTCATAGATATATTTATTTATTTATTTTATTTAAAAACTTTAAAATTATATTTTATTAATTATACTATTACAGTTGTCCAATTTTCTCCCCTTTGCCCCCTCCACCTAGTACCATACTCCCTCAGATAGTCCCCACACCATTGCTCATGTACATGGGTCATGCATGTAAGTTCTTTTGCTACTCCATTTCCTATACTGTACTTTACATGCCCATGGTTATTCTGTAACTACCAACTTGTACTTCTTAATCCCCTCACTTCTTCACCCATTTCCCCACACCCTCTCCCAGTTTGGCAACAATCAAAATGCTCCCATATCCATGATTCTGTCTCTATTCTTCTTGTTTGCTTAGTTTCTTTTTTAGATTCAATTTTTGATAGATATGCATTATTTTACCATTTTATTGTTCATAGTTTTGATCTTCTTTTTCTAGGTAAGTCTCTTTAACATTTCATATGATAGTGGTTCGGTGATGATGAACTCTTATTTTTTTCTTGTCTGGAAACTCTTTATCTGCCCTTCAAATCTAAATGATAGCCTTGCTGGGTAGAGCAATCTTGGCTTGTAGCTCTGCTTTTTATGACTTTGGATATTTCTTGCCAATCCTTTCTAGCCTATAAAGCTTCTTTTGAGAAATCAGCTAACAGTCTTATGGAAACTCCCTTGTAAGTAACTAACTTCTTTTCTTTTGCTGCTTTTAAAATTCTCTCTTTATCTTTAACCTTTGGCATTTTAACTATGATGTGTCTTGGAGTGGGCCTCTTTGCATCCATCTTGTTTGGGACTGTGTGCTTCCTGGGCTTGCATGTCTATTTCATTCACCAAATTACGGAAGTTTTCTTTCATTATTTTTTCAAATAGGTTTCCAATTTCTTGCTCTTTCTCTTCTCCTGTTGGCACTCCTATGATGTGAGTGTTGGAGTACTTGAAGTTGTTCCAGAGGCTGCTTACTCTATCCTCATTATTTTGGATTCTTTTTTCTTCTCATTTTTTTGATTGGTTGATTTTTTGTTTCCTTATGGTCCAAATCATTTATTTGACACTCAGCTTCATCCACTCTACTGCTGTTTCACTATAAATTGTTTTTTATTTCAATTAGTACATCCTTCATTTCTGACTGGATCTTTTTATGCTGCTGAGGTCCTCTATAAGTTCCTTGAGCATCCTTATAATCAGTGATTTGAACTCTGTATATAATGTATAGCTTCTCTCCATTTTATTTAGTTCTTTTTCTGGAGTTTTGGTTTGTTCTTTCATTTGGGCCATATTTCTTTGTCTCCTCACTTAGGCAGCCTCCATGTGTTTATATCTATGTGTTAGGTAGAGCTGCTATGACTCCCTGTCTTGGCAGTGTGGCCTAATATTGTAGGTGTCCTTTGGGGTCAGGTGGCACAGCCTCCTCTATCACCCAAGTTGGGTATTCGAGGTGCACCCTTTTCTTCTGAGCACACTCTTCTCTTAGAGTTGAGCCTTGATTGCTGTTGGCAGGTCAATGAGAGGGATTTACTCAGGCCAATCAGTAGCAAGGACCAGCTGTGATCACTGACCTCCAACCTCTGCCCTTCGAGGAGGATCAGCTATGCAGGGGCAGGGTGGTGAAGCTCTGATGTGGTCTGCAGCTGTTCACTAGGTGAGCAGGCTCTGGGGTTTCCTGGGTGTTGTAGGCCAAGGTTAGCCCCCAGTAGTGTTCTGTCCACGGCCATCCTGCCTGAGCTATAAAGCAATATGAGATGCCTGCTACTTGTGCTGGGCTTGGAGACTCCCACATGAAGCCAATCTGTTATCCAAAGTTGGCTGCTGCTAGTGCCAAGCCTGGGGCCACTTAGCAGGAGGTATGAGGTCTGGGGGCTCACTGAGGTTGGCTGATGTTTGAGAGGATTTAGAAATTTGTGAAGCATGAGCCAAGACCAGTTATTCATATGGAGAAGCCACTGGTAACAGCTTTGGTGTGCCCATAAATTGGGTAGGATGGAGCCTCAGGGGATCTCCTGGGTGGGGCAAACAGTGTTAGTCAGGTTGATTAAGTCAGATATGATGCCTGCCTGCTGGAGCTGTTGCTCTTTTGGGGGGAAGGTTCAGAAAAGGGACGATGAAGTCTGCCCACTTCTCCATCTGGGATAAAGCTGTCTCCCAGCTCTCACCTTGGTACCAGACATTTCAGTTCCTCCCTGTATGCTACTGGTGTCTTTCAAGCTGCTATCCTGGTGCTGGAGCTCAGAGAGAGTGAGTCTGAATAGGTGATTCTGTGTATTGGTTCTTTAAGAGGAACTGCTTGGGACTCCAGAAGTTTCTTCCACTGACTCAGTCACTGCTGGTTTTTGCAGCCAGAAGTCATGGGGATTTATCTCACTGGCAACAGTCTGTAGGCTGGAGGGCCTGGTGTGGGACAGGGAATCCTTGCTCCTGAGCTATCCCTCCTGCATTTTTATCTACCACATGTGTATGTGGGATCAATCTGTTCTGTATCTGAGCCCCTCCTACCAGTCTGGATAAATGTGGTTTCTTTAATTCTGTAGTTGTCAGACTTCCATTCAACAGAATTTCTGACAGTTCTGAGTGATGGTTGTTCTATATATTAGTTGTAATTTTGATGTGGCTGTGCGAGGAGGCGAGCCATGTTTACCTACACCTCTATCTTGACTAGAAGTTTCCTCACAGGCCTTTTTAAATTTAAGTTTATTGAACGGTACAATGGAGAATTATGCAGCTACTACTTTGAGGAGGGTGGTGGGCTGTCACTGGGCCTGGAAAGCCATGTTATTGGGAACCTGGTTTGCTTCTACTTTATGGGAGGCCAGTAAATGTAATATATTGTGCCAACTTTGATAGATAGTGATTACATGCATTGTTGCATTGACAAAAACGCTGTGGCTGCAGGAGGATGCACAGGAAAGGATGCACAGGTTGATTAATTATTGCTGCCATAGGCACAAGAAAATGGGCTAGCTGCCTGTGCACCGTGTCTTTCTACTTCATATACATGAATCAGCTACACCAGAGAAGAAATGGAGGAAGGGAACAAATAACAGGTGATTTCCAGACAGGAAGGGAATAATCAAGTTTATAAATGTTTCTCATTTAGTAGATTCACATTTTTACGTTTCATCTATATCACAAAATTTTCATTTCCCTCTTGAGAAGTTTTCCCTGGTAGGAAGATTTTAGTAGCCATGCTGTAAAGAAGTCTGAAGAGAGTTTTATTTTTATTGCTGAAGGCTTTGCAGTAGAAGCAAAAAGCATTTATAAAATTTTGTTCTTGCCATTGGAAAGTTTGATCGTTTTGTCTGTTAAATACTGCCTAAGCTTATACTGGCCTTCTTTTTCTCATTTCTCATCTCTTCCATTGGTTACATAAAGAGGGAGGCAGAACATCTAAAACAGCTTGCACTGAAATGTTTGTTGACCATTCCCCACTTCACCATGAGCACTGTTCATGTGTGACAGTTCATGGATTATGCACAAAAATATGTGATCCCCAAAGGATGTCACTAAACCCATATTTTAATAATGCCATATAACTGTTTTGAGGGAAAATTTAAAAGTACACATAGTGCCTATAGTCATGTTAAGGGCCAAGTGATTCTGGTAGAATGGACTCATTGTGGAACAGCTTCGGGACATCATCTATGGCTAAGTCCTCTCTTTCACTGTTAGGACAACTGAGGGCCCCGGGGAATTTAATGATCCTTTTGCTTTAGGGAGTTACATAAACAACATGTTGAAATGGAACCCGAGTCTCTGAGACTCAGTCATCACATTTTCTACTAAATGTTGCCCCTGAAAAGAGCTGTCAGAAATAAGATGATAAGACTATGTACTAAAGGTGATAAGAGGCTTGTTTAAAGGAAGGGGTGAGTAGGTTAAATTTGAAAACTGAAGAAGATTTAGTTAGTGATAGACATAAAATTAGATTAATTAGAATTCATCTCAAGTCAGCAGAGCTCCTCAATATAAGGAAGAGAGATTTTGAAAGAGATTATAAAACAAACAATGGGCTAAAGCTGTTTTGGAGTCTGAATTCTAAGAAATATAATTTATTGGATTATTATCTGAAAATAATTAAAAGTTAGAAGTAAAGAAGGATCAATCTTGGAATCCAATGAATATTAGTCAATAATCAAGCAACGGGGAAAAATTGCCACAATCTTTGTTGGTGGGAGAGGAGAAGAGGCCAGGGATGGTGACAAACCATCATTGTGGGCACTGAGCCCTGAGAAGTTCTTATGGGGAGTTCAGAGAGCAAAGTGTGGCAGGACTTGATCTTTTGGAGAGCAGGATTTAACTGCTAAGCCTCCAAACACAGACCAGGATACACCGCGACTAGACGTGCCCTTCCTGTGCTCCTCTGCTGTGGCAGTGGGGAGAGATCTTCAGGATCGCACATCCCATTCCCTTGTTTCCAGTAAGTTCACAGATGCACATTGTCCTTGCCTTTCCTGCACAGAGGAAAAGCAGCCAAGGCATCCTACTGTGTTCTTTAAAACCTGGGTCTGATGTGAGAATGAGAGGTGCAGTAAATACATCCTTTCCCCAATTTGATAATTTTACAAAATGTATTAGACACTTATGAGGTGCCAAGCAAAGTGTACCATGACATAGTAATATGGGTAATAAGGTGATAATGATAATTCCCATGAAGAAGCTGCTGCTGCTGCTGCTGCTGCTGCTGGTAATCGCAGTTTCCATGTATTGAGTCTCTATTGTATCAAATACTTAATTAATTACTTTACAAATGTTTATCTTTGTAACACATCTATGCAACAGGCATTATTATCACCAATACTATACGTATATTGTATGTGTAGGCAGTCCCTACAACGTGGTTCAAATACCAGGTCTATCACCACCTATATGTCTTATACAAAATGAATAAATTGAGCCTCAGTTTCTTATGTTCCAAATGGGAGTATTAACCCCACACCTCTGGGATTTGGTAGAGTGTCTTTCACAGCACTTAGCCTCCAAGAAGCTGCAGAGCAGATGTCAAGTCCTTACCACTGCTTCTATCCTTTCCGTTCATTTTGGCAGCAAAGAAGTCACTTGGGGCTTTTGCCAAGTTTTCTTACCACAGAGACCCCCTCTTGTTCCCTCCTTCCACCCCTACTTCTAAAAATAACTGCGGAGAGTTGCAATCCTTGAGGGCAATGTCTAAAATGTGCTGTTCAGGCTCAGAGAAAGCCCTGGAAATCCCTCCTCCCTCTTGAACTTAGCAAGAGACCTCGTTCCCCAAGAGACCTTTAGAATTTTAGCAGTGGACGACTTAGACTTCTGGGGATGAGTGGAGATTGTCAAACTTCCAACCAGCACTTAGAGTCGATAATATGACCTGCTGCATTCAATGGTTCAGTCATCTAAAGAGACTTTGGGCTGCCAACAAGTTTTTAAATTCCTAATCAAAGTGAGTTTGGGTTGTCTTTTTAACCCACTGATCGTCAACTGTCATCAAGAAAGCACATTGAAGGTGAAGAGAAGGTTTCTCTTGTGTTAAGGAAAAATGTTATTTCCTAGTGGGTAAAGGAGAGAATTAAACATGCATATATGCATGCACTATTGCAAATATGCATGTTCCTTCTTGCAACAAATGCTAGAAAATGTGTCCTAAACTGCCAGTGACCTGATTGTAATACCTTACTGAAACCTATGCTTACTGGATATACTGGATATACTGATGGCTGACTGGTTACAAAACTGTCAGCTTAGTTTATCACAGATCGATAACTCATTACATGTTCCAGAATATACAGAATCCAATATGAGTCAACTTGCTGTCACATCCAGGCATTCAAATCCCACACCAATATGGACCTTCAATCATGGGACTCTGTTTTTACTAGCTTTGGGAATTAAAATACATTTTATATGTTGTTAGGTAGGAAAATAATATGCACTAAGTTTGGATTTGATTTGGAAATGTTGACAGGTGAAAGGAAGGTGTCAGAGGAAGATAAGAATTATGAACTTTATTTAACAAGCCCTATACAATTGTGTGGGAGGTGTGGGGGGGTGCAATTGCATGTGTACACAACTCTTCTCTTTCCTAGTTAGAAGTTATCAGGGCTTCCATAATTCAAATTAGCAAATCTTTTCCAGCTGATTTTAGCTGAGACCATTCTTGGCATCTGTCAAGGGAATGAAGATACCCAAATTGTCTCTAGATTGTTTATACTGTAAACTACCAGAGGCTGAAACACAGCTTCGTTGAAGGGAACATGATTTACATGGCTATGCTAGCAATATTCTTAAAGGCAAACAGGAACAAGGGCATATTACCTTTTTTGTTTCCTTTTCTGCATTTTGGAAAAGTAGAATTTGGGTTTGGCATTGGTATTATCCATCAGCTTGGGTCCACAGAAGTTTGATTTACACTTGGATACAGATAAGGAACTTCATTAAGTTGCGCCCACCAGCAAGCATTGACCACCTAGTGGTTAGGCAATCTGCTTGTCTGGGGAACTTAGGTTTTAAGTCCTGATGGCCTATCACAGGCACAGTGTTGCCATTTAATGAATAAGTAATCTTTATCAATATTAACTTTAATTTTTGCCTAAGGCAATGCTCTGCTCAAAAGTCTATGGAGTTCCAGGGCTATGGATCCTCTCTCTGGTACTGACATACATTACTGCTATCTCAGTAACTGCAACACGTACTCTAATTGGATACAGATGTATTTTAATTACCAACCTTCTCTGCCATGATTTTTTGTCTTTGTCACTTGCACATAGAAATGATTCCAACTTGAGAAAAGCTGCTGTACTCTTCTCCGGCCCTGCTGACAGACATAACTTGCAGTTGACTGGCCACAACAGACACATGCACTGATCTTTTCATAGCTGGGTTGTTTGTATTCATATGAGCCTAGGAAAAAATATTGCCATTTGTATCAGGTGAGTGAATGCACAGCTCCACCTCAAGCCTGGAAACCACAAGGAAATTGATGGCGACAGCAGGAGGCTGGGCTTCACCCAAGCTGCCCCTGACTTAGCTGGAGAGGCACATGTGAGCAGGACAGGGGAGAAGCCTTCCTTGGAAGTCTGCTTATTTTGCAGTTAAGAAAGGGCAAAAAACTCTCTTCTAAATATGTGGTCTGTTGGATTGGAGGGAGATTGGTGTCTTAAGTTCTTAAACTGGGATCTTAAGACCCTGAGAGACATGTCCACAGACTAAGGAATAGACCTTGAACACCCTGATAGTAAATAAAAAATGTTGTATATATACTCTTTTCTTTCAGATTCTATGAGCTGCCATCATATAAAACATCAATGTACTAGACCAATCTATTTTAAATGTGAGCCTGTGTCAGCGTCATCTGGAGGGCTTGTGAAAGCACTGACTTCTAAATCCACCCCAGAAGTTTCTGATTTGGCAGGGCTGATGTGGGGCCTGAGAATTTGCATTTCTAACAAGTTCCTGAGTGACTCAGATATAGCTGGTCTGGGAACCACATGCTGTGAACCATTGAACTAAAACTAGTACAAGGTTTCCAAGCTTATTTTCACCGTGGAAGCACTTAAAGACCTTTTAAAAAATACCAGAGGAGAGTGTCTGTTCTAGGTCTTTCTCCCTGGCTTGTAAGGGGCAGCCTTCTTCGTGTATCTTCCCTCCGTGTGAATTTCCCTCCGTGCACATCTCTGTGTCCAAATTTCCCCTCTTTAGAAAGACACCAATCACACAGGCCTAGGGCCCACCGTAATGACCTCATTTTAACTTGATTACCTCCGTGAATATCCTGTCTCCATATAAGTCACATTCTAAGGTTAGGACTTCAACATATGAATTTGGAGGTGGTTGGGGAACAGAATTCAACCTATAATACATACCGTTTTTTCTAAAACTGCAAATATCTGGGGGTTGGAGAGGGACGCTCTGCTCCTTTTTGCAGATTTCTTATTCAAACCAAAGCCTTTTATAATTGCAGAGAATCAATCATTTGTAAATATTGTCTTCTCAGCCTATGATTGCAGATTCCAAGCTTTTCATATGGTGCTTTGAGGCAGAACAGCAAGACAACAGAATGAATTCCAGGGTCATTGCTACACAACTAGAAAATAGATGGTCATTGGTATACACTGTGATAAGCTCATCCAGTTGACACCTGGGTCACATCTAAGACTCCAGGAAAACTGGAGCACCCTTTCTAGTTCAGCTGGCTAAGATTTTTCCAACAGGTTTACATGACTCTGCTTTGCTCTGAGCATTGGAGAATCAGGTATAATGTATTTTTAATGTAATATGACAATATTTCAGGTGCTAGACAACCTTGTTTTCACAGTTTAACTCTCTGTACTGAAAGGATGCTATGTTTGCAGCATGTTTAGGGATTTTTGAAAGCAGAGCAAATTGTGTAATCAGCAAGTGGACCTTAGCAAGATCATTACCAGGGTGGCAGAACAGCATTTGGCATTAGAGAGTGGGAAAGCACACTGTAAGTGGGTGCGCATTCAATATTCTGATATGTTCACAGAAGAGGAAGGAAAACTGTGGAATAAACAGCATGTTTAACTATGAGCGGAACTGAGGTAAGGGCTAGTGTTGGGGTGGAGGGGTAGGCAATTCATTTCTCACACCACCAGTGACTTAGGAAATTGCCTAAAACCGAGTGGGACTCTAGATGGTATTAATCAAGAGAAGAAAAAATATGGGAATAAGCTCTCTGAAGAGCTTTGGGTATTAAGTACAGGTAGCTCTTCAATTCTTCTCTGTGTTGCAGCCGCTCTGGCCATCTTCCATTTCTTCAAACACCTCAGGCTCTTTCTCACCTCAGAGTCTTTGTCTTTGCTCTTCCTTCTGCTAGAAACACTTTTCCTTTGGCTCTTTGTATTCAGCAACCCTTGCCATCCTTTAGGTTTCATCATAAATGTCACCTCTTCGGGAAAGTTTTCTTTTACTAGTCCATCTAAATATGCTTCTTCTCCTATTTTTCTTTTATGAGAGTTTCACATTTTATATGTTTTCCATGTATTTGTTGGCTTTTCTTTTATTGGAGCATAAGTCCCATAAAGGCAGAGAGTGTCCAACCATCATCTGGCTTCTGGTAGGCACTCAACCTCATTCATAGAGTTTTTGAATGAATGAATAAAACAAGTTTCATGAATATGGACAGCTGGCCAATGTTACACTGAGACAGAAACACCTACCCCATCTCCCATCTGACATACTTAATACTTGTTATTAAGTACCAACTCTGAGCCCAGCCCTACATGGACACCTGGTATTTATAATCTCAAATATTCAAACCAATCCTGCAAGATAGATACCATTAGTATTATTTCACAGAAGTGCAGGTTAGTAACTTGTCCAAGACCACAGACTTATGATTCAGACCAAGGATGATCTGACTCATTCATTCTCATTTTATCATGAGCGTAACAATTGTCCCTTTGGTCACTATAGTCCCCTGCTACCATAGACTAAAGCAGCCAGTGACAGCGGAAGGATGGGAGAAGTATTTACACTGCCTACCACTGCAGTAAATATAGATACAGATGAGAAAGAGCATGTTTCAGTTCCTTATCTCAAGCACCCTGGGGTGCACAGTGATAACTATAACGGGTTACGGGCTATGTGGGCTACAGGGTATCATCTTGAAACCTTGTCTTTTAAAAATAATAGTTGCAAAGGGAAAAATAGTAACTTTTACAGTGGAGAACCTGGGAGACACCATCTTCGGTAATAAGACGTTGACGTAAGCACCTTCTGATATGCTGCTCTGAGATGGGCTCAGTATTGCTTCTTTGTTCCTTTTGAAAAAAAATGTATAGATACCTTCATTTTAATCCCAAGACAATATCAGTAACTCCAAAGTGAGGCACGCTCTAACAAATAACTAGCCAGCACTCTTCAAAAGTTTCATATGGCCCTGAGAAACAGTCATGAAATGACTAGAGGACATGAAAAAGACATGACAACTAACAGAAAGGTGGATCCTGGGTTGACCCCTGAGCTGGAGAAATACACTGGTGGGACAAGTGCTGACATTCAAATGAAGTCTACAGGTGAATTAATATCATGGTATCAATGTCGATTATTCTACAATTGTGCAAAATGATGACATGAAGGAGAAAAGTTGGGTCAAAGCATTAATAGAACCCTGTCTACTTTTATAAGTTTTTAAAGGTTACAATTAATACAAAATGAAATATCAAAAAAGCTACACAAATATTTCAATTTCTAAATATTAAAACAAAACCATAGTGTACCAAAGTGGGTATAGAGCACAATTTGTTTGTAAGATGGGCAATCTCAGCTGGGTGTCGCTGGGCACCGCTGTGCCGTGCCCAGGTTGTTTGGTAAATGCTGAAGATGTGATATGGTAATTCTTTGCCATTACTGTGTCTCCTAGAAGTGGAATCAAGGAAAAAACGTGTGGAGTCTACAGGCTTACCCCCACACCCCATGTCTTGAGAAAATGAGGACTTCCTGCTGGAAAATATGAATTCAGTCTGAAATCAAGAAAGGATGTAGATACTAATTGCCTATACATAACTATAACCTCTCTTAAAATTTGGTTCCTCCTTTCTCCATTTATTATTAAAGATTAATTCAAATGTTACCCCTCCCCTATCTTTACCATACATACTATACCTGAGACAGACTAGGAAAAGGTTCATAGTAATTTAATTATGAGCCAGCCTCTGGGAGCAGTGACTTCTCAAAGTCGTAAGGGAGAGTCACCTAGGTTTTAAGGCTTTTGAGCTTTGCAGTCGCTCCAAGTTGTTTCCTATGGTAGCTGACCTATAACCTCATAAATGGGCAAAATGCCACGCCTGCAGAAGGGCAGCGCTGGGTGTAATTGATGGAGGGAGCCCGTGCCTCTGTCTTTATGATGGTAACGCTCCACTTAATAAAAGAATGGAGACATATGGCTGAGGAGGAGCTTTTAAACGGCAGAATGGGCCAGCCTAGGCAGTGTGTTTCAGGGAAACACTTTGCTCTAAATCCCTGCTTTCCCCGCCCCATAGCAAATCTGCTGCTGCCCGGGAAACCCCTGAGGAGCTGTGAATAGGAGAGATGATGATGAGCAAATTCATGCATACAGAAAAGCTGTGTGCCCCAGCAAGCTCATTTCATCAGACTATTGTGGAAGCTGGTGCTTTGAGGAAAGGCATGTCAAGGAGGAGCCGGAATGGAGTCAGGAGCTTGTGCTAAACCCTACAGGCCAGTTCAATTCCCAAGTAAGTTGGTGGTACAGCTGCAGGAAGTGCCAGGGCCAGTAGAAATTAGGCTTTATAGAGGCCAAATATGCCCTTTGCTAGAGTTTTTAGGCTGACTGGGACTCCACATTGAAGGTTCCGAAGGGAGGAGAGGAGCTTTTTCATTTTGTCTGACGCCCAGGGCCAGCCATGACACAGTGACATTCTGGGAAATACACTGCATGAAGCAATGCTAGAGACTACTTATTTTATTATTTTTTTAAATTCTCACCCAAGGATATGTTTTTATTGCTTTTTGGAGAGAGAGGAAGCGGGGGTGGGGGAGAAGAGAGAGAGAGAGAGAGAAATATCCATGTGAGAAAGAAACATGGATCCGTTGGCTTCTGTTAGAGCCCCAACTGGGGATTGAACCTGCCATCTAGGTATGTGCCCTGACCCAGGGTCAAACCTGCCACCTTTTGGTGTTTGGGATGGCACTCTACCAACTGAGCCACTCGGCCAGGGCCAGAGACTGCTTACTTTCTAATGTTCTTTTCTGTCACTTCTTTGAACTAGAAGCTGACTTTACAAGGCCAGAATCCTTACTCTAAGATACAACCAATTGGCTAAACATGACAGAATTCTCTGGGAATTGCCATCTGATTGGTGTAATTTTATATGGACTCATTCATGAAGGAACCAAACCAACTTTGACTAGGAATTCAGTTACATGCTGTCTGTAACTGCCTTCTTGTAACAACTCTTAAGATTTTATCCCTTTCGGAACAGGTTATCAAAACCTAGAGGTGTTCCAACTATCCATATTAAAATGAAATTCAAAAGAGTTACTAAAAGTAGAAGCATATGTTTTAAAAATCTGAATATAAGTGCAGTTGTTCAGCTTGACAAGTGTGAACAAGTATCACTGGCATACATTGTAATGTAAAATCTAAGCTAATATCTGCCACTGGCCTCTAGACCCTCCTTTTCCTGGTTGGGTCTTGGAGCAATATTAAATCCATTAAACTCATTCTAATTCAGAATGGCTTATTCATGACTCAAAATTGGCTTACCCTGTCTGCCAACTTGCACAATGAACCAAGGCTTATTTCCTTTTCCTCCCCAGTCCTCTTTTTTTTTAAAGTCCTTCCATCCAACCACAATAGGCATGAAACAAATTTGCATAGTTAAAGTGTATTGGCTATGTGCAGGAAATGTGGGAAGAAAGTCTAGCCAGAAATAATAGCTAAACAGTATGAAATCTGACAGAATTTCAGGACCTTAGCAAACATCCTGTCAATCCCTCATCTTTCAGTGAGGGGACTGAAGCAGTGTGTTGAGATTGCCAGGTTATACTGTTAAGTGGTCAACTCAGAACCACAAAACAAGTGCTCCTCTAGGTAGTCCCTAAAATTATGTTGCCTCACATGTGTTCCTTTCTCACCCACAGTCAGTGTGAATCATAGAATCTCAAGGTTGGAAAGTATATTAAAGGTTCGTTAACCTTACCATCTGTCTGATCTTTATCACTCTATAAAAAATTTACTGGCTTATGCCAGTAAATAAATAGCCCTGTGATAAGAAATGACTTTTTGACTTTAATAAATAATTGTGGAATAAGTGAATGCATAATAATTATAAAGGTTTTTTTTTACTTATTTATTTTTAGAGAGAGGGAAAGGGAGGGAGAGAAACAGATGTGAGAGAGAAACATCGATCAGTTGCTTCTTGTACGTGCCTGACCAGGGACTGAACCTGCAACCCAGGCACACGCCCTTACCAGGAATTGAATCAGTGATCCTTCACTGTGCGATGACACCAAACCAACTGAGCCACACCAGCCAGGGCAATGCATACTAGTTCTAACACAGCTTCTGATTGCCTTTTTACTATTTGATGAAGAATCATCTTTTATTTTGACTGAACATTTATGCTTGCTTTAGTAATTCTTAAGTTTCATCTTGATTTTCAGTTGCTTCATCACCTAGACTCTCTCTTCTGATGCTTCTAGTGTCACGTCCACTATGATACTTAGCATGGTTGATCAGCTCCAAGGAGAATCGGACTCTTTCTACCTTATTTAGAGTCAAAAACTCTATTAATATGTACTATCATCATTTTGCCTTGGTAGTCACATCACGTTGTTGACTCTATAAACTTAAGTGTATATTCAAACCATATTTCCTACATATTCTACCACTAATTTGCTCGTTTTATTTACTCCCATGGCTTTGGTCACATATATGTTGATTCTCAAATATGTACCTCAAAATGCTTAGAACTCACTCATGAGTTCTAGATTCTTATGTCCACAACCCTGGTTGTCTGTACTTGGATAGCTTATAGATATTTCAAATTCCACATGACCCAGATTATAGTCCTTTTTTTTTTTTGCTCTCCTTAAACCCTCAATCTGCCCCTTCAACATCTTCTTCTCAGTGAATGGCTTAATCATATAATCAGGTACCTAACTGGAAATGTTGGAATCTCAGTGAGTTTCCCCATTCCCTCACCTCTCATATCCAATAACTCACCACATCCAGTTGATTCAACCTCATAATCTCCCTCTGGTCTTTCCATTCTTGCTGTTACTTGATATCAGTCTGGATTTCTCCTACATGTGCTTATAACCCAAATGCTTCCAGGTTAACACTTCAAGACTCATATCTAATCATGTTACTTCCCTGCTTAAAACTGTTCATTGGGCTTCTGTTGCTTTAGTAATAAAATCTAATCACTTAATGTGGCTTTATAATCTGGCTTTTGCTATGTTTTCTAATTGAATAAACCATGCCAGACGTTGTTCCCTTCTGAAACAGCTCTGACTCACCTACCTAACTTCTAATCTTTCTTTAGATTCCAGCCTAAAGGTCACTTCTTGGGCCTAGGAAAACATCCCCCAGGGAAGTTAGGTACCCCAACACTATTGCTACTATCACAGCACGTGGCCACACATTCTCATCCTGCTAGCTAATGACTTTCCTTCTCTGCTTAGAACCCTGCTGAACTCTAAGTGCTTGGAGAACAGGGCAGCGTCTCAAGCTTGCCCATGACTATATCCACAGTGCCTGGTGGCAGTCATGGGCAAGCACAGAGGCAGGTACATAGCAGGTACTCAAAATTATTAGTATTTGTGGAACGATGAAAGTGCAGGAACTTCTATGTTATCTCTGTAAAAGCATCATTTTCCTAGTTCTGTTCCATTGCTTAAGACTTTCAAATTCCTTTAGGGTATTCTGTCTGTCCTAAGTCATCTAGAGTTTTGATAAGACTATCTTTTGTGTGTTTATTCAAGGAATTTGACACACATGGTGAACTGGTGGTGAGCTCACATGCTGAGAGATGGCTATGACTGGAGAGGTGGGGCAACTGCGAGGGTGGCCAACCAGAAGGATGGGAAAAACAACCATGGAGCTACACTGGGGCCTCATTGAGTTTGACAACAGTGAATGTGCATGATACCTTTTCACGGTTTTGCTCGTCCAAAATGTGAGCAGCCTAGGTAAATGGATTATCATTGAGAACATCTTAACCTCTCTGAGATAGCTTGTTTGGCAGAATCTCATTCCATGGAAGCATGTGTATCTTTTCTGTAAACAGTTTTTGAGTCTATGTAACCCTGGTTATATGACTAACCCTTTATGTCTCAGGGAAAAAAACTGCCATTGAAGCACTTTTAGGAAGTTTCAGAAGGTTGGAACTTAGTGAAATGATACATCTAAGATGTAAAAGCTGAAAACTTTTCCTTTTTGCCACCAGTTCATGACTTAATTTTAATTTTACTTTTGAACCATTTCAAATGATTTTATAATATAGTTTTTTCTCCTAGAAAAACATTATTATAGTTTTAATAGATAGTTTATAAGTGACTGAAGTCTTCTTAACAATATATCTTGCCACTGTGCAAGAACTCATCACCCTCTTCTTCCATCTGGACAGTAGTGGAGAGTAAATATCTACATTTTCATTTAAATAAATGATACCCAATATTTTCATGTCTCTCTCTCTCTCAGTCTCTCCCCCATCTCTCCCTTGAAGGAGAGGGAGAGAAACATCTACATGAAACAAACATCAGTTGGTTGCTTTCAATACGCCCCTACTGGGATGAACTCCCAACCTAGGCAAGAGACCTGGCTGGAATTGAACTGTGAACTTTCGGTTCTTGGAAAAGGCACAACCAATGGAGCCACACTGGTCAGAGCTATTTCTATTTTTACCTGTATGTTCAGACCCAAATGCTGGTAAGTGGACTCTCTGTGTCAGTAATCATACATTGCTCCACTGGCCAATTTCTCAGATTTACTTTTTTTTATAGGAACACTGGAATTTTAATTTTGTAAACCATATATTAAGTAAAATCAACAACAGATTGTTGCCCATAGAGGACTGGGGCTTGGGCTAAGACCTAAAATTTTTCTTTTCCTGAATGCAAGATCATGTTGTACTTCAACAGCTATGTGGAGAGTTGGATTTTTCCAGAGGACTCAGAGATAAAAACTGAGGTGCAGCAGCTGCTGGGGCCAGTGCAGGAGCAGGGCAGGGTGGATTGCTCAGCAGGTTGCTCAGCAGCCTGTGGGAGCCTTGGCCTCAGAACGACTTCCTGAAGGTGATCCCCAGCCACACTGTTGCTACATTGTCATCTCCCCAGCCCCTCAAAGAGGTGTTGGCACTGGGCAGCCCCAAAATACCAGAAGAGGAAGTCAAGAACTGGTTCAATAGCTTCTGGAGAAGTCTGATATCATGGTAACTTTTTGCCACAACCTCTCAGATACATTTTATAAAATCAAGCTGTGTCCCTCTCTGTTACAAGTTCCCCTGCAGTGTTGAGTGCAGTCGAAAGGAGATGTAAAGCCACAACAAGAATGTGGTACATCTTCCTGGCATCAGTTTTCCTTGCGGGTTGTATTAAACTCTTCCCGTGGTTGAGCCCAGATCCTCTGGACCTCACCTGTCTCTAGGATCCTTGGTCAAAACTCCTATCATAACTGTATTGGTTTGGGGCTCCTGCTCAGGGTCTCAGAAACCTCCCCTCACTTCTGGTCTCAGACAAAGAACTCTCTCACCTGTGAGAGGTGTGACTTGCTCTGAATTCTCAAAAGGTTCATGTGGTCCATGACAGAATGTAGGGGAGATAACTCCCTGGGGGGAAAATTTGATAAATATGGAACAGAATCAGCAGATAAATTGCTGCATCTCTTCCCCCATCCCCTCCAAATAATTGTTCAGCAACACAGTGCTCCCCATACAGCCTTCAAAAAGACTTCCGACCAGACCAGACCAGGCGATCAGCCCTGTTTTTTGGTGCCACTCATATTCACTGTCCTTCTCTGCCTCGTCCCCTCCCTCCTTCCTACCTGCCTCCCTGGGGTTGCACTACCCAATGAAGTGTTACAGTGAAAGCATTTGAGTCAGGCTCAGTTTTCTAGGGGTCCTAGGAAAACTTATTTGATGGTATTGCATAAGAATTTCATGAATGTTACAATAAAACATGACTCTCCTTGTTATTTAACACTCAACACGGGGCCCTTTGTGATATACAACCAGCCTCCTTGGAAAGACAGGCTTGTTCTGCTCTTAGGAGTTCTTCAGCGGGAACATTTGAGAAGGATTGGAATTAGGTGTGAGTTTTTCAATGTATTATTTAATCTTACATTTTAGCCCTTTCTATCTTCCCCTCTTGCTTCTTCTTTCTTTACACTTCATTATTTCACTTTGTTTATCATTGGCTTTTATATTAAGTTTCCTTATATCTCTGATTTTGGCATTGAGTCTAGCATAAAGAATCCATCCAATGAATATTTTAAAAGTCAATATTTAAGTACATGAATGTATGAATAACTGGATGAGTGGAATAACTTTCATTTCTCTATTATGATTAGATTGAATAATTGAAACTGATTATAGTTGGAATAAATCTGCCAATACAAATTTTTAAAAACAAAATTCCCATATTAAAAAGTCTCACAATTTGCTAAATATTTAACTTTCAAGTATAATTGGATAACTGCTGGTACAGTAACCTTTGATAAGTTACAGTCATTCATATATTCAGTAGATAATTATAGAGCCCCTGGTATGTGCCAGGCATTATTATAGACTCTGGGAAGCATGGCGCTGTGTAAGTAAAAAACTGCTGCATTTGTAGAGTTTACATTTTATGCCATGTCTCTGTGCTTTCATATTAATTGTAAAATGCATATAGTTCTTACCTCAAACTTTTTTAAAAGAGAAAATGATGAAACATGATATGGTTTGAAATATATGTTTTTAAGATAGTACCAAACATGTAGTCAACACACAATAAATACTAGTTTGTTATTATATTGTTTTTTATTATTAGATCTGGGAATATTCCATAGAACTGCATAAACCACATAAAAATAGTGAAGCACGACCCCCTTTTATTGCCTTAGTATTTGATGCAGCCTTAGAAAGGCATTAGCATCTTTTAGGGATAAAGTAATGGACCTATAATGCTTTTCTCTCTGCTAAAACTGCTTAGTGTGAAGAACATTGACTGCCATTCTGAAGAGGACTCCACATTGATACAAAGCACATCTATCTGTCCCTTTAAAGAATCCTGCCTGTTTATTGTCTGTTTTCAGCACCTCCTGGATTTTGCCATTGCTAGGTATTAAACTTGAGGAAGGTCACCAAATGCCTGTTGCTAGAAAGAAATAACCTTAGTAAGACATTATCAGAACTGAACTCAATGAAGATTCAATGCCTTTTTTTGTGCAGTCAATATTTCATTCAGCTATGGCCTCAATGCCTCGACTCCCAGAGAAGAAGGAGCCGTTCACGTGCTAGCACAGCCACGCAAATTCTCAGGTGTGTGATACTAATGCTGGCAATACTTAAGTAACCATTTTGGGCATGCTCAGATACATGATGCCGCCTTATAAAAATGGAGCAAGTAAGTAACAAAACAAAAACAAAATCAAAACAAAAAGTTAAAAAACAAAATAAATAAAATATTCAAGGTTGCTTTTTTTTCCTGAAAAGAATATAGACAAAATATACAACTAAACATATTACATTCTGCTAAACAGTAAATGCTCAACACAAAAAGTGCTGTGCTTCCCAAGTGCAGTGTTTATAATATAACTTAAATTTAAGGATTTTGAGATTTTTATAAACTAAGTTTTTCTGTTATTGGAACTTGGATATCACCACTTTTAGGTGATAATCCTGACATGAATATGTGCACGAATTTGTCTCCCTGAGCTCCCATTTGGACTCTTAATGCAGCCATGGGAATTAAACCTGAGCATGGTCACTGTGTGCAGGAAATCAGTCAACAGCATTTTTAAGCTCTTTTGCTGAGGAAATCTGTCTCCCTCCTCTCAGTTGGTGTTTCTGTGGTGCCCAGGGACTACATTTTTCTCAGTGGACATTTGTGAGCAGAGTTTTATGTACTGCTCAGGCAAATGAACTCACATAAAATTGATTTAATTTTCAGCTTAACGAGAATATTATATTATTACTTGGCAGAGTTGTGTTATTCTTAGAGTATAATGCTGATTGATTTGCAATCTATTTTAATTGGTCTTGTGGTTGTGCAGGATGGCATGGCTAAGCCATCCTGGTGAAGAAGACTGCAATACTTGGTCTGCAGGGTGGGCAAACCAAGCCTTGGAATTGGGGGAATCAAGAGAGAAGCCAGTCAGACACCAATTTTTTACATATTTTCTTTGAGATTGGGAGATGTGACTCAGAGTAATGTATGTACTGCAGACGTAATGGACACAAAAGTGCGTGTTTGGGTCAGGTGGTGGTACCTTTGCTTCCTGACACATTAACTGGTCCTAAGAGACCTAAGAGCTAACTTTGCCCTTTCAGGGTCATCTATGTTTCCTAAATCTCACCTTACTCAGTGACAGTAAGATTAGTTTTGGCTTTTATAAAAATTGAATATTATTTGAAATGACTATGCTTAAGATTATGCTAAGCATAACTGAGCTTAACAAAAAGCTCAATAGCTTTTCCTTAGAGAGTAATTTTTGTGGCACATGCATTTAGTACTGATTACACTTGAGAAATTTCACCAACATCAACCACATATCCCTGTGATGATCTCTTCTCTGAGTGGAGAAGTACTAATACAATTTATGATAACAATTATAAACCCATCTTTCATTTCACAAGCTTTACAGTTAATAACCACTTTTATGCTTTAGAATGCTTTACAATTAATTATGTCATTGCATTCTTACATTGCCAGTGTATAGAAGACATTACTATCTAAAGATTGGAGAGGTAAATATCATGTCCAATGTCATACAGTGATTGAATGACAGAGATTGGCCTGAAGTAGAAATTCATTCACCCATTTGTCCATTCATTCTATAACGGGATATCTGCCTACTACCAAATTTGAAGTGCAGCATTGTTATCTACAGATGTGATGTTTAAAGTGGATCTATAGAGTTTTTTCATCTCATATGACTAAAACTCTATACTCATTGATCAGCAATACCTCACTTCCCCCCAACCACTAACAACCACCACTCTACTTTTTGCTTCTATGACTTTGATTGCTTTAGATACTTTTTGTAAGTGGCATCATGCAATATTTGTTCATCTGTGACTGGCTTAGTTCACTTAGCTAAGTGTCCTCAACGTTCATCTATGTTGCAACATGCATAAGAGTTTCATTCCTTTTTATTGCTGGATGATATTCTGTTATATGTAAATACCATATTTTTAAAGTTCATTTATTTGTCAATGGGCATTTAGGGTTCCTTTTGTTTGTTACCCCTTGGCTATTGTGAATAATGCTGCGATAAATATGGAAATGCAAAAATATCTCTCTGAGAAGCTGATTTCAATTCTTTGTGATAAATATCCAGAACTGGGATTTCTAGCTCATATGATTATTCTATTTTTAATTTTTTGGAGCTCCCATACTATTTTTCATAGATGCTGCATCATTTTACATTCTCAGCGATATTGTACAAGGGTATCAGTTTCTCCATTTCCTTGCCAGCACTTTTTATTTTCTTTTCTCTCTCTCTTTTTCTTTTTTTAAAGTAATGGCCATTCTAACAGGTGCGAGGTGATATTTCATTGTAATTTTGATTTGCATTCCTTGATTATTAGGGATGTTGAGAATCTTTTCATATATCTGTTCACCATTTGTATACCCTCTTTGAAGAAATATCTATCAATTTCTTTGTCAATTTTTTAATCATTAGGTTATTTGTTTTTTTTAGTGATTGAGTCATAGGAATTCTTAATATATTTTAGATATTAACCCCTTGTCAGACATATGGTTTACATATATTTTCACTTTATATTGTATCATCTAGTAACTGTCTATATTGAGACATTTGAGCAGTGAGCATGGCTCTATTTTGCATATATATGTATATGTATATGACTTTTTGATGTGTTAAGGTAAACTACTTTTATGTCATTGGCTTCATTTATTTAAGGGGAAGGACAGGAATTCTTTTAAATACATGCACGTTATCTGGAAGAAGCAATATATTAACCAATTAGTACCCATGTTTTCATATAAAAGTGAATTTAATCTGTGGTCAGAGCAGAATTTGTAAATAATATGACACCGAATACAAGACCTCTAGTGAGTGGAGAGTGCCAATCAGTTGAAGAGAGAAGATATATCTAGGAGAAAAGATTTTGGAGTGTAGGGATACAGTTCAGGGAGTATCTCTGAATCACAAGAATTAGTATGAAGAATAGTGTGAAGATTCTGGGTATATGCCAGTTGCTGCCATAGGCATGTGATTAAAAGGACAACAGAAGCAAGATTTTGCTGTTTTGTCATAAAGGAAGAAAGATAATTCCCATCATCTTACCTGGGCAACACAGGGAGGGGCCTATTTACACTCTGCCGCATTCTATCCAGGGTCTCATGTAGGTAAATGGGGCAATTCCATGATGAGGGTATAGCTGGTGATTCTTGGACCCTAGGTCCTTGGCATAAACTGAAGTTGAATTCTAGGATGCTGTAGGGCCCATTTCTGCCATTTAACAGCTTGGAGATAGGGGACAGTCCAGGTAGCCACTCATGAAAGTCACTTAAACTATCTACGTTCCCAGGCTTCATCTCTGTGAAAGCCAGGATTGGTTTGAGGCCCAAATGAGCCAAGAATTGGGAAAATATGCAGAATATTACAGACATATTATTTGCAAGTATTACAATTATTTTTCCTCCAGGTGTTTTAATATTTGCAAAATTTGTCAAGGGGAAACTTATTTTAGTTTTTATAAGTTAAAAAATATATATGGCCCATAAAACACTTTGAGAGGGAGTTTTGAGGCCAAAACAAAAAAGACAGGGTGTTGCCTCTGGCAAGATTGAGAATCAGCAGGATTTTTACAATGGCTTCATTTCCCTCATTCATAAAATGTGGAGGATAATATTGAAAGTATTTAGCAGTGCCATAGGGTTGGTGTAAGGGTCAAATAAAATAAATTAGATAACACTTTCTAATATATAACCTATCCATAAAAAAGGATTGAGAAAGACAGGAAGAATGACAGGAAGGAGGAAGGGAGGAAAGGAAGGGAGGAAGGATACGAAAACATTTGAAAATCATAAAGCGTTTTTTGACTGTCAGGAACTAAAAGGGAATTTTAGTTCATTTTTATTCTCTGCTATTCTGTGGGTGAAAAGTTGAGAACTTTACCTCCTCGCTACAGCCTGGCTACTAACTCATTGTTTGGTTTAGGACATCATTTAATTTCCAGATTACGATCTCTGTGGGTGTGTATAATTTATACTCTTCTGCCCTGTTTTACTGCACTGGATAGGCTGACCTTGAAGTCCCTTTCAGCTCTAATTTTCTATGATAAAATTATGTTTTCTGTATCAGTTGTACCTCTTCAATTAAAAAAAAAAGTGAGACCTCAGGCTGGTGAATGTGTCAAATGCTTTGAGATTTGCAGGAGAAAAGCAGTGTTCACAGGGTGGTTCTCACTGAGAAGGGATACTCCCTATTTTCACACTCCCTTTTTCTATTGAGGTTTTCTAATTTACTGGAATGATAATGCTTCTTTGCTGCTCTACAGCTTTCAAATATTGCGTGCTTTTGTGAAAAGTCTTTAATCATCTAATTTCTTACATTCTCTGTCTAAAAGCTACATCATGAAAATTGCTGGCAATTTAAGCTTTTCTTTTTCTACTACTTATTGGTTTTCAGGACCTATATGACTAGAGAGATACAGATGCCATTGATCACAGAGGGCCAAACACAAATGTTTTCAGTGTGAATATGCTCTAAAAAAACAACCTTGTTCAATTCTTTCACTTGAGAATTGAATATCCTATAGCTCAGAGAGGTAAGGCCTCTAAACCAAGGCCGCACAGGAGTGGCTCTCAATCTCCTGCTTCTTGGTAACTATTTCAAATTGCATTTTCTAAAGATGGTTGTAATATTACTTCCTACTCCCACATTTGTCTGCAATGTGATGTTTGCCACTCTCCTACTTAGATATGGAGGCTAATTCATCTCTCCCTGAAACTGCTTGATCCATAGAATGTGAAAAAGTAACATCAGAAAGTTGTGGGGCCAGGTCATGAGAGACCTTAGCAGCTCTTGGTAGGCTCTGGACCTCTCGGGACGCTCTCTTTTAGAACCAAGCTCCTGCGCCGGAAGAGGCCCAGACCACGTGGAGAGGCTACAACACACTCAAAAGCCCCAGCTGAGCTCCCAGCCCATACCAGCACTTGCTCCTAGTCAAGAGTATGTTTTCTTGGACATCCAGGTCAGTAAACCCTTTAGAAGACTGAAGTCTGGCCACCATCTGTAACCTCATGAGACATCCCAAGAGAGAACCCCCCATCTAAATCTAGCCTACCCACAGAACCATGAGAGATAATGAATATGTTTCAAGATATATGTCTTAGGGATGCTTTGCAATAAATAACCTGAAGAGTACACAACGCTTCATGGGCTCTCAGAGTCCACACTACTTCTTTTTGATACCACACTACTTCTCAAACTATTTGGGATTAGCAGGATATAATGTAATTACTGCTCTGGTCTCAGTTGCTGCACAGAATTGAAATTGACAGCCATTAATTTCAGTTTCATTGGAAGAATTTTGAATGTCAGAATTCCTAAAGTTGCCCAAATAGTAACTTGCTATCTTTTGCCTGGATAGAAACCTTGCCTTGGCCTTTCAGACTGCTGACATTGGAATAGTTTGTCTCTAAAAGCATCAGGCTTCATAGAGTTTAATATGAAAGGGGTCAGGCATAGAGATATGGAAATCATTCTTAAAGAAACAGTGGCAGAAATAGCTATTTGCCACCCAATATCCACTTTTCTCATCTTCTTTGAATCCTAATGTATTTATGTCAGTGGACCAAATTAATAGACCACATTTCTCAGCTTCCTTTGTTGCTAGGGGTAGCCATGTGACTAAATTTTGGCCAGTGAGGTACAGGCAGAAATGTTGGATGAAAATTTCAGAAAGGTTACTTAAAAGAGCTGACTTAGTAGCCAAGAGATAAGACTGCTTCATTTTTTCTTTAGTTTCCTTCTTTCCCAGAACTAGACATGATGGAGGGAGCTCCTGCAGCTACCTTGGACAATGGGATGAAGTTGAGAACAGAAATTTCATCAGTCAGGGTCCAACTAGGAAAGCAATACCCCACTTTATGTTTAGCACTAATTGAATTCAAAGCAGGGAATTAGTTGCAGAGATATTGGAATAGCTGAGAAGCCAAACAGAATGGTGAGAAGACCTTTAGATTAGCAACAATAGGTTGTCACTACCAGTGTTGTGCTGGGAGACAAAGGAAGAGGGTAGTGTTGCTGGAGCCCAAGTGCAGAGTCACCCGATACAGACTGTGCACAGTGGACCTGTCCTGCTGGGGCTAGAGCCCCAGAGAGACACAGCTGCTCTGGAATAGGGACCCAAGGTCGTTCCTCCTGTCCCTTGAACTCTGGCCAAAACCTCCTACGAGCTTAACTCATTTGGAAGCCAATGATCTCAGGAACTAGGGAAATACAAACAGCAGTTTCCCTGTGTAGGGGGCAGATTAGGGAAAAGTTAAAAATGATTCCAAATCCAAAGACCACCACAAAAGCCTGTGCTCAGATGGTGAGCCAGAAAGACAGAAGGAGGATGAGCCCTGGTGATCATGGACTGACATATAAGATGAAGGCTGACCATCTGTAAGTAGTCATTATTTTGGATTTTCTCTTATGTATAGCAAAGCACAATGCTGATTCATATTAACGCCTCTTGGGGAGGAGAACATAATAGTTTGCTACCGTTACCATGACAAAATACCACAGACTGGGGGGCTTAAGCAACAGAAATTTGTTTTCCTACATTTCGGGAGGCTGGAAGTCCACTATGAAGGTGTAGGCAGGTTTGGTTTCCTCTGAGCCTCTCTCCTTGGTTTGCAGATGGCCACTTTCCTGCCATGTCCTTACACAGTCTTTTCCAAGAGTGGGCACACCCTACTCTTCCTCTGTGCGTCCATAGTTCCTCTTCCTATAAGGACATTTCAATTTAATTGCCTCTTAAAAGGCCTTATCTCCAAATATGGTCACTTTCTGAGGTACTCAGGGTTAGGGCTTAAAGATAAATTTTGGGGAGACAATTAAGCTTGTAACGCAGGGTAAAAAGAAAAATCAGAAAATTGGAAAATTAACTCAATCTAAATTGTATATGCTAACTAGGAAATACTAGTGTTGATAATACCAAAAGCAAATAATGTAAGACATTTTTATGTGGCTTTATAACACTGTGGTCACTCCTTGATTAGACACCTCTTAATCCTGCTCTGCATTTTACGTTGTTGATATTCTGTTGTGTAACTCAGTCTGTTTTATTTGCTCATATACAGGCCCCACCATTAGTTTTTACCTAATCACTGAGCCAGGAGTATTCCAAGAGACCTAGAATTTGGCAGGTGCTAATTATTTGCTAACCCCTCAATTAATAGGACTTCCCACTTCTGCTGGGGAAGAGAGGCAGATGCTTTGTGAATCCTCAATAAAGGGGCAGCTGCAAAAAAGGTTGTCATTTCCATAGTTTGTTCCTATAATTAGCTTCACCTTAATCCCCATGTACACAATGCCTTCTGAGACTGCAAAAGTCCCAGCCTTGTCCAGCTGCCATCCTTCCCCTCTAAGATTGCTTTTGGTTGGACTGGGCTGCTTCTGAAGGTGTTGTTTAGTATTTAAAAAGCAAAGTCTAGTTCAGCTGGTCAGAGCATTGCCCCAATGTGCCAAGGTTGTGGGTTTGATTCCTCATCAGAGCACATATAAGAATCAACCAATGAATGAATAAATAAGTGGAACAAATTAATGTTTCTCTCTCTCTCAAAAAATCAGTAAATAAAAACATTTTTAAAAAGAAAAATCTAATAAGTAATCTTGAGTGGTGATAACAGACTTTTCACCCTTCTTAACACAGTGGCTATAAATAGGGGAAGAGAAAGCAGAGGTGGTAGTGAAGGGGTCAAAGGTCACACAGTCAGTGGAAACTTCAAGTTATCTTTTTAATCAGAGAGTAGCTAATTGATGTTTTTAACATGAATCAAGCTGCCTCAAGACTGTGCTTTATTCAAGTAGAATCACAAGGATTTAACACAGCCCTGATGACTTCTGATGGCAATGGGGATGGTGGCTGAAAAATCAGACACTACTATTTCCACAGACTGCTTCTTCCCTCCCAACTCTTCCTTGCCACTCTCTATTCTACTAGGAGAAAAAGCCAGGTTTGAGGACATTTCAGAGATTTGAAAATTACCCCAAAATGATTTTTGAAATAGACACCGAGTTATTATTTGGAGATGATTCCACTACCAACAACATATTTTCCACATTTCATCTTCTATAGGTTTAAAACAATAGGCTTCTGGGGCACTTTACCCCCTGGGGTCCCAGGAGCCAGGGCTTCTGCTCCATAGTTTGCGCAGTGTGAAGGGAGATCTACAGAGAGTATCTGGGGACAAAGTTAGATGTAACTACCAATAGGACAGGATGCAGCAGATAGGAGACAATGAGATAAGAAGCAGAGGTAGCAAGACACAGAAAAACTAGCTTGAGAAAGTAGTGGGCAGAGCGCACAGCCTGAAGACACATCCTAAGGAATGGAAGCATAGCATTACTCCTCCCATGGAGACTTGCATTAGGCATACCTGTAGGTTTTCCTGTGTGGGCAGAGGGGCACTTCTGCAGGCATCAGCATAGTTGGGAAATTAAATCCTTGGTTTCTTTTCATTATTTTTCTTCTCTCAATTATCCCGGTGTGCATCTGGCCCTCTGATTCCCATGTGACAGCTCCCTCCTCCTTTCTTTTCCTACGTCACCACAAGTTCCTGAGCAGAGCTGGCTTTGCCCCATAGACTGGGCTGGTTTTCAGCTGATTATGAAGCTCACGGTGTTGCCACTGCATTAAAACAACATGCTTTCCCTGCAAAACTTATCCCTGGATTGAACGTGACATCTCCCATGAATACTCTCTGGTCCACACCAGTCACTGTGTGACAGGCGAGCAGGCAGCATTCCCAGATGTGGGTTCTGGTAGACAGCCATTTGAAAGCAGGGGTTAAGTTGGAGAGGAAGAGGGGAGGGGAAGAGTGTCCTCGACTCATGTTGATTTCTGTCAGCTTTCAGTTGCGGTTTGTGAAGAGATAATTGTGTTATATTTTCTCATCCTTCACAGCCTGGTGGTTCCTGTATAATTATATATGCTTGAGCTTAATATTATTTCAGAAGAAGAAAAGTATACAACAGATTTTTAGCCTCAGGCTCCTTACGATTGGGTACAGATTTTTCGGTTGCAAATAATTTTGTTCTTTTTCCCTTTGCAAAGAGTAATTGTAAGGATGTGGCTCAAGTGGATAGTTGGCCATTGGGGGATTTTCTGGGGGTGAGGGAAGATTGCGAGGCTAGGGGCACATGTCATTCAGGACCCAGTGAAACGTGCAGAAGTGGTTCTCCCATGTTTTCATCAGCAACCAAGGAGATGACGGATCTTTCTGCCTCTGGCCTCAGAAGCTAAAGAAGATGGCTTGCAATAAAAATCCCATTTGAAAAAGTTCCTTGTCATTCTGATAGCCCAACCAATTCATTAAAATTGTGGGAACATTTCTGAATATCATTTAATTTTTGCCACTTACAATATTAATGTGATTAAGTATTATTAAGTTATATTTATTAGGTTGCACTGAATTATTCTGATCATTATTAATACATTGCCTAGAGTGGGAAAATAAAAAGAAGCAACTCAAGTTGAGTGTAATTTTCATATTGATGTTATATAACTATCATATTTAACCGGAAGAGAAGCTGATGCAATTAGGAAAATAAAACCTAGCACAAATGTTTCTATTGATGTCATTAATGCATATGCTCAGGGTTGGCAATGAGCATTTTAATACAACTTGGTGATAGAATAAATTACATCAGTGATATATTTATTTCAAGTTAATTAAAATATTTCTGGCATATATTTTTCTTAAAACTCAGGATTTAACCCTATGTTCCTCACTGTGTAAACCATTTTCAGGGTTTGTCTCCATGACTCTTACATGTAATTTTGGTTTTGCTTTTTTTTGGTAAGCTTTTGTGGTCAATAGTCAAGAGAGTAGTTGGCATTTCCCCAGAAATGTCCATTTCTAAAAATCAGTTTTCTATACATCAAAGGAGGATAATCAGGAGAGTCACTTGTCACTACCATTGGGCTCTGCTGTGCTGTGATTAGTTAGGGCAGGGAAATGCTCAGTGGCGTAGCGTAGCCCTTTAGAGTTCAGACTCTGGAGTCAGGCTACTCGGTTTTTCAGTCCTGGCTTTGTGTGTGAACTTTGGCAACTCATTTAGCCTCTCTGTGCCTCAGCTGCTTTCAGTGTAAAGTGGAGATGAATATATCACATAAGGGTACTCTAAGAATTATATGTGGTGGTAATAATATCACATACAGATGCTAAAAGTCTTCTGTGGGTTCACATGAGTAATGTTTTAAAAATAGTGTCCAACACGTAGTACTCACAATGCAAATGCTTGCTTTTACTATTAGCAGGCTACCTGTCATGCAGTACATGATCTATAAATAGAAGTAGCTGTCATTTTTACAAACATACTTACATACGCTTGTCCTCAGAACAGGGTGCTCCAGCTTCCCCTGCTACTATATGCATTGGTACCACATTCCTTTCTGTCATTTAAGGCCCTTCTCTCTTGCTTGTCCTTGTACTGATCCAATTACCAAGCCTTATAGCTTCTTCTTTCACATCTCTTTGATTTCACTTTATTGCTACCGCCACCAGGTTTTCAGACTGGAAATACAGTTACAGCCTCTGAACTGCTCTCCCTGCCTCCAGAATTCTGCCATTCCAATCCATCTTTGGTGGTATAAAAGGATGTTTTTCCTGCTTAGTTACTACTTGGATCTCCACTGTCCAGAGTCCTTACTTTGTCAACCTAACTTTTCTCTGGGCCTCAAATACGTTATTGCCTTCCATTACCCAGTACTCCAGGCAGGCTTATTTATTCCTAGTGCTTCCAAAAAACTGTGGTCAGGATCACTTTTCTTTTGTCAGAAGTCCTACTACCTATTCAAACCCTACCTGCTTTCCTGCTTACAATTCTCTTCCTAACTCTCAGAAATTTCTCATTAAGTCAATTCCTGTAAGTCTCATCTATACCTTTTATCCACTTGCCACAGGAACAAATACTGAATTGTATTATTTTATAATTTGGACTGTGCCCACATTTTCTGTATACCTTCGAGGGCACAAGCTACTTCTGACAGTCCTCTTGTACACCCTGCATTGTCTTGCACAGTGACAAGCAAATAATAAGTATTTCAAATATTCTTAGAATAACCACTGTAGTTGAAACTACTCAGTTTAATTTTTCAACTCAATTCAGCATCATTTTCAAGTTTATATTCTCTGTGTATAATGAGATTTGCTTTGAGTTATCAACACTGCAGGGAAATGTTTAAATTAAAAGGAAAAAACCCACCACCAATTTCTTTGAAAATAGAATAAAAATATGAAGATATTTTTCTATATTCTATTATCAAAATGTAATCTAAATCCAAAGCTATCATCTTCACACTACCATTGTTTTCTCCAGAACACAAACTTGATTTACAAAATGTTCTTACTGAAAGTAAACAAATGGAAACCCAAATCCTTATAAAACACTACTGTGTAATATTTCTTGCTACCCAAAATGGAATTGGCTAACACATGGTAACCAACAGAGCAGGATGAAGATGCAGATGGCAAGAAGGAAATTACTGGACTGGAGAGTTGAATAGCAGCCCCTCAGAAATGAGTGAGAAAAGAGAGAACTGAGCGGGCTCATAAATGTAGAAGCGTGTGTGCGTGTACAGGAAGGAGACACAGGGAATCCCTCTTGTTCTCCAACCTTCAATCTCTTAACTATTTTAATACCTTAGAGGATTTTTCTCGCACACATGGGAGAGGAAATGTACTAAGCCTTCTTCCGAGGGCATCTACAATGTGAGGAAGGTGTCATCAAGCAGTGCTTTTTCACATGCCTTTGTCCCCAGATCTCACTGGCTTTTAGCTGTGAGACGACCAAGACTCAGTCTTTGCTCCAGTTCTCCCGTCAGGCATACTGATAAGCAAGGAAGGACAGACACACAGAAACCTGCCCTTCTCACTCAAGACGTCTGTGAGGCATAACTGTGTATTGGATAATGCACCATGTCCTCGGTGGCAGGTTTGGCACATGTGTGTGTAAGACAAACTAAAACTCGGCAGCTCACAGAGTAGTGAGTATGACAGCCCCTCAGCAGGTGTTCACAATCCTACACAATGAATATTTTGTCATGAGGTTTATTGAGGTTAAGGGAACATCAAAAAAGGATAAACTCATTCTGTTTTTTGTTTGTGGGTTCGAGTGGAGAAGGTGATGCTGCAGGAATGTCTCACAGTTAGTATGTCGTTTGAACACAATCTTAAAAGGTGTGCAAAATTTCTCCATCTGGAGAGCTGCTGGGGACTTTTCAGGCAGGGGCAACCTGCCCAAAGGCAGTGAATGAGTGACAGAACTTGATTTGCTTCAGGGAACTGAACAAGCATGGGGACAAATAAAAACTGTCATAGAGTAGTAGTTGCACAAATGCAGAAACTTACAATTGCCTATGACAACAATACATTTTCCATATTCTGGAAGATGAGAGGCTGGTAAGAGTAGCAAAATTTTAGAGCGAGGATTCAAGTCCAGGTCAGTTTGTTCTACATCTGATAGAACTGGATTTGATGAATCCCAGATGCAAAGGAAGAAAGACATTTCTTTGTCTGAAACAACTGAGAAAGAATGACAGAGACAGGTGTGGGGAGAAGGACGTTGATGGAGAAAGCGATAGACATGGGCAAAGAGACAGGTGGGTCATCTTTGGGTAGTGAAAGGAGCAAGGCTGGGGTGAGGCAGTGGTAAGAGTTCTGAACAGTAGCTCTGAAGCATGAGAGAGAAGTCTTTGGATTGCCAAGGCCGGAGGGGCAGACAGCCAAGGGCATGAGGAGCTTCAGAGTTCGGGGACAGGGAAACCACGAGAAGACTAACCTTGTTTAAAAATTCATTAATTTGCTTGTCAGTTAATAAAGATGCATCACCTGCCAGCCACTGGGCCAGGCACTGATGACACAGAGAAAAAAAAGGTAAAGTAGCTCTATCCTTCGGTGCTTACAGCCGATCAAGAAGATACAGCCTCATAAACAACTCCGTGCACGTATGAATCACAGACAGGAAGACTGGTGTGTATATGTGAGAAATAGGGACAGGCAAGCTCAAAGGAAGAGGAAGGATTCCACCTGTGTGCAGGGAAAGGACTGCGAAGGTGGAGCTCTAAACATGGCCTTCTTCTGAGGAGCTCTGTGCCTGCATCGTCAGGGGTGGAGTGATCTGATGGCCTTTCCCAACTTACTTTCAAGCCATCCACCTAACAGAAAGGGAGACAGAAAGATCTGGATAAAGCCAAAGGCAACAAAATAATAACTGGTGAATCTATACTGGTGTTTCTTGTAATTGTTCCCAGCTTTTCTGTAACCTTGAATTTAAAAAAAATAAAAACTGGTGGAGAACAAAAGAAAATATCCTACTGTGAGAATTGAACCATAATTTACTTTCCTGCTGGTGGTGGGTGAGGGCTGAGGTGGAGGAAGAGCTGGAAGATAGGAAGGAATTCCAGCGGTGGAAACCACCACAGCACGGAGGCAAGGGAGCCAGGAAGGGAACGGCATGCGGAAAGGTCAGAGCCTGCGGCAAAGGGGGAGGTGGGGTGAGACAGTGGCAGACAGGACGGACACGGCCAGAGAAAGGAATTTATCCATTAGGTAAAAAAGCAGCGATATTAAAGTGTTGGAAGGGACTGTTCCTTCCCAATCTGCAGAGGGTGTCACCCAGTAGGTTCAAATAAACTTTGGTTTCTTGGAGTAGAGCCTGCAGAGAGAGGTGGATGGAAGGCAGGGTGGCATTTATTTCATTGATTTTGTAGTTTCTGAGATGTATGAAACCAGAGCAAGCAGCTTGGAGCAGAATCGAGCCCATATATTACCCAACTCTTTATACATAAGATGTTGAAATAGTGTAAACGTTATAAACAGCAGTGTGGAAATGAGTTGGCTAAGACTGGGCTGGACTAGGTCAGATTTCATTTCAGTCTTAATGCTCGCCTGTGTCAGACCAAGCAGGTGTTTAGAGCAGGACACAGAACAAACAGACTCCAGTTATTTCAGAGCCATTAATACCGGGCGTTGTTTTAGATTATTGTTTTTAACAGAATATTTTCGAGGCTACAAAGAGGAAATGCAGTCAGTGGAGCTCAGGATCGGGGATGCATCTTGGAGATAAAGATATACGCCACAATTGTAATGCTAAGGTGTTAACTTAGCATTAAGAAAGAAATTTTATAAAACTTCTAGTTAATTATGTTTGCTCAAGAGGATTTTAAAACAAAAGATTACGACTATCTTATGTAACAATAGAAACAGAGAATAAGCAACAATGGGAATAAATACAGCAGGAAACACTCTCTTCATCCTGGCACCCTCCCAGGCGTCTCCTGGACACGCCCCTCAGTGTGGCCTCCACGGAACTGTCTGGGCTCCATAGGTCCCACCCATCCTGAGGAATTGGGCCTCTTCATGTAGCTTTGTGGAAACCGCAAGGTCGGATGTGCTGGGGAATGCTTTAGCTCACAGAAAATTAGACTGCATTGTGCTCAAATTGTATTTTTAAATACCCTTAGTGTTTTGCACAACCATCTAGGGTTTCAGAAAAATCAAAATTTCAGAATGACAAGTTCATGAGTGATGATGATGGTGCTTGTTCCAGTTGTTCTCGCTTTGTAACAAACTGCCACGAAATGTAGTGACTTAAAATGGCAGACTATGCTCACAGATTCTGTGGGTCAGGGCTTTGGACGGGGCACTATGTGGGTGGCTGTGTGCCCTGATTTTCGGTGCTTCCGTTGAAAAGACGTGAAGCCTGGGGGTGACGAGACAACTGGATGCTAGAATCATCTGGAAGCTTCTTCACTCCTGTGTTGGATGGCTGGGCTGTGGTGACTCCAAGGCTGAGCTCAGTTAGGACTGATGATTGGATGCCTGCCTGTTAGTGGCCTCTCCATGTGGCTTGGGCTCTCTCCCAGCATGATAGCCACAGGGTAGCTTGCTGTCCTCTATTGTAGCTGGTTTAGGGCCATTTAAGGGCCATGCTGGCCCTTAACCATTTAGAAAGCACATTTCCCCACGCAAACATTTAAAATGCATCACATTGGGAAGCTTCATTTGCTGTTCGTGATGGATGAACACACACTCCCTAAATGTAGATGATAGGGAATAGGAGCCAAAGGAGCAGAGGATTCTCACAGGTGGGTCATAGTGGGAGTGATTTAGCTGTGTTTTGAAAACTCTGCGAGTAAAGAATTCTCTAAGGGCAGGGAAATGTAGCGTTGTACTCTGCACACAAAGCGTACAGACTTATGGTCTTGGTCTCTGTTTTACTGCCTCTACCCAGTTTTGGTTTCAGAAAGATGCCACTTGCTTTGCTCGAAAGCATTCACTTAGGTGTGGCCTTCCCACTTCTCCGTCTAAACAAAACTAAAGCAGTTGGTGGCTAAGCATGGGATTATCCCTTGAATGTCACAGTTTGCCTCAGCGAGGCTTGTGTTAAATATAATTGCTAGCAGTTACTCAACAGGGGTAGAGTAGGGATTTTTCTTAGGGCGCTGGCCTTGCCATTACACATATAGACATGTCTGGGCCCAACTTCCTGAAGCAGGAAGACAGTTCTTTTCTCTCACAGCCTTCTTACGACACAGTGAAGATGCAAACACTGTTAGAGAAGGACATTTGAGTGGGGATTTGTAAACAAAAGCATTTTTGTAAGTTTACAGAAAGGTGTTGTGTCATCCAAAATTTAACCATGAAATCTAGATTCTCATGCTGCTAGGACCATCCATATATTATTGACAAGGTCCTAATTTTAGGAGAGAAATAGTTTACAGTCTAAGAATTGGAACACATGATTTAACAATAGGAAGAACCCTGAAACTCTGAGTTTATCTGGATGCTCTTTGCTTTATTGTAGCCAGATATAATTCCCTAGGGTTGCTTGTTCATCTGTAAAATGTGAGTGCTAAAACAAATCTAATCCTGATGAGTTCTTCTAGGTTAGTCACTAAGGGCAGGGGCTTCTTAAAAAGCGGCTGAATGTATTTCCCCCAGGCAACATCTGTCCACACGCTCTCGGTAACCATGACCTTACTCTTTGTCCACCTATTGTTCTGGCTTTTTGGAAAAGTGTAGAGGATGGGGAAAAGAATGGAAGGAAAAATGCAGAAAATAAAGACAAAAACTTGAATAAGACAGAAAAAGGGAAAAGAGGCAGGCATACTAGAAGAAGTAGATAAAAATCTCCCTTCAAAAATTTGTAACACCTAACAGTAGAATAGATTATCTAAAATTGCAAAAAGAATGATGAATCATTTTCCTTCGACCCTTTTCCTTCCTACTCAAGGACTGAGAATACCAAGAATCATTCAAAACCATGGTTTAAATAAAAAAGTTAAATAACAAGCCCCACCAAGTCAACATGCATTTACTCTGGCTGTGGTGGGGGCTCCTTGACAGAGAAAGACATTATGTTACGGAGCTCAAAGGGCTTCTGAGATGAGGGAGGGTTTTCTGGGTGATGCTCAGACTGGGAGTTTTTAGCTACTTCCCCCAGTCAGGGATCTGAACACAGTCCTTCCACCATAATTGCAGCAGGATCTCTGTGTCTGCCATGGTTGCTGAGGTTGACCACTGTTCCTGCCGAACATTTGCATCTATCTGTCCAGTTGGTGCAAATTCCATGAACAGCATACAGAGTTGATTGGTGGAATTCAACTCTAAAGATGAGCTTTGAGAAACTGCAAAAAGAATGCTTGGAAACTTTGCAACTAGGAGTTTAGTTCTGATACTGAGGAGTAGCTGATCACCACAAATTGGTGTGATTCTTGGACAAGACGTGCCTACTGAGCACAAAAAGAAAGGGACACCAAAGGCAAAACGAAGAAAGGGATCTCATTCCTGCTGAGGAAGTGTCTTCATGGAGATGCCAAATGATCTGCCCAGGGTCACCTCCTAGTAAGGAGGAATTGTTAGTTACGTGCTACAAATTGCAATTATGCCTACAATTGTATGCTACTTGTTTTTGAATATTTTATAGCTGGGATACATGATAAATGGCTCAGTTCCCATGACAGTACAGATTTGTGTCTATGTAATTATTTTATTATCTTTTTAAGTTAAGCAGAATCCTTAAGTGAAATTACTAATACCGAACATTTTGCCTGGTGCATGTGGTAAGAGCTCAATAAATATTGTATAAACAGGACTTGGTTTTTACCAAGGTGTAGAATCTTAAAAAATAACTCAGTCAGAGCAAATTCACCTGTAGTTGTGCCTGAATTTGCAAAGCATTAGAGAGGCATCTGTCAATGTAAAAGAGGTGTTGCCATTTTGTGTGTGTATGTGTGGGTATAATTGTATGTTAGCAGTAACTACAAATGAATGGTATTGCAGTAGATACAGTACCACAAGTTGAAAATTGTTTTGCTTTGAGGCTCTACTAATAAATCCAGTGTCACTTGTTTTCAGATTCCTTCTAACACTTATTTCTAGGTTTTTATTCATAAGAAGTATCTATACCGTCAAAATGAAGAAGTTTGACACAGTAAGGTACAGACAGACCCAAAAGTCAAAGACCCAAGTTCTGATCCAATGAGTGCTCCTTATAGTCTGGGCGTCCATGGGCAACCGCTTTGCATTTCTGGAGCTGCATTTCTGCATCTCCGAACAAGAGAGTTGGGTCAGAGGTGGTTAAGTATCATATCAACTGCCTAAATTTTCAAACGTTCTTTCTCTTCTCCCATTCAAACCACTAGAACATCTTGGAAATTCTAGCAGTTCAGTTTTTAAGTCATATTACACAGGCTGCCTTGAACTTGGAGAAGCACTGAAATCTTTTGGTCAGTTTCATTTCCAGAATTTTGGTGAAGAACTGTGATCACTATATTCCAGATGTTCTCTTCCTATGACACTAAGTTTCACAGGTTTTTATTTTGGGGCATTAGAAGGTCTAGCACCAGTTTACATATTAAGGTCTCTTTTCGAAGCTCCCAGTTGCTGTGAAAATGAAACAAAGAAAAATCCTGAATCTGTTATTCCAGAGATCAGTCAAGGATTAATTCAGGTTATGGAAATAAGGTAATTCAGTTCTAGCGACACTGAATTGAATCAGAATGAACAGTTTACTAGCCCTAGTAAACCCTAGGGAGTGAAAGATTTCAACAGCCTTACTAGTTGGAAAAAGGAAGTTTCCATGGCTGCACATGGCTGACCTTTTCCACAGTGAGCAATGTGCTCAGAGCATTCTCTCTGGACATTGTCAGTGTCTGGGTAATCTCTAAAAGATCCCACTGCCCACAAAATGGAAAAAAAAATCTTGATGTTTATCAGGCACCTACATTGTACCAGACACTATCACCTGCCTTATGTATATTTCATGTGATAATCAAAATTGCTTTAAATTATGAGTACTTGACTCTGATCTTCAGTGGTTTCTGGACTGTGGTCTGAACTTACCTTTTGAGCCTACTGCTCCCAGCACGTAGCTGGTGCTACTTCATTGCCACTGAGCTATTTGCTGTTCTCCAAACACACCCTTGATCTGCTATAGCTATAACTTTTATCATTCTGTATGAGTCCATCTTTTTTTGGTAAACAATAACTACTTACTTGGAGCTCCAGGTAAAATGCCATCTGCTTAAAAAGTCTTTTGTGCTCTACTCAACAAACAGCACATAGTGGTTCTCTCTCTCTCTCTCTCTCTCTCTCTCTCTCTCTCTATATATATATATATATATATATATATATATATATAGTGTTAAATTGGGCACATTTATTCTTCAATTAAAATACAAGTGTAAAAAATTAAGTGCAAGAAGTGATGTAGATATGTGTACATAGATAGTGCCTAATGAGGCAGGTTATTGCTGAAATGTATTTGGACATGTTTAGGGCTCAAATAGAAACAAAGGGAGATAAATTCTAAGATGTATAAAGAGTGATGAGCTAATAATAGAATTTTCTGGCCTTTCTGATTTTACAACATTCATCAGCAGATAAAATGGAGATGAATGCTGTTTCATAAATATGTGGCTAATTCAGAGAGAGCGGCAGAATCACAGTAATGGATCGCTGTCACACTGCTGCTCGTGCAGAGGGTGCTCAGGACTGTGGGGACACAATCACATGCACGCTCCTCTGATCGCCTGTGTGTGGGGGCGGTGGAAATACTCCTGATCCATCACTGCTCTTTTGCATGCACAGCCTGTCGGACATGCTGCAAGCTGCCACCTTCTCAAACACTGCCTACATGCCCTGAGCACTCTAACATGCAACGCCACTAGCTCTTGAGGGGCAGTCACCCCAAAATGTACCTTCTGGGATACTGATTTTAAGCTATTTATTAACATGGGAAGAAGAAGAAATTTTCCTATACCCTCAAGGTTCTTGCAGCTGGTATAATAATCAAATAGATATGAGACAGGCTAAAAAGAGAAAATAACCAAATGTAATACATATGTTTGTGTGGAAACCCCCTGCATA
This sequence comes from Anoura caudifer, assembly GCA_004027475.1. Lineage (NCBI taxonomy): Eukaryota > Metazoa > Chordata > Mammalia > Chiroptera > Phyllostomidae > Anoura > Anoura caudifer. The sequence continues at coordinate 117,853 of PVKU01000719.1, read as the reverse complement.
CATGAGGCAGTCAGTGATTCCACTTGCATGAAACATTCAGAGATGGAAAGGGAAGGTGAGGCACACCAAACATTCTGAGCTAGGGATAAGGTAATATACTCTATGGCTTCAGAAGGTAATTGTGTAACGGTGGGAAGTTGTAACCCACCCACCCATTCTTTTGACATTGTTTCTGTAAGTGCTGACACTGAAAAATACATGGCTTGTAGATAAACAGCATGTTTGTGTAAGAATCCTAGGAACTAATTTCAAAAGATACAGACTCCAACTTTCAAGCATCCCAGTTCTAGGGGATTTGCTGACCTTTAACTGTGGAGTCAGGATGATGTGAAACCAGGATGACTAAACCAGGATGATGCACATGGGACCATCACCTGCCTTATCAGAATGGACTGTGCTTATCTACACGTAGAGAATTTTTCAACGCCCTCCCTTGATCTCTTTGTTCTGTTTCCCCCTCCCTCCTTATGAAAACCTCTGCCTCATCTGAGTTGTGGAGATAGGCTTTGAGACCTGATCCCCAGCAACTTCCAAGGAGATGGGCTTTGTGACAGAAGTCCTCCCATCTTCCAGATGGGGGCATCAGAATAAGCCACTTTGGTTTTCATCAGTACCTGTGTCTTGGGTATTGGCCTTTGTAGTGGCCTGCAGTCGAGCTTGCTTTCGGCTACAATTGCAGGGAGAGCACATGGTCAGTAATTATTAATTTGGCCTGCAACATAGATCGCCACAAAGACATTCCTGTTTTGAACTCTTATCCTAGGCCAGGCTCCTAATTTAAATTCTTCTAGATAGTTAAGGACAAAAAGCACAAGTTTCTTATGAGCCCGCAGGGTCTTGGTTGCCTTTAGCTCAGAATAATCTACATACCACTGAGACATATCTTGGGGTAGCTCTTTCCGGAGTCCTACATTAAGAAACAAAAGACTCAGAAAGAAAGTTTGACCCTCTTCCCACTCCACTGCCTAAGCAGATTTAGACAGGAAAATCTGCTTCACGAAGGGAAACTGAGCATATTCACCTTAGCACCTATGAATTCGCACATATTTGACTGGACAGGGAGAATATAGCAAAGCCAGTTCCCCTCTGTCCCACTGTTTCTGGATGGCCCAGCTAGAATTTGCTTACAGGTGGCTGCTCTTTATCTTACCTGGGAATTGTCTAAGTCCCTTGGGAACCTCAGACCTTTGTCTCCCTCCTCCTTTGCCCCCGAGCATAAAGCCTCAGCTGCTCAAAGCATTTTAGTCTGCATTCTGACGGCACTCCGGAACGTACATTCATGTCATAAACTCTGGACGCTCTCCCCTGGTAATCTGTTTTTGTTCATCTGGTCATTGGACAGCCAGCATTTGGAAGGTGAGACGAGAGTTATCTTTTTTTTTTCACTTCCACATTCTACGTGTGCTTCCAAGGTGAGGCAAATTACATACATACCTGGGCTTTGCCTATTCCATGTGCAGTCTGCAGTGACTGGCTGGGAAGGGGGCTCAGGTGAACTCGACACTGGTGTTAGGAAGACCAGAAGTGAAATGAGGCAGTTTTAACTGAGATTTATGCGAGGTATTGGGGCTGATTGTTTGGTTGGGGCAAAAAGTGTGCTTGAATTACAAAGTTCTCTATCAGCATCCCTTTTTAAAATTTTGCTTTATTTTAGAGACATGGGTTCTAATTCTACTCCTGCCTGCAGTTTGGGCATTTAGAGCAAAATCCCTCTGTAACTAGGCAACGTGGTTTTGCTTGGAACAAAAGGACTTCAGCATCACCTTCTCAGGACACAAGCTGGTCATTATTCTTCTTGGAAGCACAAACATTATTACCTTCAAAGTCTCCATTTTCCCACAGAGTCAGTTCCTCTGTTCACTTCCTGGAATGAGCTTTTCACTAATGCTGTTTTTCTCTGTGAGTTCCTCCCTTCGGGAGAGAATGTGAGAAGCCAGCTCTTCATGCAGTTTCCATAGCTTCACCCCTCACCCAGAAAATTGTAAGAACTGTAGATTTAGCTGGGCAGTGCCAAGGTGTTGACAACAAAATAGATTTACAAAATTTTAATTCAGCCTGGTAGGCAGAAATTAGTATATCATCATTATTTTCAACATCCATTTTTCTTTTTCTTTTTTTTTGTGTTCAAGTAAGAAAAAAAGATGTAAAGGTATATAAGAAGAAGGAATTTAAACAGCCCATCTCAAAAACAGAGTCAAGTTTAATCTTCATACACATCTGTTATGAGACAGTTTCTAGGGGAAGCGCATACTGGAAATTTCATGGAGGAGGGGAGCGGGGAAGGGGACTGTCAGGGAAACCTTCTTTAAAGAAATGTACAAGGACAAGGGTAATGCCTACAGCAGATCAAGAAAGGAAATCTACTCTTCTTTTACTTGGCTTCTTAAAAAAAAATTAAATGATTATGAAAAAGAGCTGACATATGTCACTGAGAGTCCAAACCTGATTCTCAGGCTCTTTCCCACTCTAAGGAGATTCTTGGCAAATGTGACTCTCTTTACCCCAACACAACTTTATTAGCACACGAACACAGCAGACTGTGTTTGCTTTCCAAATTAGTTAAACCTGCTTTTGAAAACATGAGTCTCTCAAACTCTCCAAACAAGTATAAAGAAATAGAGTGAAAAATCAGCTCTTCAAGATCTTCAGGAAGTTTGTGAGTCATTCTGGATACAGAAAAATATCACCTGCAAAGTCACAACTATTTTTAAATAAACTAGACATTTTAATTAAAAAGCAATATTGTAAATTTGTTTATGAAATTAAAAAATAACAAAGCAATACACATCTCTGGCAAAAATTTAAGTATTTCAAAAAGTGTTCACTGAAAGGTATATTGTCTCCTTACCCTGGTCACTGGGTCAACTAGCTCAGAGCAAGTCTTATTATTAGTTACTTGTTTATCCAGAAACAGGCAAATAGAGCCCATGCAAGCATGTCTGTCTACACGTTTATATCTTTCTTTTGCTCACAGAAAACATACATTTTCCTGTTACTATTACTCTGCTACTATTATTTTTTAAAGCTTAGAACATACATAGGTCTCTCTCTATATTTACATAGAAATCCACCCCATAACAACAATAGCAAATTATCATATTGTGTTCATCTCCATAATTTATTTATCCTGGCCTCCTATTCATACACAAATAGATTACTTCCAGATGTTTCCTTCAACATTTCAAGAAATTTCTTCCCTTACAAGAAGTACGGCCACAGGGCAGTTATTTCTTCTATGTCTGTCTCACTTTCCCTATTTGTTCATTGGAGACAGCAATAGAACTTATCTACATCAGAGACTTTCGGCTGCCTCCCCAGCAACTATATTCTCTCTTTGAAACATTAAAAAAATTTTAGAATGGCAGCTTTGTCTTGAAGGCTATTCGACATGCTCAGGTAAGTTGAGTTCCCCTCCCCACCCTTCTTCATCCAATCTTAGAGGATAAAAAATAATTTCTTAGCAAGACTGGAAATAATGTTCCGCTAAGTTAGTGATCATTTTGAGCATAAGCACAAGATCTGGCAATATAGTTTATTATTTAAGAGTGTGACTTTGGAGTTAGCTGCTTGGGTCAGAATTCTGGGTCCTGCAATTATTAGCTGTGTAAATTTGGGCAGGTTGCTTAAACTCTTCACTTCTCAGAGACCATAATAGTACCTACTGTGTGAAGGACATTTTGAAGACCAAATGAATGAATAGGTATAAAGAACTTAGAGCAATGTCTGCTAATTATTAAGTACTCAATAAAGCTGCAATTAATATTATCTGTCCAATGAAACCTAAGAGAAAGCTTGTGCTGGATTTTTAGATTTTTAATCCTGATCCTGAGATGGACTAAGGAGGCATCGATTGGCTGACTTCCTACTTCTGAGGTTCCATGTGAGTTGTGTTAAGACTGTGACAGCTGCCGCAGCCATCCTGCCACCTTGAGAAATCTAAGAGGACTGCCTAGGCACCAGCCAGAGCCCAGACTGCTGCACCACAAGCTTACACTGCAAATGTGCACCAAGGATATAACACCTCCAAACTTCCTGTTTAATTGGGTAACATTCTTCTGAATTGCTTAGCCTACTTTAGTGGGCATTTGGTTACTTGCAGCTAAGAGCACTCCTAATCGATACATAGTTTATAAGGTGTTTGTGTGTATTAAATAAATTAATAGTATATGTAAAACACTTAGAATAATGTTTGGTCTATAATGAATGTTCAATAAGTGATAATTATCATTATTACTTGTTTATTGTATTTGAGCATATATATAGTTACATACTTTACATAAATTGCTACAAGAACAAATTTCAAACTTTAATATGTATCATCAAGTTACTTTATAAAGGAGTTACATCAATTTAAAATGATGGTATCTGTTTCAACACACCCTTGCCAACAGTATAATCAAACTTCTCTAATTTTTAGGTTGAAATTTTATTTCAACTTATGTATTTTTAATTGTTGATGAGGTTAAGCATCTTTCATATCTATACATAATAAGCCATTTGCATTTCTTTTTCTATGACTTGTGTATTCATGATCTGCACCCTTTTCTTTATTGAATTTTAAGAATTTTATATATATAAAGTAAGCCATCACTTTGTCCTAGGATACAAATAGAAATTTGCCTCTTAAAAATACTTGTGTCATACAAAATCTTATCTCATGCAAATTTGTAATACAATTTAAGTCATTAATTTCTTGCTTACAAAAAACTTCCCCACTCCAAGTTTGTAAACAACAATACAAAAATTATGATTCCATATATTCTTCTATTACTTTCATCTTTAGAAAACATTTGACTGATATGATAAGACACATAGATTTATTTTTTTGCAGGAGGCTGGCCACTTTCCCAATATCATTTTATTTAACAATTCCTGTTTCTCCATTGATTTTAACATTATATATATATATATATATACACACACACATACACACTAAATTTTCTAAGATAGAGGAAGTGGACTCTCTATCTTATCTTATTATTTTACTGTATATAATGTGCTAGTACCAAATTGATTACTGTAGAAATATATTTATATAGCAATTAAGTTATATCTCAGTTATTATTTCTATTTTTATGAAATTTTCTGGCTATTCCCATGTATTCATTTTTCCACAAAGACTTTAGATTCTGTTTTTCTAATTTAAACAATTCCATTGGTATTTTAATTTGGATTCCATCAAATTAATTCATTAATTTGAAAACTGACATCTTAACAACATTGAGATCTACTGTTCAAGGATAACGTATGTCCTTTTTGTTCCCCATTAGTTTTCTTCATAAAAAGTCATGCTGACTTATTGTTCAGCTTATTCCTAGATTTTTGTTGTTTAAAATGCTATTGTCTCCTATTATATAATCACAGCTATTGTGTCTATGAATTTAAAGAAGCTGAATGACAGTCCTTATGCCTTCTTGAACAGAGTATGCCTAATATAATTTAATTTTTTCTTTTAGCACAACTTGCTACTATTATGTTCTAGGGGTGTCCAACCTTTTGGCTTCTCTGGGACACACTGGAAGAAGAAGAGTTGTCTTGGGTCACACATTAAATACACAAACACTAACAAAAACTGATGAGCAAAAAAAGGTTTTAGGTAAATTTATAATTTTTTGTTGGGCCACATTCATAGCCATCCTGGGCTCCATGTGGCCCAAGGGCTTCGGATTGGACACCCTTGTAGACTATTGTGACTCATGTGAAAAACATTACATACAGCTATGTAAGATAGCATAATAGATGCCAGGCAATGATGGATAAGTATTTAAAAGTATTGGGGGTACAGACTGGATAAGCTAACACCAAAACTGGGCAAAGTCAGCTTTGTCAGGTGTCATTAAAGAATGTCATTGATAAAATAAAAAATAAATTTTTGAAATATAAATTTAGAAGTCCTCTATCTTATTTATCTTGTTTCTTTAATTTAAGCTATATATTTTTCACACTTTAATGTTTTTGAAATTGTGAAGCACTTTATAAACCATATATATATCTTACACAATAATGTTCCTTTTTATCATTGAGAAGTTCTTTATCATAATAATTGATAGCATTCAAGAATTGAGAAAATACTATGATAACATTATAAACATGTATGTTCCCCAGGTCACTCCAGGAAAGCAAGGACAGTTTAGTGTATTTAGTAATATGATTAATTACATGTGATGTGTACAAGATAACATACATGAACTTTTTGAGAGATAATGAAGGATTTGGATAAAATTTAACATTTAATTTTTTTTAAAACAGTCAATAACATTTTAGTTAAACAATAACACTTCTTTAGCATCATAAAAATGTCTCAAATCAACTACCACCATCTTTCCTGTAATAAAACACTACAACTGTTATATTAAGGAGGGATAAAGAAATGAAGTCCTCTTCCATTGACGAGATACAGTTCTCTATGAATTCTAAGTTTTGATGGATCAATACAAAAGGTATAAATGTTGCAAAGGAGGAGAATATGAATTGTTTAGACACATTCTTTCTCCTGAATTAAAATTTAAAGTAAATCTAATAAAAATGCAAAAATCAATAACTTTCTTCTATACTTGTAACCCCCTAGTTTAAAATTAAAGTGGAAAAAATATTGTCCATGACAATAGTAATAATGTTACGAACTTAGGAAATAACTAAGAATGAGTTGGAACACATTGAAGAAAATCATAAAACTCTGGTACCAGACACAAAAACAAACCCATGGGGAATCATATTCTCTGTTTACACAGAAATCCTATGTCACTATGTACAATTTCAAGAACCTCCAAACATTTAACAGCCTTCCTTCTTTAATTTTGATTTTAGAGCTTAAAAGATTACTACTCAATTGACTCATTATCATTTGTCTGTGCTCACCCAGTTTTGTCTACAAATGTTAGCAATCACTTTTTTGCTTCACTATTTTGCCTTTCACTAGAAGACGAATCAAATTGTCCAGTTTCTCTGGTGTTCTGCTCCACTGCGGGGATTGCACACATCCTATTGTTAAGAGGAGCATATTCAGGGGAGTTCTAGCATTCGATGCAATAGATGCCCTAGGGAATACACTTCGTCTGACGACCTGTTTTCAACATGGCAGCCTGGTATCCTCCAGGGTTGGAGGCATTCAACAGGGTATTCTTTGCACCCTAAAAGTTGTCATTGTTTTCTTTTTTTCTCTTTTGTCACTCATTATTTTCCATTTTCAAAGTGTTTACTGGTTGCCATGCCTGTTTCTGTTACTAAATGTCAGCATGCTGTCCACCACCTTGCTTCTCTGCATGTTCTATAGTTTTTTTGCAAAAGTTAGGCTTACTCTTTCATCAATGGGCTCTTGCCATCTGTGAAGCAGCTTTTACCAGCTGCATTTGGTGCTGCGCTGCTTCTTTGCTGCTGAAAAGTTTCACGTGTTTTTCTAACTATTTATTAGTGTGAAGGTTTTCTGGAAACTTGGCTATTTCAGAAGGCTCAATTCTGGACAGCAGAAACTCACGCAGAATTCTCCTTACCGATAAAGAAACAAGCAGACTTTATTACAAATAGAATCAATGTGTACATTCACATCTGGATTTAATTAAAAATAATTTTATGATAAAAATTCCTAATAATGGGTGACAAGATTAAAAAAGCTGATAATTTTTAGCAAGAATTTTATGCCAGGCGTCATACTGGACACTTCTTACCCAGTTACTTCTTGCTCTAATTGGTGTGGCTCAGTGGACTGAGTGCCAACCTGCAAACCAAATGGTCACCAGTTCGTTTCCCCATCAGGACACATGCCTGGGTTGGGGGCCAGGTTACCATTAGGGGTTGCTCGAGAGGCAACCACACATTGATGTTTTTCTCCCTTCTTTTCTCCCTCCCTTGCCCTCTCTAAAGATAAAAAAAATCTTTTAAAAAATTCTCATTATTCACAGGTTTTTAAAACCTTTTAAATGAATTTATTTGGGCAACATGGGTTAATAAAATTATATAGGTTTTAGGTTTACAGTTCTATGATATATCATCTATATATTGTATTGTGCATTCCCTACCCTGAGTCATAGTATTTATATTCCATAAAGTCACCACAAAGACTGAATGAGAAAATGCTGAATCATTGCTCCTAGGATAAATACAGGGTTACGTTCCTGTGAGCCTCTGTCGCATTTTTTTGCCAACTAATCAATACATTGCTTATGAGTCTTCTTATTTCAAGGCACCCTATTTAATATATATTGTTCATTGATTCATTAACATCGAACTCATGGCCAACAGCACCATAACTCATGCCTGAGTGAAGTTTATCTTACATGTGTATTTTTTTCTACAATACACATCACAGCCTCTTGTCTTTAGAAACACTAGACAGCACTTCAGCTTTACATTGGGAAGCATTTTATGAAAAAGTGAAATTACTAACAAAAGGAAAAGAAAATGCAAAAAAATAAAAATAAAGGTGCTACATAGACCATGAAAAGACTAGCTGTTTACAGCAGCAATTTTCAACTAGTGTGCCACAAGAAATTTTAAAACATGCAATACCTGACTATTTAGTCAGGGGCACTGACCCCTTTTCCCTTAGATTGTTGGGAAAAAAAATAACAGCAGTCAACAAACAACAATAGCCATCCAGTGTGAATTAATCAAAATTACATCTATTTTTGTCAGATTGGTAAAAAAATATATCTTTTGGTATGCTGCATAATTTTAGTAATGAGCTTATGTGTGCCATGAGATAAAAAAGGCTGAAAATTGCTGGTTTACCGTAGGAGGGCTGAAACAAGAAGAAAGAGCATAGCCACGTTCCGCTTCAGCTAGGAACGTGTGTTGCACAAATCAAATTTTTCTCCATTCCATGCATGTGCATGAATGCCTAGGAAAGTGCCACCAGTATTGATTTTGGAGTTACAAATATATTTTGGCCAAATAGGCTAATTGGTAATACTGAGTCCATGAATAATGAGAATCACTTGTATTAGAATTTTCATTTAATGTTTAAAGTAACTCTCAAAGATGAACTTTGGTATCTCCAACATACAGATAAGAAAGCTGAGGTAGAGAGCAGCTTTATAGTAGAGAAGCTTCAGTGTGTTCATTGGTAATTTGCAGAACTTTGTTTATTTAATTCTAAGACCTTCATTCTTTCCGTAACAAATTTCCAAATATGAAGAATGACCTTTTAACTCATCTCCCTTGAAAAAAAACCCTGAATATATTTGCAATATTTAAAATGAAGTGCATGCTCACTTAAAAACAATCACATATTGATCCATGTAATTTTCCTGGACTGCTTTTAATCTTTAAAAAGATATTTGTAAATATTTATAGCAACAGTATATATGCACATATTACTCCCTCTTAGGTTCCTGACTTTTTGTGCAGAAAGATTTAAGAATATAATTATGCAGAGGCAGAAATTATGACAGTAGTTCTAAACCATTGCTTTGTATCAGAATCACCTGGGAAGTTAAATAAGAAAATATGAATGCCTGAATCCCAACCTGGGCCAATTAATCAGCATCTCTGTGCAGGAAAATTTGGCATTTATGATGTATTTAGAGATACCCCAGGTTATTTGAATGTGGAGCCAGATTGAGATCTATTGAATTGGGGATACAGTAGCCATCCAACTCCATTCACTTCATCTTCCTCAATAAGGAGTCATGAAAGGTATGAAGAGAAGGATGAAGATACATCATGTAATTTAAAAACTAGCTAAACAGTTGTAAATGACAATCTAACATCTTAAGCTAAAAGAGGAAGAGTCTCCCAATTTTGAATGGAAATTTTGTCCTCGTCCCTTCTTTCTTCCTTATCTTAGGTTAAGAAAACCACTAATCTTGTGGGAACTTGGTAGAAAATTTACAAGCACAACAACATGGAAGATAAGATTTAATATCATTATAAATGCGCACAGGCAGGAATGATCTCTATTTTGCTCACATCTAAATTTCTAAGGCCTAGTACAGTGCCTGGAACAATGTAAATCTTATTAAATATTTGATGAGCATATTAATGACATTCCTCACTTATTTGGGAATGTATGAGGCAGGGACTTTCAGTCCTTGATTAGTTCCCTATTCATTCATTCTTGGACAAGCATGCCTTCCAGGTGACTGTTTGCCACGCAGCCTACAAAAATTTTCTTTTTCTTACCATCAAAAAACATACAATATTGTTGTGTGGACAAGGCATGTGAAATATTAGTAATCCATATTAAATAATTATTTTAGGAGCACCTCAATGAATTGCAAAGATAGTGAGTATTGCTGTTGAGACAGTGTTTAGGCAAAGTTTCCCAGAAGCACTGGGTCCCTTGGTGGCTCCTGGAGAACCTGCAGGCTGTGCATAGGAAAGAGTAAGTTAGTCAAAGGAACATTCAGCACATGAAGTGGCATCAGCTCTTTTCTCTGCAGGCATGGCTCTGAAGGAGTTTGGGTTTGGAAACTGTGTGAGTACTAGGAATTAGCACCAGCAGTCGATTTTCTCTGCTTTTGAGATTTTTATTTTCATTGCATATTTGAAGAGTCTCTATTATTCCTGAGGAGTCAAGTTTCTTTTTATGTGCAGACTGCATTGCACATTAAGCACACTTACATGAGAGCAGCTTCAGGTTACTGTTCTGTTTGAAGTGTTTCTATGCAAAGAGCTATTCAGCCTTGATTTAAGAATATTTCTCATTATTGTGCATTTTCCTTGTAAACTGATCTTCCCTCAATTATACTTTGCCAGGTGTATGTGCATGTTTATCTGCTAAGAAGGCAGAAATATTTTTATCATACCCTTTCCTAGCCAAGCGAATCTGGAGGAGTAAGTATGCACACAGAGTAAGTCTATCAATGTTCTTGAGTTCTTGGCACCACAAGCTCCATGTACAAGGAGCACCAATGAGCTGATTATAGTACCAGGCCCATCTGGGAACCTTGTTTGGATCTTGTTTTCTTTTCAGATGTGTGAGGCAACAGTTACATGCAAAATCTTTAAGTATTATTATGTTTATTTAAAAATGTATGCCATGGGAACATTGCTTACACTTGGAGTGGACCAAAGAATGCCCTGCAAGAACCTCTGTGTGTATATGACTCAAAAGTACTCAGCATTATCTAGCTACATAAGTCCAAAGTTGCATTTTTAACACTCCCTGGAAAGTGGAAAGGGGTGGGGGTTTCGAAGAAAAGCTGGTAGTCGGGGTGTGGGGTGGGGACTGGGAAATTCCGTAGACTTGCACAGACTTCAAAGTCCCATTCCTGTTAATCTCATAATATCCTCAAGCTCCCCAACAAACAGCTGCAGACGTGAGTAAAATTTTTCTTAACCCCGAATGTACTAGTCCTATGCAAACCCAGAAAACCACACGAAGACCAGGTGGCATTTCTCATGAAAACAGTGGACTGTTTTGTGCTTTTCTCTTTTATCATTTTGTGTCTTAGAAGCATTCATTTACTTGATATTAACTGAGTAAAGCTCCTATGTGCAAAACACTGTTTAAAGAGAGTAGAGAATTCCAAATATAAAGAATTATTTCCTGATCACTAGGAATGATCACTTCCCAGTGGAGTAGAGTAATATATAATACATGGCAAGAAATGATTCAGATAATCAGATTACAAATAGCAAGAGTAGGATGAGATCACCACCAACTTGTGAAATTAGGGAAGTATGCCAGGATTTAAGCAGTCCATTCTTGAAGGACACCTAGGCTTCTCATGGAGCGAGGCGTGCTCAGGCAGGGGCCAGATGCAATGGTTTCAAAGCACAAGGGAGTGACTGGTACAGCTGGGTTCACAGAGGATGGGTGCGCTGAGAAAGCTGAACAGGGAGTTTGGGGCCCAATTGTGTAGGATGATGAAGCCTCTCTCATTAATAAGCACGTAATCAAGGGGATGCTTCAGGAAAACGATAGCCTCACGGGTGTGTGCTACCGTTTGGAGGCAAAAGATGGGCACGCTGTAGAGTTTAGGGTATAAGAACAATAATTCTGTACATTTCTATAGGATTTCACATTTTTAGGAAGTGCTTCCACATTTATCTCATTTAATACAAATGGTGGAAACTGGGACTCAGAGAATTTCACACCTTTCTTGGAAAGCCAGAACTCACATACTTCTCTGTGAGTCCGAAGTAGGCTCCAGGTAGCCTACAGTCCCAACTGCTCCTTTTAGGGCTTGAATCTGTAAACTGAGATGGCAGTAGTAGGGGGTGGGGTGAAGAAGGGGATGACTATAAGAAGGAAAGGACCCCCAGGCCTTGGTGACTAATCTGCAGGGCATGGCACTGGGGCAAGAGAAAATTTAGACTCTATTCAACTCCTGACATTTTTGAAGCTGTAATTAATGGTCTTTCACTTTGCTGCATTCATAGGACACGCCGTCCAAGGCACAGTCAGCCTGTTTGTTCCTTACCGTTGCATTCTCTGTTTCCTGAGTGCCAGTCTTTTAACTCCAAGTCTACCAGTACCTAAACATGAGACACTGCTCTGTTTATTTTCATTATATTGCTCATCTCAACCACATCAGTACTGGGAAAATACAGATAGATTTATGAGGTAATACTTTATCACGGACTTCAAACACATCTTCTTGCGGCAAATAGTTTGGCAAAATATGTGCGTCTTGGAAGAGAGGAGAGTACAGAGTAACAACACTGATTAACACAATGTTGACATATTATGATTTTTCCAGATCTAAGAGGAACTAATTTTTGAACGCTATTCATTTATCTGTCAATGTCTCGCAGTTTCTTTTCCCAGAGGTACTAATAGAGAAGAAGAGCCTTTTTGTTGTTGCCGTCGTTGTTATAAAATGCTCATGCTGAGATTATGGTTATATATTCATTAACAAACATTAATGGATGCCTCCTATAATATAGGTACTGTCCCATGGAAAGGACCCAGTACTCTGGAACTCTGGTCCTTCATGGGGGCTGAGGGGTTGGTTTGCTTGGGACCAGATTCCAAGGCAAGCGGTCCTAAACTGAAATAATCGGAAATGCTACTGTTAGTAGTATATCAGAAACTGTGCAGGTTTTTTTTCCCCCCAGGTCTTGCTAAGTAACTGTTTATCCACACTCAGTGCATTGGGGATGGTATGCTACACAGCTAAGTCACTGTGGCTGGAGATGTGGCAGAGTGAGAGAAATGCCATCCTGGACTAACGCCTCAGGTTGGCGTGGTGCTAGCTGGTGTGCTTTGGTGAGTTCCTTAAGCTCTCTGAGTCTCACTTTCCTGATCTGTATAGTGGAGACAAAAATGATTATTTTGCTTAAGTTCCAATGTTATTGTAGAGATAAAATGATAATAAATATGAGTTTTGAAATAAAAGGTACCTGCGATACAAACCACTATATAATGTGCACAGTACCTTGATTATTGAGAGGAAATCAGCAATTCATTACTGATTGGGGGTGTTATATATATATATATATGTATATATATATATGTATTTATGTTGATCCTCTCTTATGGCAGCATATCTTCAAATTTGAATTAGGTAAAAATCACTCTGCTGTGAGTTCTCAAGTAGCCAGAGTGGTTTTCTGGACTGGATGTTGTCAAGCGTTTAGCCCTGTCAGGTGTGGCTCAGTGGATTGAGTGCCAGACCACGAACCAAAGGGTCACTGTTTTGATTCCCAGTGAGGGCACATGCCTGGGTTGCAGGCCAGGTCCCCAGTTGGGGGTGCATGAAAGGCAACCTCACATTGATGTTTCTCTCCCTCTCTTTCTCCCTTCTTTTCCCTCTGTCTAAAAATAAATAAGTAAAATCTTTTAAAAAAGATGTTGTCATGTTTTTGCATCACAAGTACCTCCCCAGGTGACATTGACATCTTCATCTATGGTCTGGGTATGGATGATATCACGACGAGACTTGGGCCAGGTCTGCAGAGTAAGACAAATCTAGGTCTACCTCTGAACCCTGAGGTCAACTAGCACTGTAGCCTTGGACAAGTCTTCCCACGGTCGCTAGGAGGATAAAAGGTGAGCATGCCCATAAGTGCTTAGCACATGACTGGCATGTTACAGATGCTCAGTAAGTGTTGTCTGCGTTGGTGGCGGTGACTGAGAAAGGACACCAGAGGCCAATAATCTGGCTTCCAACCCCTGTTTTTTTTTTTTTTTAGCCTGGGGATGGTAAGCAGCTATGTTTATAAGAAATACTTTCAGTGTATAGCTTTCAAAGCCCATACTTTCTCACATAATGTTTCTTCAGCTGAGACTTTTGAGCTGGTGGGGAAAGAAATTTTAGGGATACACTTATAGTTTCATTACAGAAACTGTCTATAGGAACTGTTTCATAGCAATGTCTTTGAAAAGTTGCAGAGCTTTGGCTTCTATGAAAGTGAACTGCCATCTGTCAGTCCTCTAGGCACTGGCACAAGATAGAGTTGGAGCCCGTTCTTTGGATGACTAGTGGCTTATACCCTTTCCCTCTCTATTTGGGCAAAGGTCTCCAAGCGAAGTCCCTTCCTGGGCAGACCACTTTGATTGCTGTCCGGTAGCTCTTCTCTGTCAACTGATAATGTCCCAGTGGCTCGTGCAGTTCAGCTTTGAATGACTCAGTGTCATCTGTGTCAGGCATTTATTTTTGGTACATTTTGCCCCACAGATACATCTTGGAGACATGTCTCTTCCATCCGTCTGACTCAATGCTTCTGTTTAAGTGACAAATAAAGCCTTGTATCTAATTCTTTATACCTAAGTCCTTCTATAGCCTTTTTCTTCCTTACACCATTGAAAAAGCCACACTGAGTTACAGGAATGACCATTTATTCACATTATGAAATGGGTGCCTTAGGGTTGTGAATTCAATATTATAAATACATATTACAATAGGCCGATTCAAAGCACACATGCACATTTACATACAAATATACACATATATTCATAGATAAAAACAACTGTAGATGTATTATATATATATTTTGTATCATCAATTGACTGATATATTGACATGTTAAATAGGTACATACAAAGACAATTTATTTATACATAGATAATTTATACATAAAATATACAGGTGGATGTATATTACCCATAGATACTTTATATGTTTTGTATCATTAAGTAGGTTTGGAATCTTTTGTTTTCTGTTGGGTTTATATTCTCCAAATTATCCAGAATATAAACATGTGAGTGTGTAGAAAAGAATATTCCAGCCGCCATCCCTCGGCCGCTGCTTTGGGATGGAGGGCCAGGCCTCTGTTCTGCCGTCTCGAAGTGTGCTGCTGCCTCGGAGCCATCTCACAGTCTGCAGAGTGAGCCAGGCTACTTGGGTCCTCTGCTGAATTTGCCTTGATAGAGGCTCTCAGTGCCAAGTTCTTCTGTCCACAGTTGGGTATGGTCAGTGTGAATGCCAATGTAGGAAAAATTCACTCAGTAGAACTTCCAAGATTCAAAATATATGAATTTAATTTCACCTGCAACTGACAATACTGATTTAGGAATGAATGTGTTCCTATTTTCTCCTGTTTTTAAATGTGTGTGCTTTGTTGACCTGGCTGGTGTGTTTCACTTGGTTGGAGTGTCATCCCCAGAAATCAAAAGGTTGCAGGTTTGATTCCTGGTCAGGGCACATGCTTGGGTTGCGGTTGATGTGTGTATGAGAGGCAACTGATCGATGTTTCCTTCTGACATTGATGTCTCTCTCCCTTGGTCCCTCCCTTCATCTCTCTCTCAAGTCAATAAGCATGTCTTCAGGTGAGGATACAAAAAAAAATTCATGTGCTTTGTCATACATTAACAGAGAACATCACCCTGTTTTGTGTTAATTTGGAAATCTATATGAACATGCACATTTGCACATGCAAAAAATACTCAATAGTTCTTAAGTGTGCCCCCATTTGTCCATTGGAAAAATACAGACCTTCAGTGAATATAATTCCAATCATGTAATCCTGTTAGTTTGAAGTGAGCTTCAATGGCCCTTGACAGAGTCTAGCAGAACTAGCTCACTGCATGAAAACAAACCACCCAATTCTGCTTTTGTGTATACATTGGTACTTGTTGACATACTATTAAATTGTTTTAATTGGGCTCCCTTAGAAAGGTGTATATCTTGGTAGTTAAAACACACTACATTGTAAAGTACACTTTATATCCAAAATATTGCTCTCATAGGAAAATTGTAATTACAGCATTTAAACTACATAGCCAAACTATGCTGCTTTGTCTTGTCTTAGGAAAGCCCTTACTAAGCTAATGTTGTACCTGTCATTGAGTCAGCAGTGACAAGAGAAAAAAAGATCACCTGGGGATTTAGTGGAATATAGAGAGTGTAGGTTGCTGAACAATTAACCACAGTTCTGCTTGATTATTTTTGGTCACAGCTGCAATCTGGAAGAAACCTAAATGCAGATCTTTTCTGGTCTCTGAAAATCCTGTTCTTATATGGAATTTGTTTATCATAACTTCTTCTCAGAGAAGATGGTGGATAGTGATAGATTTTTCAGCCAGTGACCCAGTTTGCCAAAGGGGACAATGTTTGTTTGCCTAGTGGATTAGTGAGTCCATCCTACCCACACAGGGGTCATTTCCTTCCACTCTCACCCTGAAGTTGAGTCCCTGACTGCTTTTATCATCATATCTGAGAAAGTGAGTGGTGGGCCTGAGTATGACGGTGGATCAGTATACACTTGACCCTTTGCACTCAGAGAGAAATAGAGAGATTCAGAATCATGCTGCCCACAGAACATTTCCAGCTTGGCTATGGCAATTTGATTTTGTCCTTTCCATTCTAACAATCTCGAAAATACCATTGGGAGATTTTCTCTTTCCCCCAAATGATTCCATTAATATTTCTTTGGAAATGTATTTTTCTTGTTGAAAATGGGGACACTTTGGTGTTGGTTCAGCTAGTTGGAGCACCCTACAGTAACTGTAAGGTTGCAGGTTTAAGTCCTGGTCTGGGTGTGTATGATCCCTAGTCTGAGCGCGTATTGGAATCAACCAATGGATGCTTCTCTCTTACATTGATGTCTTTCTCTCCTGTTCTCTCTCTCTAAAAGCAATGAATGAAAAAATATCCTCCAGCAAAGTTTTAAAAAATGGATGTTTCCAAGTGTTTTTAGCAAATTCTCATTTCTGGGTAAGCATTATGGTCTCAAACATCCTTCTTCAGATGGCCTGGCATATACCTCACACACTTTATGTAACCACCTGGAACCCAAGCTAATCTGCAAATAAATTAGTCTATGTAAAATGAAGACTGGGAGAGAAGGCCAGGTGAGACAAGGAGCATTTGCGGAAGGTTTATTGTTTCCTAGATGTTTTGTGAATTACGCCTGACAGCATATGCCTGCCCTGTGCCTTCAGAGAGGGAGAAGAGAGTGCTTAAGTTGGAAACTGCTATAGCAATAACAATAGCAGTAACACAATAGATGGGAAGAGGAAGAAGATGAAAGGAGGATGTTCATTATCCACAACTTGACTGTTTTCTTAAAGATGTTTCCAATAAGGGGTGAAAGCAACACATAATTTGCCCAAGCTTCTTTTCTCCTTCTCTGAATTATCAAATCCATCAGCAATGAAACAGATTTGAAACTCAACTAGGTCTCACATACAGTCCCAGCACCCACAGGCTCACTTCACTGTGGACAGGCCGATCTTCTTCACCAGAGTGGCTGTTCTTTTTTTTTTTTTTTTTTTTTTTTTTAAGATTTTATTTATTTATTTTTAGGCAGAGGGGAAGGGAGGGAGAAAGAGAGGGAGAGAAACATCAATGTGTGGTTGCCTCTCACCCATCCCCCACTGGGGACCTGGACTGCAACCCAGGCATGTGCCTGAGACTGGGAATCGAACCAGGGACCCTTTGGTTTGCAGGCCAGCACTCAATCCACAGAGCCACACAAGCCAGAGCAGAGTGGATGTTCTTTTCTTGTCTTGGAAACAGATGTGTTTGCCCTTTTAAAGACGTGCAGATAAACACACCGCATCCTGAAAAATCTCCAGTATGCTAAATTTAGTCCCTCTCCTAACGTTAGTAGGATTCATCTGGTCCTTTGAGACTAAATAGGGCTTCCAAAAGAAAACACCTGCAGCTGGTGGGAGCAGGACAGGCTCAAGGGCCACTGCGGTTATTTCCATGACCCACCAGCATAAACTATTGGGTGTGGAAAAAGCCTCCTTCTTGTGGGTGAGCAAAAAGCTAGGATTAATTCCATCAAAATGTAGAGTTGATGCAATCCAATTTTACCATAATTAAACAGTTTTGCTTAAATGATATGACATTATCCATGATACAATGATTTTTAATGCTGACTGTGTAATTGTGCATGCACTTAACATCTGTATGTTATTTTCACTCATTTATCAACCATTCATTAAGGACCTACAATATGACAGAAACTGATGAATTGTTTATTTTTTTTTTAATTTTTAGAGAGAGGAAAGGGGAGCGAGAAAGACAGGTAGAGAAACATCAATATGTGAGAGATACATTGATCAGTTGCTTCTTGTACACCCCCACTGGGGACCTAACCCACAACCCAGGTATGTGCCCTGACTGGGAATTGAACCAGCGACCTTTTGGTTTGTGGGTCAGCCCCCAACACACTGAGCCACGCCAGTCAGGGCTAAAAGTATACAATGTTTGAAGGAGTAAATATTAAGTAGGTGAATAAATAATGGTGCAAATATTTTGATCATTGAGTGTTTTTCATTACAGTAAACACAAACAGAAAGGCTGGAGGGAGACCTGACATAGTTTTTGAAAGCCCCCCAGGTACACTCAGGAAAGAGGGTCACTTTTCCAGACAAGAGGGGATTAACTGTCCTCAAAGGCATGCTTTGCAATCTTGCTATGACAAGTGTCAGCATCCCTTGGAAGTTTGTTATGAATGCAGAACCTCAAGCCCCTTGATAGAACCACTCAATCAGAACCTACATTTTAATAAGGTCCCCAGGTAATTAGCAAGTATGTCAAAGTTTGAGAAGACCTGCTATACCACATCACACACAATAGCTGGGTTACAAATTTGAAGCCTGTTGCTGAGCCTTGCCCCTTCCTCCTGCAAACGTGCATCAGGAACCTTGCTAGAGGCACCGAGAGGTTGCACTGTGCAAGTAAGACACGCTTGCTTGGTATTTGTCAGATCTCCCAGAGCAGTGAGAATGCAGGCCCTGGATACTGTACATGGCAGAGAGAAGCAAGTGCATTCATGGCAGTGAGTCCAAAATATGTTCTCCATCAGAGAAGCAGAGAACACATCTGCAAAGTAACAGAGTGAAGCCTCTGCAGGCACTGTGTGTAGTATATCTATCACGAGCTACTTTCTTGTCAATACAAGTGTGGTGACCACAGAGAAAGACATCTCCCAGATATGATTCAGTAGAGACATGCACCATTCTGACCTCCTTTTCCTTATGCGCTCAGGGAGTGCTTCCCAGTAGTTGGGCTGTGGAATAATCCATACTCTAGCCTTATTTCTGCCTTTCTTTCTCTTTTGCTATCTCCATTTCTATCTTACTTTCCACTTCTAGTCCTATCTCTGGATCCATCTCCTCCATCTCTTAATATATCTAGTCAGTCCTCCATTTTCCAAACACTGTCTGAACTGCTTCACAGTAAAAGCACTGCATAAAGGCATGCATCGCCCCAGCCCCTCCTGCCCACGGCTTGCTCTTGCACTCCTGGAATGGACTTCTTCACCATTGTTGCATATTCAGCTGCACCCTCCTGGAGGTCATGGTCCACTCTATATCTGCTCCCCTAAATTGTCTCTTTTGCTCCCTCTCTACCAGACTCCTGGCTGCGCCACCCCAAGTCTTCTGATGCCTCATGCCTCCGCTTGGATAGCACCTTGCTCTTATCTAATGTGTGTCTGCCTTGCCTCTCCAGTGAAACACAAAAACCTTTGAGGGTAAGGCCTATGGCTTTAGGTGCCCAAGAGGCCATGCCCCTGCTGCACTCCCAGTGTGCACTCAGCTGCTATTCACTGAGTGTGTGTGGCTTTCTGTTTCTATCTCAGGGGACAGAAGTCTAGAAAGAGCACTGAGTTCTGAGTCAAAAATCTGCAGTATTCTCTGAATGATCTCTGCCAGCATAGTTAAACTCTGCACCCAAGTTTACTCATTTGTAAAAAGAGGGATCTGAACTAATCATCTCTGTGTTTCCTTCCAGCTCAGACTTGCTCTATTTCTGTTAGTACCCAACTCTAACACCTCTGCTGGTGCTGGCTGCTTTCAAATCCACTTTAATAGGCATATGACTTATCTGTACACTGAGCAATAATGTCCATCAATTTCCCTCTAAAATGGAAATATCTGATTTTATCATCCTCACCAAGTTCGGTAGGCTGCCTCCATTAAGGAGGCAGGGGAAACAGATCATAATTCATTCAGCAAACACTGAGCAGCTGTCCTGTGTCAGACACTTCGTGGAGCCCTGGCATCACAACCCTCCTGGCCAGAGGGAAAGGCAGACAAAGGAACCGACAGAGGTACACACAGAGCACGGTGCCACCGTAGGGGTGCTGGCATTATCAAGAGGTGACAGTTCAGGTGAATTTTCTAGCGTGAGCAGGGTCAGAGAGCACAGTGTACTTATGGCAGAGGGACTCATGAATGCAGAAATGAGGTCTGGGGGAACTAAAAACAGCTGAGTGTGGTTGAAGGGTGGGAAGGTGTGAAGGCAGATGTGGGTGGAGAGGAGCAGGAGTCGATGGTCTTGCCAGGCTGGGTGCCCGTCTCAGGAATGGGAGTTTAGGTGGGACTGGCCGGGGGAATTCCCTCTTCCTCATAAGAAGAGCCTTGTTTTCCACAAACTTCTGGTCAAGAGCCCTTTGGAAGAGCCCAGCCAGCCTGAATGAGCCTCACCAAGATGCAGGCTCCAGGCACCACTCTATGAGGCAGGAATCAGGAATTTTGGAAAGACACAGAGACAAAGAGGGAGGGAGAAGGAGAGGAAGAGGAAGAGTGGGAAAGAGTCAGAGAGACTAAGAGAGGGAGAGAGAGAAATGGAGAGACAGAGACGCTCCAAAGGCTATAGAAACAGCAAGTAACAGAAGTAACAGAGCCAGGCAGGATTCATAGCAAGATCCTCTGCCAATGAATGCCAGTCTCACTCTCTCTCAGCTTTACGTCCTGAAGAGTTTCAATGTGTTTTAAAAATCTGCTTAAAGACAT
The DNA here is from genome assembly GCA_004027475.1 of Anoura caudifer. Classification (NCBI taxonomy): domain Eukaryota; kingdom Metazoa; phylum Chordata; class Mammalia; order Chiroptera; family Phyllostomidae; genus Anoura; species Anoura caudifer. Next base: position 96,774 of record PVKU01000719.1, on the reverse strand, counting down.
GATATATCTATAAGTGTTTCCTGTTTCCTGCTGTCCTTGCTGCTCACCACAGCCACTCATTTTTTTCACCCCGATTTCTAAGCTGCATAAACACACGGGATGTGGGATGTGGGATGTGGGAAGGGTCGAAGGAGAGATGGATGCTGGGGGCCAGAAGCCATAGGGACCTGGAGCAACTCCTCCCTGCTCCTACTCTGCCCCATGTAACTTGGCTCTGAAAAGGCAGATCACTGAGGACTGTTTCTTTTTTTTTATCACTACTGACTTCCTTTCCCCCCAGATGTGCAACCTGTAGACATGAAAAAAATAACTGGTGAAGTACTGTGAAGTTTCTTGAATATAAAGGACTGTGTTGGAGGGTACTATTATTAACATTTTTTTGTTCAAGAAATGATCTTTTAAAAAAAAGGTATGTAATTTTCAGCTTCCCTCCCAGACTGGCCTATGACTGTATTGAACATGAGTATCATATTCCTTTGGGTGCACATAATTAGGATTTTTTTTTTCTGTCACTAGTTAGCTCCTGACTTCAGAATTATATTAGGCAACATGTTTGCTCCATTACTGGTGGTGAGGAATCAGGCAGCCAGCCCTGATGACCTTTAGTTCTTAAAAAAGAGAAAGAAACATCTCCAATACCTCAACTAAATCTGTTAAGACAGAATACTTCAAAAGATCTCATGGAGGTATAATATTCATTTTAATTAATTCATACACAACTTCCTTGACGGTGATCCCTTAAGGTGCATTGAAAGCTCACTCATGGGTACTGACCTGTGTATGAGTCAGTCACCAACTTCACCAGCACGTGAGACATTCCTTTGAGCCCCCTCCAGGCTCAGGTAACTTTCCTGGTTCACTAGAAGCGGAAGTTAAGCAGGATTTTAAAGGTGGCTCTAAAGCCACTGCAAGCTTTTGAAGATAAAACACTTGCATTTGTATCTTAAAGGACAGGTCCAATTCTGTATTTATTTTCTTCCTGGGACCCCTGGTTCATCCCCTCTGTGGGGCTGTCCCTGCTGATGGTGAGATGACTTGCATGAAAATCCTGCTGTGGTCCCAGCTTATTTCTCATATTGTAAACTATCCCTGGTATCCAATTTCTTAAAAAAAATACAGTTGAGAGTTACCAAAAGAAGAAAAATAGACCTAATTTTTTGGAACAGCTTTAGGTATGCAAAAAAATTTAGAAGATAGTTACAGAGACTTCATTTACACCTCGCACCTAGTTTTCCCTATTATTAACAGAGTATAAACCATTTGTTATATTAATAAGCCAATATTGATAATGTTCTTTTTCTATTTCCAGATCCTATCCAGGACACCATATGACATTAATTGTCATGCCACTTTAAGGTCCTCCTGGCTGTTTCTCAGGCTGTTTTTATGCCCTTGACAGTGTTGAGGGGTGCTCACTGGGTATTTTGAAGAAAGCCCGGTACTGACATTTATATGATGTTTTTCTTGTGATAGGATTGGAACTATGGGTCCCTGGGAGGAAGACCGCACATGTAAAGTGCCGTTGTCCTGACATCATAGCAAAGGTGCAGATTGTCAACATGCTTTATGAACGCGGATGCTGGTGCCGATCACTTGGCTGAGGTGGCCTGTGTCAGCAGGCTTCTCCAGTGCGGTGCTCCTCCCCTCCCCCATTTTGTTCTCTTCGGAAGGGCGTCACCCTGCAGTGCAGCCAGAGCTTGGGGTGGGGAGTTATGTTCCCCTCCCTGAGGGCGCTGCACCTCCATAAATCACTTGGAATTCTTCTGCATGAGAGATTTGACTCTTATTTTCCATTTGTTTATCTATTTATTCACTTATTTAGTATATCTCCATAGATATTTATTTTCTACTTTGGGTTATAACTCAGTATTACTTTATTTTGTTCCTCAGTCGTTCCAGCTTTGGCTACTGGGAGCTCTTTCCGTGGCCACCTGTGCCCCTTTCATGTAGTCTTAACACTGGCTTTAAAACATGTTTTTAAATTAGTTTAAACAAGTTCTTACTTTCTGGCACTACAAGATGCTGCAGGCTCCTCCTGTACATGAGCTTTACATGGGTGGTAACCATTTGGTCACCCTCACTAGCTCCTGTAAAGAAATCTGCCCCCAGCCTTTGAACGAGCCTGAGAGTACTAGTTTAAAATCCCACGGTGATGGGTATGGAATGGGAGCAGAGTTGTGTCCTCCCACCTAAGGAAGTGAGTGGTCCGGGTTCCAGGTACCACTGTGTGCTGGTGTGAAGGAGGATGCCACTGACAGGTGACAGGGGACAGAAAATATGAGACAGAGACTGCAGCTGAGGGACGGCCCCTTTTCCAAGACCAAGTCCCACTTTCTCAGGCTGAGAGGACCGATCATCTACAGCTGAGAGCAACCAGCCAGCCAGCCTGCTCCATCTGCTGATGGAGCATCTGAGCTGAGGCAGCCAGTTTTAAAAGACATTTGGGGGGACTCTTTGGTTTAGATGGGAGAGAAATAGGGCGGGAGGGCAGCAAGGGAAGCATCTCCTTGGTGCCATGTGCCAACCCAAATTAACAACTAATGAAAGCAGATTGTATAGAGCAGATTTTAATATAAATTAGGTTAATGATGACACATTTGAAATAGTACACTGAAAAATAAGTCTGTAATAACAAGCTAACAGATGTTGGCATTTTTATTATTAATTATACATTTCATTATCATCTGATTATTGTCAAACATCATTTGACAGAAAAAATTGTATAAATGATTCATACACACTGTTACATTGTTAAGAGTTACTAGGGTCTGTTTCATTAATGTAGTGACTTCAGTAGTCTGATATCATTCTAAAACTCTCAAGTTTAATCAAGTGTATTGATCCATACAAATGCATAACAATAATCCTTATTTGATTGTGCTTATCATTAGAGGATCTTGGAGGATTTCACATCCTGATTCATCTTACCTTTCTATTCTGTTTGGTGCAAGGCCTACAGAGAGGAGGTTCAGGTTCTCAGGAAATATTACTGAACAAATATCATGGAATCATCGCACATCATATTGTCATTTCTCAAAAAGACCTCACAGAGAAACTGTAATGAAATTGCTGTTCTAGCATCTGAGGAACTAAGAAATTGGGTTTTTGTCTCATATAAGCAAAATGAAATTAAGAAATCAGTAGCCTAGATGGCCAGTTACTAGACCAATACAATTTTAAATGAGTTTTTGCCCCTCATGCTCTTGGTCAAATCTGTTAATGCAATCTATACGTTACAGGTAATCTGTTTGTGCCAGTGATATAACTCTCCTACTTGGATATTATTCTAGTTGTGGTTTCCCGAATGTTTCAGACAGTTTAGGTGACATAAGAAAGCCTTGTGATCTATGTGTCATCTGGGATGTACATGGGGCCTGTGGCCACCTCCCCCCGCCCCGACTGTGTGAGTGCATGGGTCATTGCTGAAGACTGTTGGGTGTAGTGTGGAAGCATCAGATGTCCCGTCCATGAAGAATCGGTAATGTAGTTGGAGATGCTTAGCAGAGAGGACAGCTAGTATTATTAGGTCAGTGGGCAACTATTTTCTTTGCATGATGAAAAGGTTCTAAAAGCCCTTCTGCAAATATCAACTCCCCAAACTTATCACAGCATCACAACTATTTGCTAGCTGCCCTGTGATTCCCAACAAAAAAGTCCCTCCCCTTGGAAAACTGGCAAGATGCTGGCAATAGAAGGTGAGTGTGAACTGTTTTCATATCCTTGGCGTAGAGGAAGGGCCATGGGTACTCTGCCATTGATACTTAGGGAAAAAATGCCTCCTATATCATCCAAGTGACAGTACCCTGGGGACCATAGCCAGATTAGTGGATGGCGAGCTGCGTGATTCCCAGTCCATAAGGGGTGAGGGGGCATGAGCTGAAATGTAGCAAGAGTCAAATACCACATTAGTCGTCAGCATCTCTCTCAAGGAGAGTGATGTTTGGACTGGACAGGAGTTTTACTGGCTTCATGGAGTGGAAGTCGTCTTCCACTGCATGCTCTAGTAATGATAGGTGGTAGTCACACGGCCTTGGAGAGGGTGTATTCACACCAAAGTAGATCTTCTGTTGCGCTGAGAAGATGTACAAACTTTATTCTAGAGTTGATTGCTGAGAACCATGAATGGACCCCCTTCTCTGTCCTTCCTTCAACAGCATCACACTCACATCTCCTTAAATGCTCATCCACTGTTTCAAGAACACTGATTTAATCAGGTATCAGATTATTAGCCTGCTCACTGCATCCACATAACTCAACCCAACCTATTGTAGCCAGGAGCAGGTGTGGGGCTGGTGGAAAAAAATTAAGGACTCTCCAACAAGGAGAGACCCACTAGAAACACTGATAGGAGCTCTGTATTTGCATAGATCAGGTAGGGTTTGGGGGCCCTCTGTGCCACAGGTCCCAGTGCCACAGCAGTGCTACGGTAGGACAGAAACTAGAGCACTGGCTTCTTCCCTGTGACCCTGGTACAGTGCTCCCTGCCTGCTGGGAGCAGACAACTGCACTGGGGTCAAAGGGAGTCTCTTGCCTGGCCATGAGATGTTATTGCTATTAGGAGGCATCATCAAAGACAGTGAAAGAAGAAGACTGGCCAGAAGGTACCACCTGGGGTTTGGATAATTGCAGAGGTGGGAAGCCCTGAGAGTGTACCCCAGCCAAGGCAGACTGCTTGATGAGAAATCTGGGGCAGGCAAATTCAGGAGATGGTTATAATCCATGTTGAAAACTAGGGACAGAGACAGAGAGGGAGGAGGGAGGAAGGGAGAGAGAGAGAGACACACAGAGAGAGACAGAGACAGAGATAGAGACTTACAAACAGCCTGCACTTCCCTCATAACCAGAGTGTCATCAGGGACAAAGAGGTGCATTCTTGTCCTCACTGGGTGTCATGCTGGTGCATCCATGACCACCATTAAATATCAAGAATATAATTCAAGTTTGAAAAAAATACTGTTAATTCAGAAAAGAGAAAATCCTATGTGGTGCTCCTAAATTTTATTTTATTACTATTTTATTTTTTATAATTGAATAATTTTCCGTAGATTTATAAAGTTGTGCAACCATTACACAATCCAGTTTCAGAACATTTTCATCATCTCTAAAGCACTTCTTCTACCTGTGCAGCCCATGCCGCTCCCCATCTGTGTCAGTTTTGGAAGTAAAAGCAATATATGCATGTTGAATATTCAAGATTGCCTCTGTGAAAACCAGTGTGTACTCGAGGTTTCTAAATAGAATGATCTTCCTCAGTAATAAGATTTTTTAGCACTTAAGTTTTGTAAATTTTTATTTTTTTGGTCAAGGGCAGTGTTTGTTGACACTGACAATCAAGACAGCCTTTCTGACTCCCCCACCCCACCCCGGGATACTTAGTTAAAACATGCACAGCATCTGTCACACGTCCCTGCTGGTGTGGCTTCCTGAAGGCCAAGAATCAGATCTTCAATTCTGGGTGCACACCCTAACGCCCTGGTGCGGGGTGTTTTCTGACACCGATAACCAATTCTCTAATTTCCTGGATGCCAGCTGTTTGTTAACAATGCAATTCAATTCTGACATCAACTACCCAGAATGAGCCCAGCACTCAAAGCTTAAGGGCTCAGTGCCACAACAGTGCCCCCCAAGACTTGTGACTGGGGCGCCTGTAATTTTGACTAACTGGCTGTAAGCCAAGGGTTCCCACCACCCCTTCCTCAGTTTTGATGATTTGCTGGAAGAGTTCACAGAATTCAGAAACACATGATCCTTATTCTTACTAGTTCATCATCATGGATGTTAGAAAGGATACAAATTAACAACCAGATGAAGAAGTATATAGAGGGCCGAAGCATCCAGAGTGCAGGAGTTTCTTCTGTCCCGTGGAGCTGGGGCGCACCGATCTGCCAGCACACAGATGCGCTCACAACGTGGAAGCTCTCCGAACCCTGTTTAGGAGTTTTTATGGAGGGCTCATTTGATAGACAAGATTGACTAAATTCTTTGCCACTGGAAATTAACTCAGTCTCTAGACCCTCTACTCTCTCTGGAGGCCATGGGTAAGGCTGAAAGTTCCAAGCTTCTAGTCAAGGCTTGATCTTTCTGGTGACCAACCTCCCTCCTGAAGCTATAGAGCAGCTGCCATGCATCACCACATTAGAAAAAGACACCCCTACCAACCTGTCACTCAGGGAATTCCAAGAGTTGTATGGGCTCTGTTGTAACACCTAGGTCAAAGGTCAGATGTCTTCCTATGATACATTACCTGGAGAACACCCACAGAAGTTCCAGTTCCTGGGCTCTATCTCTAGATTCTGATCCAGTTGATCAGAATCAACTAGAGTATGGATAATTTTAAAGGTGGTCTAGGTAAGTCTTGGTATCACATATCTGTTGAGCCTCTTCCACAGGCTTAATGGGGCTATACTGGACTTTATGGCAATTACAAAGAAAAATAAAACTTATTTCAATACCTCAAGGGGGTTATGATCTAGGGTTAGGATTGGGGAAGTGGCTGTATGTATAATAGAAGAAAGAAATATGATTAAGATATTATATTAAGATATAATAAAAAACTATTGCTTTTGTCTGGAGGGGCTAGAGAAGGCTCCACAGAGCTGGGGGCCCATGGGCTGAGCTCCAAAACACAAGCAGAACTGAGACAGGCAGAACCTATGGAGTAGGCATAGCAGGCCCAGTGTGTGACTTAACTTCAAATGTCACAGACAACTCTGTCTTGTAATGTTACTCTGGAGGAAAAAAATAACTGTTCTACTGAAAAATCTAGTTACACATTCAGACATTTAACAAAGATTCTTTTTTTTAAAGATTTTATTCTTTTTATCTTTAGAGGGGAAGGGAAGGAGAGAGGGAGAGAAATATCAATGTGTGGTTGCCTCTCGTGCATCCCCTGCTGGGGACTGGCCTGCAACCCACGCATGTGCCCTGACTGGGAATTGAACCATTATCCTTTGGTTCGCAGGCCCACACTCAATCCACTGAGCTACACCAGCCAGGGCACATTTAACAAAGATTCTTTATTTCTTACTTACTCTACATAGAATCTGTGGTGGGCAAATTTATGCAAAAGTCAGGAATTTATGCAAAAGTCAGAGAGGACCAACATAAATATGTACTATGTTCTGGTACACACTGTTCTGGCATATGAAGTGTGTACTTGGTGTACATTCACACAAAGACACTTGACCCATTTCCCACCAACTGCCACCCCAAGGTCTGGGAAAGAAAGTGTGAGGTAGATTCATGGAAGGACGTGCATCCAGATGTCAGAACCAATTTGCAAGACTGTTTATTTCATTAGCGGAGGGTGCTTGAATCTCAAGCCAAAACTGTGCCTTCTACATCTGCCATGATAGGATGTAGTTATTTCCTAAAAGAAAGTTAAAAGTTTATAACATCTGGCTTACATTAAGAAGTTGTAGAGAAAAAACAGTACACACGGGGCTTGTCATGGAGCAACGTAGCCCAACACTCACAGTTCGTGACACTGAGATGACCAAGTGGGGTGGCTCTAAGTAGCATCAATGAAGAATCTACCAAACATTTAAAGAAGAATTAACACCAATTTTATACAACCTCTTCCAGATAATAGATGAAGAGGGAACACATAACAACTCATTTATGAGGCTAATATTATCTCAATATCAAACCCAGACAACAATAGCCACCCCCCCAAAAAAAAATTCTGGACCAATATTTCTCATTAAGTTAGATGCAAAATACTTTAAAAAATTAGCAAGCCAAATCTACCAATATAGAAAAAGAATTATATGTCATGACCAAGTATGATTCAATGCAGGTATGAAAACCTGGTTAAACATTCAAAAATCAACCAGTGTAGTCCCCTATACCAAGAGGCTAAAGAAGGAAAAGAAAAATCACATGATTGTATCAATTAATAAGGAAAAAGCATGTGCCCAAGGGTAAAACACACACACATATGAGTTTTTAAAAATCTGAGCTGGGTAGGGACAGAGGGAAACCAGACAAAAAGAACAAAAAGCCAACGATTAGAGTCATACGTGATGGTGAAAGACTGAACACCACCCAAGGACTGGGAACAAAGCAAGGGTGCTCACTCTCACTGCTTTCACCCAGCACAGTGCTGGGAATCCCAGTCCATGCCACAGGCCAATAAAAAGATAGAAAAGGCACATTAACTGGAAAGAAAGACAGAAAACTGTTCCCATTTGCAGATGACATAATTGTCAAAATCTAAAATCTCAAAAAATCTGCATTAGACAACTGTAATTGAACAATAAAGTAATTAAAAATCTACATTAAAAAATCTCCTAGAATGAGTGACTTCAGCGAGCTATGAGATCAACACCCCATTTTTACATAATTATAATAAGCATATGGAAATCAAAATTAAAACAATATGATTAAAATCATTTCTAAGAAAATAAAATACTTAGATGAACTTGGCAAAATATGTGTAGGATCTGTAAGATGAAAATTTAAAATGTTGATGAAAGAAATTAAAGCAAACTTAAATAAATCAAGAGATATACCATGTTCATGAACTGGAAGACTTAACACTGTAGAAATATCAATGGTCTCTAAATTCATCTATTGGTTTACTGCAATTCCTATCTAGCTCCCAGCAATGCTTTTTTTTTTTTGTCATCATAGACAAGCTTGTTATAAAATTTGTATTAAAAAAGCACAGGCTTTAGACTAGCTCATATAATCTTTAAAGAAGAATAATAAAGTAGGAGAAACCACTTTCTCCAAAGTGAGAGCCTTTGTAGATAGTGGTAGAAATCAGCCTGCCAGACCTCATGATTTATTATAAATCTACAACAACCAAGAGTGTGTGGTATTGGTGGAGGGATAGACATAGAGATTGATGACACAGAATAAAGAACCCAGGAATAGATCCAAATGAATATGCCCAACTGATATTCTGACAAAGGTATTATACAAAAGCAACTCAGTGGAGGAAGGGCAGCCTTTTCAACAAAGGTGCTGGGGCAACTGGATATACACAGGCAAAAAACCAAAAATCTTGATCTAAATCTCACAGCTTATTAAGAATTTGGCTCAAAATGAATCACAAACTTAAATGTGAAATGTAAAACTAAAAACCTTTTAGAAAAAAAGGAGAAAGTCTTCAGGATCTAGGACTTGGTGAAGATTTCATAGACTTGACACTAAAAGTATAATCCATCAAAGAAAAACATCAGAGCCTCAGAGCTTTTAAAATTGAAAACTTTCGTTTTACAAAAGACACATTGGCTGGATGAAAAGACAAGTTACAGGCTAGGAGAAGGTATTTGCAAACCACATATCTGACAAAGAATAAGGATCTAAAATGTATTTAAAAACCATAAAAATAAATACTAAAAATTAAATAATCCAATTAGGAAATGGGGAGAAATCACTGAAGAGGATACGTAGATGGCAAAGAAGCATATGAAGAAATGTTCAATATCAAATCAAATATATTATTAATCAAATCAAAACCACGATGAGATACCACTACAGAGGCTGAAATAAAAATAGTGGCAACAGCAAATGCTGATGAAAAGAAACAGGATCACCTGCATTGCTGGTGAGAATGTATAATGGCACAGCTATTCTGGAAAATAGTTTGGTGGTTTCCTTAAAAAGCTAAACATGCAAATGCCATACAACCTGGCAATTGCAATCTTGGGCTTTATCCCCAAGAAATGAAGACTTATGTGCACACAAAAACCTGTGCACAAATGTTTATGACAATTATATTTTATAAGAACAGTTTTATAATATTTTATTTGTTATAGCTAAAACTGGAAACAATTTAGATGCCTTTCAGTGGGTGAACAATAAAATGAACTCTGGTATAGCCATATCATGTAAGTAGGAGTGTGTAATATTAGTGGATGGGTAGACTAATCAACTAGAATAGCTTGTAATAATTAAATACACAGGAATAACAGGTATTATTGACACATGCAACAATGCAGATGAATGCTCAGGTAATTATTCTGGGTGTGGAAAACCAATCCAAGACTACATATTATATAATTCCACTTATTTAACATCTTTGAAATACACAATTATAGAAATGGAGGGCAAGTGAGTGGCTGCTGGCAGTCAGAGGACAAGGGAGGGGGAGAGGATTTGGTTTGGCTATGAAAGGGCAAGCGGAGGGATCCCTGTGGTGATGAACCACACTCTGTCTTGACTATATCAACGTTGATATTTTGATTGTGATATTGTACCATAGTTTTGTAAGATATTACCAACCACTAGAGGAAATTGGGTAAAGTGTATAGAGAATCTCTGTATTATTTCTTACAATTGCAGGTGAATCTACAATCATCTCGATTTGAAACACTTAAGTAAAATAGTCAAATGGGGGTGAGAGGAAGTCTCGCACTATGGATCACTTACTATGTCACTGACCCTCAGCTGAATGTTTTTCATATACTGCAGCTTTGTATCCTTATGATATATCTTCAAGGTATGTATTATTGTTCTATTTTACAGATAAGAAACAGTAAGGCTTAGACATAAGAATTAAATTGATTTAGAAACATAATTGATAGATGAACAGCCAGAATTTTAACCCTGGTCAAGTGAAAAAAAGTTGGAATGCAGATCAATGTGATTAGTGAATTATTTCATTCACTTAAATTCATATCTCTGTGATTTTTGCTTATTGGGTATATTTAAATACTCTCAGTGGTGTTCCTTTAAGATCTAGACTGATCTCAAAGCATCATTTGCTATAAATGGATCTGAGAAGAATACATAAATGGATCTGAGAATAACACTGTCAAAGACAAAGATGAATTTATTTTTGTTTCTTTACACCTTCTTCCCTTCCCTCTAACCCAGAACCACCACACCAAGGCAGAAGAAGGTTGGTAGGAATTGGTAAGCAAGTCGAGGAGGCTACCTGAGGAAGCCGTCTCATTAATCACTTTCATCACACTGAACAAAGAGAGCTCACTGTGGTGAGAAGTTGAGCTCACTCTCTCCCACCAGCTTGCTTTTATAGAATTAAACTTTTTCTGGTAAGAAACTCTGCCTTTCTTGTTTCAAGTAATATCCCTACTGTTAGTCTTCCTTTGTGCCACCTATTCTGTCAAATGATTTTAAATATCAGGAAATTAAATTCTGAACATCCCTTAAACATGAAATTGCATGCATTCTGGAACATCTCCATCATCCAAAGCATTATTTTTTTAGTAGATAATTCAAGACTGACTTCCATTTACTTGGTTAACAACCCACCCTCTTGAACAAGGGGACTTGTTATGCGTTTCCAAAATTAAAAGAGTACAAAATGAACAAGAAAAGGCACAGAAAAGGTATGTGTAAAAGGGCATTATCAAGAAAGCATATAATAGCAACAGTAGCTGCAGCAATAACAAACCTATTTTTTTCTGAGCCCTTGAATTCATTTTTCTTGGTTTCTTGGGTAGATATAAATATTGAAAACTCTTATATTGCTTTTTTTTTTAGGATGACATATGTAGGGCTTTATTGAATAGTTTCAGTTTTTTCAAGTCATTGGAAAGCTGCCGATGACAGTTATTCAGAAAGTCCACACTCATGGTTTCCTGGGCACTTTGGAGCCCTTCTGAGTTGGTGCATCAGTGACGAGCCCACTGGAGGCCAGTGTGCACTCAGAGAACCAACCTTCTCTATGTCACAGGTCAGCGCATCGGCACATCCAGGGGAACTCTGAGCCCGCTCTCTGTCCTGGGGCTCTGTTGGGGATGTAGCCTTAGACCCCCAATTTCATGTACAGCTAGCAAGGCTGTGGCAATACTCTCTGCCATCCGTTCCCTCACGAGCAAGGCACATGCATTTCCTGGTGCATTCTCTTCCGACAGCCTGGCTGCAGAAGTCTCCCGGCCCAGGAACTCTGTTTGCTTGGAAAGGGATGATGTTCTAGACACAAGTTACATATTTAAAAGTTTACTAATGCTCAATCTTTCTTCCTCTGTTTCTCCTTCCTCTTTCTCTTTCTCTCTTGTTCCCCTTCCTACCTCTCTCCTGGATTTTCATAATCTCTTGTCCATTCAAATCCTCAATATAATAATTGAGGTATAGGAGGAAAATACATAAAATAAAGTTTGTCTATAGTTCTTTCTATCCGTTTAAATCCCTTTTTATGCATAAAAGTATAAAGTTTAGTAGTACATAATCATGCATGTCATTTTAGATAAATATTCATATTTTTGCATGTATTTTCAATAGGTATTATACTAATCAAGATGCAAACACCAAAATTGTAGAGCCCATCCATCTAAACCCTGCTTGGCAAATGATGGTCTAGCTCCTTCTAAAGGAGAGAGATTTTACAGCCCTCAGTCTGACTCATCTAAATACTTTTATCGCTGTATGTGTTTATGCATTCATTTACTTCAATCACTTAAACGTTATTATAGTATGTAATAATTAGGCCATAAGCTAGGTAAATGGCTTTAGCTCAGAATTATTTTTCTTCCCCCTGAGCAAGATATTTCCCCAAAGGAGTCTTTGGGAGAAAAATGATTTGTCAACTACAATTTTAAGCCCATCACTCTTCCCTGAATGTGTATGTATATACATATACATAGTCTGTCTGGAAAAAGTCTAACCATTTTCTTTAAAAAATTAAATTTTTTATTCTTGTTTATTCTATTACAGTTTTCTCCAATTTTCCCCCCTTTGCTCTCCTCCAACCAACCCATTCCCCACTCCCACAGTCCATCCCCACCAACCATTGTTAATATAACAAGAACTGTTTGCACAACATCGATGTAACCTGGCAGCCAAGGAGAGTGGACTGGAATGCGTGTGTGTGAACAATGATGACTTCACTGTACTAGTCAGTGGGGGTGGTAGATACTATTGAGTGAGCATGTGTACTGTGTGGCCATCACATTCAAAATGACTGAGCCAGTAGAGCAATGAATCTGCATCAAATTTTGCATTAAGCTTGAACCTCCCTCTGTGGAAATTATTTGGATGACTCAGAAGGTCATAGCTATAGGCAACTGGTGATTGGCAGCTTCAGCATGACAATGTGCCCACTCATGCATCACGTCTCATGCAGAGTTTTTTGGTGAAACATCAAATCACCCAGGTGACTCATTCCCCTACAGCCCAGATTGGGTGCCCTATGACTTCTGGCTTTTCCCAAAACTAAAATCACCTTTGAAAGGGAAGAGATTTCAGACCATCAATGGGATTCAGGAAAATACAATGGGGCAGCTGATGGCAATTGGGAGAACTGTGTGAGGTCCCAAAGTGCCCACTTTGAAGGGGACTGAGGCATCGTTGTCCTATGTACAATGTTTCTTGTAACTTCTTCAATAAATGTCCCTATTTTTCATAGTACATGGTTGGGTGCCTTCTGGACAGACTATATATATTAGATAGACTATATATTTAGATATTAGATGCATATCTAAATACATATCTGAAGTGGTGACAATAATATTTAAACCAAAAGGCTTTCTACAAATTAAATGATACAATGTTCGTTAGTGTAGCATGTTGTTAATTGGAATAGTTTAAAAATATAACACAGCAGCATTTCTGATTCTCAGAAACAATAATTCCCTTTTCCAGTCTACACTAAATAACCTCATTTTCTTCAATATCCCTTCAAAATATGTTGCATCGGTTTATGATTTGGTGACTGAAAGTGGCTGCTTCCCTCTGCTGAAGCCACAGTGGAGGTAAAAATCCCTTCCCTGTGGAATACATCAGACCTCATTTAATGCATCTGGGAAATATGAATTTGTCTTGCATTTTCTGTCTGTAATGGCCCTTCATTGCCAACTCACATTTATCTCATGGTTAGTTATGCGTCCTGAGTGTTTTTCTGCTATGTTTATGCTTTGCTCTGCTGTATACTTGTTAGTGGACTTGTGTTCTTTGGAGGATGACCTGGAATTTGCCTCTTACATGTCAGTGTTACTGATGAAGTTGTTTGGGAATCTTTCAAGAGCACATTCTATTTTTTCTCCTATATCTGGAATTCTGGTAATCCCATCTAATATTTAATATTATGTACAAATTTGTTAAATATATTTGTAAGTTCTTTATAGAGGTGATAAAAAAAAGATATATTCCCTACCAGAAGGTATTTGAGAGAGCTTCCCAGGTCAGTGCCTTTAATAACACATTTTACCTTACCTTAGGCTAAAAGAAGTGTAAGAAGCAGTGGGAACAGTGCAGTGATACGAGTAAATGCCCAGGGCTATGGGAGGATGCATGTGCGGTCCCTAATAGTCTTAGGAGATCAAGGAAGTCTTCCAAGAACATGTGGCATCTATGCTGAGGCAGGTAAAAAAAAAAAAAAATGACCAAGAGAATGTGCAAGAGAATAGGTACGAAAGCCTGAAGGTGAGGTTGGCAGCTTGTCTCTCTTCTGGGTACTGAAAGCAGTTCTGTATGACATAGGGGACTAGGGCCACTGGTAAGAGATGGCAGCTCCGGTTCACCAGGGGCCTGGTCAGCCAGAGGAAGGATGAAATTTGAGGTCACTGGAAAGATACTAAAGGACTCTTCAAGTAGAAGCCTTACACTCTCCGATTGTTTTGTGGAATATTAAAACTTACTCTCCCTTCAGTGTGATGAATGGGTTGGAGAGAGGGCCAGGTCTGAAGCAGAGCCAGATCACAGGCATCTGTACCTGTGTCTTATCTCCCCTTCTGGGCTGTAAGTTCTCTGAAACAGGATGTGGCTCTGTTTCTTGTTTCCCTTTCATCACCTGATATAAGCCCTTGAAAATATTTTACCAAGTACACAAAGAAGATATATCACGTCTGTACCTTCTCCCTTGTCAATCACAGCTACCGCCCTGTTACAGGAGAAAATCTAACTGAGCTGGACTACATGCTCTTCACAAAGTACTGCTTGTATTTTGTGTACATTTTGTGTCAGAGAGGCCTTCGTTCTCTATGCGTTGCTGACTATTGCTTGGTGATACATTCTAGGAGACGCCTCAGAATGATGGCTCAATGGCTGGCTTATCGGGTAGGATGTATTGGCTGTCACAAAATGGGACTTCACTTTGGTTGTCTTATCTTTATAGTGAGGATGATAATTTTACCTAGATAATGGGGTTATTGTGAGGATTAAATTAATGTAAGTGTATAAATGAGTGTCTCGCAGAAATAAGCACTCAATAAATGCTAAGTATTGTGTTGTGATTGTTATCATTATTTTAGCTACAGATAACAGAAGACCCAGCAAACACAGAAGGTTGACACTGGGCAGGGCGACAGATGAGTCTTGAGAGGCAGGTCCAGCCAGGTCAGGGAGGGGCTCATATGCTATGATGTGGAGCTTGAACAAAACTCTATAAGTAAAGCTAAAAGATATATTCAAGCACATAGAAATGTGATTTGACATAACTTTCTCTGTCTGTCTCTCTCTTTTTGACTTGAAAAGAGAGTGTCAAAAGGAGAGGAGGACAGAGTAGGGTAGTTCTGGAACAAAAAGTTGTCACTGTAGTGGGTGGCCCACTTTACCTGAGCTCTGTAAAGCTCCTTTTGGATCCTTTCTGCTGTTCCCATGCACCCTCTCCCCAGCCTCTGTGTTCTTGTCCTTCGAAGAACCATGCTTGCAACTCTGTCCTGAGGGCTGTCTGATGGCTACTGGAGGCCTTGTGCCTAGTCTTGCAAAGTGACAGAGACATCAGAGAATTCATAGCCCCCCAGGAGGCCTTACCTATGATGACCAGTGCAGGCCTGGGAAAGCCCAGCCTCGCAGCCTTCGGTGGAACAAACCCTAAGGTGTGTTGTGCTCCAGAGCTCCCCATGGCCTCAGGCTGGGACTTTGCCTGCACTTGCACACTTGCTGGACTTCTCCATCCATGCTCATCTTCCCCCCTCCCTTGCAGGTTTCTCCTAGAACCCTTCCTTGGTAACAACTCACACTCACATGCTTATTTCAGAGTTAGCTCTGCAGGATCTGCTGGGAACGAGAAGATGGGAACTTGGAGAGATTCAGTAAGAGGCCAATGATAACTAAAGACAAACCCAGCGCTCTGGGCTTGGGCTGATTCTCCAGTGGTTTCTGCACTGATTTGCTGGGATAGGCTGAATTCCCTGGCTCCAGTACACTCCTCTTTCATATTCAGGACAGAAGCAACACTAGAGGAAGACTCTTGGAAAGCTCACAGCATTTTAGCCTCTTTTGGAGACGGGGAAGTTGAACTTTGGTTACCCTTAATTCCTGTGAATGAGGGTAGCTGAGTCAGCAATCTCTCCCACAGTTTCAATGGCTGGTTTGACCTGCATAGATCTGAGGGGCTCACTGGTTTCAAGCTACCACAAAAAGTTTTGGTCAGGAAGTCATTTATAACCTCAACCACCGGCAATTTACCCTGATGATTCTGGGGTGAGGTTTTGGTCCTGTTGAATCAACCCTCCAAGTTGCTACCCCACCTACCGAAGAGGCTAAGTCTCCCAGATTTTACAGTCTCTAGAAACTGGGGTGGGGTTAAAGTGTCATGCTTGAAGACTAATAATTTCTCAGTTTTCATAAAATTTTCATGCTGCAAAGTGCTTTCGTGTGTGCTACTTTTGTAACAATGTTGTGAAGAAGGAGAAATAAATTTTGTCCAAGGGACAGGTGAGAAAACTGAAGCAAAGAAAGGTCAAGCAAGGGCCTTAGAGCCACCAAAAGGGAAAATGTGGAACCGAGAGCCAAATCGAATCAGAGTTTTCTGATTATACGCTCTGTGCAGAGGAGGTGGGACTGTGGGGAGTAGGACGAGACCTCTACCCATTCTCTGAGGCCCAGGAGCATCCAACAGCAGCATGTGAAAGTGAGATAAATTGTGGCTGTGAACTCAGACACCATGGGGCTCCCAGATATTGCTCACAGCCCCAAGCTGGCTCTCTCAGCACAGCTGTTCTTTATGCACAGGTTTAGTCTTCTGCAAAGAAAGACCTAAAGTGAGTCATTACTGTTGACTCACTGGGCTTAAGTATTTAGCTAATTCAGCTAAAATAAAGATTCTGTCCTGGGAGAAGAGTTTGGACGTGTAAAGCTCATAATTCCCACATTTCTATTTCTCATCCTGATCGTGGTTTATGACATTAGATGATCTTTTTGTTCTATTTAGCAAGAAGTTAGAGACAGGTATCTATGACGCCCGTGGGCACTGCAGGTTTCTGTGGGTGGTGCCCTCACCTGTTGTTGTCATGTGGGTGCATGGGCACATGTGTGCATGTGTTCACCCAGGGGAGGTTTGAGAAAATGCTGCCGTCTAGACTGGAACAGGCCCGGTTCCTTCCAGGATATTTTCTCACTGTTGATTGTGAGCTAGCGAGGGTGTACGATCCCATCTATTTGAGTGTGTGTGCCTGTTGTGTGTACCACCTGGGTTTCTTTCCATAAGACCTCATGTGTTTCTCAGAGTCCTTCTTCCCCTTCTATGAGGTCCCTCCTATTATACACACTTAGGATTCCGTGCTGACAGAAGCTGGGACACAGGATGGACATGCAGCAGGACACTCAGGGATCTCTTTCCAGGAATTGTCATTAGTATTCCAGCCTGGGGTCCGGTTAGACGTTAGTCTGCCCCAGCTTCCCCTTGCCTCATTGGACAGGTGGGTAGCCAACATATATTCCTCAAAACCCCTCCAATCGCAAGGTGAAAAATGAGCCCATGATAAAATAATATTTGCAAAATAGAAGATAATTTTTTTAAATGGCAGGCGCAACCACTCAACTGCAACCAGCACCCCCTAATTTATTACCTTTAGTGCCCACTAGATCATGGCGCTGACAGCATGATGAATACGCTGAGTGTCAGCATAGCTGGCTGATTTGGTTTTTAAAAATAACCCAGGACTGGATCAATACCCAACCAGAGGCTGCATGTTTATCTTAATTTTGAAACTTTAAATATTAGCTATTCCTTCCCCTGTGCCCTGAAATTAGGGGTTTCCATGGCCTTGATGTTGAGAAGGAAGTGGGCAGAGTGCTGTTGTGCTGAAGAAGATGTTCTCACCCCCCAGCCTAGGCATTCCTCCACCTCCTCCCCTCAGGGGTCCACCTTTCCCAGCACACCCACAACATGGTTAGGACCTTTGCAAAAGGAAGTACCCATTTAAAGAGTTCAGAAACATCAACCGCACATGCCCAGAAGGGCACACATTCACCATAAACCCTGTGAGATTGCTATTTTGGAGGTTGGTGCATCCTTAGATTGAATTGGTAGATGCTTGGTGAACAGGACGTGGAGATGAGAGTCTCCCTGGGCAGTGACCTGCTGCAACAATGTCTCAAGTGTTAAGTTCAGATTTGGGTGCCAAATTTTAACCCCCTGGCTTCACTGCCACCCCCTTTTTTTAGGACATATTGTTCTCTCACTCACATCTTGTATTGATCACCAGATGTAACATGAATGGGGAGACAGAATAAATTAAAATAATAAAATATGAGTTTGGAAGGTTCTCAGAAGAAATCTGCATCCTTGACTTTTGGATTTCCCTGGACAACAAAAATGATATAATGTTGCTCATCTTATATTTTTCCAAGTTAATGTATTATAATAAACAAAGACAAAAATTCCATTTACTTTCATCATCATTTTATTACTATTTTTTAAAAGATTTTATTTATTTATCTTTAGAGGGGAAGGGAAGGAGAGAGGGAGAGAAATATCAATGTGTGGTTGCCTCTCGTGTGTCCCCTGCTGGGACCTGGCCTGCAACCCAGGCAAGTGCCTGGGTTGACTGGGAATAGAACTGTGATCGTTTGGTTCTCAGGCCCACACTCAATCCACTGAGCTACACCAGCCAGGGCATTATTACTATTAAAAAAAAACATTTTAATTCCCCAAATTCAGACTAAAAAGCAGTCTGTTAAGCCAGAGTTTCTCAGACATAGTGAGCATCCAAATCAATGGGACAGCCTTCTGAACTGTACCCCCAGAAATGCTGATTCATAGGTTCTGGGGGCCTGAATTCTACCTTCTTCACAAGTTCACAGATCATGCTGGGCCTGCTGGTCTGTGGGCCACCTATCAGGGACACCTCTGTAAAGAAAACAGAATTAGCCTCGTTTGAGCTCACTGACTGGCACTAATTTTGTCCACGTCCAAGCGACACTTCCTCCTACATGGGCTCTGGTCATGCAGACCCCACTCACCAAGTGTAACTTCGCACCTGATGCCACACCCATTCCGCTGACACCCGTACCCCTGGAGTAGGGCTTTAGCTAAAGGTTTGAAGATGGATTCAATGCTTTCTTCCACCACGCACCCAACATGCTCATTGAGTTTGTGGCTCAATCCCCTCCTAAGAGGAGGTGTGGGGATAGCTAGAAGGGAAGGCCCTAGAGATAGGGAAGTAGTGTCTGTTTAGTTTAAATGGTGACTAATGTAAGTCTTCCTTTAGTGATTTGGCTGTTTTTGTTAGAGTTTCATTCCTTAAAACCACCCAGCCTGCAGAAGTGCCTGTGGCTGAGTCCAGCGGCATGTTATCCACTGAGTTCTTCCTGAGCCACCTTTACTCAAAAGGGCACCAGCTCACAGCTCTTCTGGCCCCTGGGTCCAATTCCAGAAAGGTCACCTTACCCCACATCCAGGAAGTGACCCAGATGGACAGAGAGAGTTCTTTCTATGCTATCAGACTATATCATCTATAAGGCACCCTCACACACATTGTCACTTTCAATTTTCAAACTAACCCTTAAAAAGGTTATTATTGCTTCATTTATTTTAGATGAAGAAACTGATATTTACACTCAGCATACGTGCTCACTGTTCCCTGGGAAGTCACTGTTTCACAGCAGTCATGCCACACTGGCTGCACTACACCTTACTCTTGAGATTATCCTCATTCAGTTATCTTACTCTTCCCACACTTTTCAACACAGAGAGATGGCAAAGGTCAAATGTGAAGCTAAACATGGAGTGGAGATTAACTCTACCGTTTCTACAATAGGAAAAACACCCCAAATCCCTATACCTACATCACAGAAAAGAGACCCAATTAATTCACTGACAAGATCAGCCACATTGATCGGTTGAAGAGTCAAGTGGACAATACAAGTCATTGATTGAATGTTTTATTTTTCAGAGGTTTGTGTAGACATAGCAATGAGCAAGTCTCTTCTGAAAGTGTTACCATAGCACCAGCCAATTGGTTTGCTTGTCCAGCCTCTTCGGTTTCACCTGGCTGTTCTTTCAGAAACTGGGTCAGAGGTCTGCTTGCCTACGTCAGGATCTGGGCACCTCTTCCTCCATGGGTTTGCTTTTCATACAGATGGGCCTGTCTTTCAGGATGGTCCTATTTCAATTACTAAGTACCTATTGACTCTTTCCATTAACAAATTGCTATGCTGCTTTTTTGTTAGCAGTCCAAGCACTGAAAGAGAATTAATAGTGTTATCCCCATCTTACAGATGGGGAGGGTGACAAAACCCAGAGAGGTTAGGTCACCTGGTGAGCTACTTTGGGGCCAGAATCATTTCTCCCAGTTTGAATATTTTCTGAATTGTCTTCTACCTTCACAGGGATAAATTGATGAAGATGCATTAACCTTGAGAATCAACTCAATTAAGGAAGAATGGACAGGAATTAGAAAAGATATCTTATCAGGACCGTACCAAATGGATGCTTAGTGAAATCTCAGTTGGAGGAAATAAACTCAAATGAGAGAGAGAGAGAGAGAGATGTTAAAAGTACCTAAGGCTATATAGTATCTAGCTCGTACTTTGTGCCAGGCACTATTGTAAGTGCTCACATAGATTAACTCAGCTAATCCCCATTTAGCCCTAAGACTTAGGTACCATCCCATTTTATGGGTGAAAAACTGAATCTTGCCCAAGGTAGTTTACCCCAGGTCAGCAGATCTTGGATCTAAATCAACTAATTTACCTCTTCAGCGTATGTTTAGACACTGTGGTATACGCATCTCAAAGACAGAGAGAATGTTCTGTAATACTATTTTGTTATATTTTAAAGTGGAAGAAATACAGAGACCAAGCCAAACAAAACGTATAAACTTGGCCATTTTCTTCTTTCCTTAAAGCCTATTTCTGTTACAGCGTCACATTCAAAATAGACAAATTTTTACCGAACCCTCCTATAGAGACAACAAAGAGGCTGAATTTCATCCCCCAATTCGTGGCAAAACTCTGTCCCATTAGCAACTACTTTTCATGGTCCTCTTAGCCAAGGGTGTCCAACCTGTGGTCCATGGGCTGCATGCGGCCCAGGATGGCTATGAATGCAGACAAACACAAAATTGTAAATTTACTTAAAACCTTTTTTTTGCTCATCAGTTTTTGTTAGAGTTTGTGTATTTAATATATGGCCCAAAACAACTCTTCTTCCAGTGAGGTCCAGAGGTGTCGTAAGGTTGGACACCCCTGTGACCCTTTAGTTTTCATTATCCTATAATCAACTACTAACTGTGATTTTCTCAGCCAGTTTCCTACAAGCCTTCAAGCAACAGCCTGAAGTCTGAAAGATGAATTTATTCTCTCCTACAGACTCTAAGTAACCTTGAAGGAGACCTTGGAGAAGCAGTAATAACAAGCTCCAGCTTCTGAGAGCAATCCTGAACTCAACTAACAATGAGATCAAGGTACAACTGATGACTTTGGCAGGTGACTCACTGTTGAGCTCATAGGAGGCTCACGCCTGCTAACATTCATGCCTGGGAGCTAAGTTTGCTGCTACAAGTCTTGGCCTTAGGCTAATATGTGACTAGAAATTCAGGTGTAAAAAAGCACGTGTGCCCAAACCAGCTGTTTCTTAACAGTTGAGTTGAAGCAGCTGAGGGAATCTAAAATACCTCTCAACATATGGGCAGTGCTGTCTAAAAGTCATAGAGCTGTTGAGAGAAGATGGGAAGGCTGAAGTTTGAATTCCATAAAGGGGGAAGAGTGCTGGGGGTTAGAAAAGTGTACAGTTGTCCCTAGGTGTACAGTCTTTTATTTTCAGCATCTACTTTTCCATATGGACACCAAGAGTTCCAGCACACAGAAAGAATACATCTATACCCCAACCCAAACCTCTCTGGCATGCATTATTCACCTGCATAAATATCTACACAATTAAACAACAACCTCTCCAGGCTCATCTGTAGTGTTGTGTTCAGGCTCAGCTTTCTACAGAGCACTGACATGATGTCAACAATCCACACACTCTTTTATTTATTTATTTATTTATTTATTTTTATTTTTAAGCACCTACATTGTGCCACAGTCAAGCAGGGCACTGCAAATAGAGTTTTTTTTTTTTTTTTTTTTAGATTAGGGTCTAGGTATTTGAGGAGATCACAGTTGAGAAAGAGTAAGAGATCAGTAAATGATTAATTCAAACATGACATAATCATACTGGTCTGTGTACCTACATGTGCCCCTCATTGGATATAGCTACAGTATAGGAAGGTTTCAGGGAGGAGGTAATGTATGAATATCTGAGTTGGGCCTTGGCATGTGCTAGGAGGCTACCAGACATTCAAGAAGAAAAATGTACTTTTCAGCAGTTGGCTATGCCTGATATTGTATATATTTTGATTGAAAATGCAAAGCTCATGTACACTTCAAATTTTTAATGATCCATCTGAGGCAGTTTTCATATTTTTACTTTATTAATACAAATGCTCTCACAAGGAGAACATTTCTGTGCAGTCCTTGCATGAGTGTTAAATAAAATAGAATTTCCCTCTTATGTGCAACACACTTCCTTTTCCTTTTATTATCATCATTTGGATTGATGTGGTAATAAAAGATCCTGGAACCAACTATTCAAATATAATAGAATTCATGCCCCTGGGTCTTCCTTATTTGTTCTTTTTCATAAGGATATTTTTTGGAATGGGTGAAAAAGAAACTCTAAAGCTTCCTCATTTTTGTAAAATAAACACAAGAGCAGACACTTTAAGAAAATTTTAAAAAGCAGGTACATAAATGAAGTTTTAATTTTTACAGGCACAAAAAGAGAAAACAATGAAGAAGTTGTCATATGGCAGAGTCATGAAAGTCAGCATGTACTGGGCTGAAGGAAACTTTCCTATGATGCCCCTGGGGTTCATCCTGAATTCCAAGCATTTCAGGCTTATTCTATTTTTTAAAGATTTTATTTACTTTTAGAGAGAGGGGAGGGGAGAAAGAGAGGGAGAGAAACATCATTGTGTGCTGTGGTTGCCTTGATGTGCCCTCTACTGGGGATCTGGCCTGCAACCCAGGCATGTGCCCTGACTGGGAATTGAACCAGCAACTCTTTGGTTCACAGGCTGATGCTCAGTCCACTGAGCCACATCAGCCAGGGCTCAGGTTTATTCTTAATAGGTTATAGTTGACATACACCAAGGTTTTGACAAAAGTATCTCTTGACTGTATTAAGCAAATAGGAATAAAAACAATGGTCAGGTGCTGGCAAACAATGTCAAAAAAAAAGAAAGTCTAATGTATATCTAGCTTCTGCAGGAACATTATACAGCATGGATTTAAATATGTATTAAACTAAGAGGAATTATCTCAGATGAGTTTAAGTGTATGTTATTTTTAGACAACCTACAGGACAAGTTTTTCTTAAAAATGTCATCATCTCATTTCTTCATTAGCTCAAGTATAAAATATGTACCATTATTAATCCTATTTACATATGAGAAGATGGAGGCTCCAAAGATTAAGTAAATTGTTAAGGTCACACATCCCAAATGGTGGAGTCTGAATTCAAACACAAGGTTGTATTTCAACTCCTGTTTGACCGGCACTATGCCAGATCCTGTACCCACACAGATTGGGGGTGGGCGGGCAGACTCAAAAGGAGCCTGCACCACGGTGAGGAGTGGATCCTTAGAATGATCAGGAGGGTGACACAGACGGATGCGTGGGAGGCAGAGGAATAGGCAGGACGGGTTTATGAGCTTAGCCCTCCAGGCTCATTCAGGATCCCAGTAACTGTAGACAAGTATCTCTGTTTTTAGAGGAGATCTAGAGGATGAAGAGGGGGGATCTGAGCTACGAAGAAATTAAATCAGGGTTGTTGACTCAGAAAAGGGGTTTGGCACTTGGTGTGACACGCCATCGGCAAACCTGAGCGCGCTGACTCTCCTGAACCGCGGTGTGACGTGCACGCTGGGAGGGGGCAAGGCCTGGCGACTGCTGCAGGCGGTGCCTGCAAACAGAGATGGCCTGCTTCTTCATCAACAGGAAATGTGCCGGGGGCAGTGGCTTGGGGACACATTTTGTAACCATGTTATGAGACAACGTTCTTGGTGTACATTTTTCCTTCCTTCAGTCTTTGTTTTTTTGTTTTGTTGCATTTTGTTTGGGTTTCTGTACAGGGGCCTTTCAGGCCTCCACCCTTGAACTAGCTGACATGTTCGAGCATTAAACCGGAATGGGAAAGCTTAACTGCCACTTAATACTGACGTCACTAAGTTGTTCTACGTTCAAATATTCCCCCAAATAATAACATTCATTTAAGATAAACTTTAGGGGAGACTCTTAATGGCTCAGATAAATTTCACTTACAAACATCTTCTTCATTTACAGTTTACCCTGTAAGCACCACCATGGCAAAGGCCAAGCGTACGCATCTTAGAGTCTAACCCCACGCTGATCTAGGATTTTTGTGTTAGAAATGCATTTTTTATCATCTTCCTCCAACAAAATTTGAAACCCCTGAGAGAGAAGACCTTATCTGTCTTGTTAACCACTTCATCCCCGCATCTGGAAGGGTACCTGGCACATGAAGGAGCTCCATACATTTGGTACATATCTGAGGATGAATGAATGACATGTGAATTACAATAGTGCTAGGCTAGAGAGACAGGAAAAACGTAAGATGTTTCCTAGTAGCTGAACATATGAAGTTTAAAGACTACCCCTCGCCCAACAATTGAAGGGGTAAAACAGAGTTGAGATGAAATCTGTTTATTTTGCAAATGTTTGCCTGTGGGGAGGAGAGCTGGTAGGTATGTCTCCGAGCTTGTTTGTAGCCAGTTGTTTATCTTTGTGTTATGTAGATGTGCATTTTTAAAATTCCTTAGATTTTGGAATAGTCAGTAGCATTCTTTCTCCCAAAAATAATGGAAAAAGAAATAATCTGTAGTTTTAAGCTCCATGTAGCTTAAAACTCACTACCATGAAGCAGCTTATTTATGTTACATTTACATAGGTTATAAAATGTGTTTTACATTGTACAATTTATGTTAGTATTGTGCAGGTTTTAAATAACTTCAAGATCTAGAAAAGGAGCTAGAAAAGTTTCAGATTTGTAGCACGTTACCAAGAGAACAAAAGTCTGATATCACTTCACTTACAAGAACCCACTATTTGTCAATCTCAATTATCCAGAATAAAATTTTTGAAAGTAAAAAAGTAAGGGGGAGAAAAGGCCTTTGATTTGTCAAAACAGTCTTTTTATAGGAGTCTGAGTGATAAAGCCCGTGCCCTTGACCCACATGAAAGAGCCTTGGGCCCCTGCTCTCTGGCACATGCTAATCAGGAGTTTGCAAACCTAGACGCAATGCAAAGGGTGAGGGAGAAGTGCTTGGGGGCTGCTGCAGAAGGTGAGGAGGTATAGCAAAGAGCCAGGAAATTAAAGAAGAGAAGTAATATGCATGAAAAGGAAAGCAGAGTGCCCACAAGCTTAGCTCCCTGGAATTATTTTGAACAACAGCTTTTTATACCATACTGATTTTTTTCAATGCAAAAAATTTATTGTGTTAACTTTTCCTTGAAGGAAGAAATGCATTGAATTTCTTCTGTTTAGGTAGGCAAGGGACTGATGATTGCATTGCATATGTATTTTGTTTTCAAAAATGCTTATTTTCTCAGTAGAAAGTTCTGTCTTAGTCGCCATGAGCCCTGAGATTTGATCACCATGATTCAATTCACTTTGGCTTGCACTTCTTTAATGGAGTCTATTATAAATCCAAACACGCAAAGGGACAATGGTACAGCCATAGGCACAGCATAAGGGTAGTGTTTTAATATAAAACTTATACTCACTATACTGTTCTCTCAAGAACATACCTTTCCAATGCCTAACAATCTGCCTCAACTCAGCCAGCTAATTCCACATCCACAGACAGGATTACCTAAACCCAGGACCATGCCAAGGGCAGAAACTCCTGCCCCTCCTACCTGTGCCCACTACTTTCCTCTGTTCCCTCACACTATTTTTATCTTACATCTCACTCTTGCCTCCTTTTCTTCATGCCACTATTAAGCAGCTCTTACACGTGCTCCCCTGCTTGCTCTGGCTCCCCTGAAATGTGGCTCTTTTAATCCAGCTTATTCAAAAAAGTAGCTTCCTCTGGAAACAGCTTTTCACTATTGATTTTTCACCTTAGTCACCTTAGTGTTTCTTATGGGATGAGCTTCCCTTCCTCATAAACTATTTAAGGCTTTTTCTAGTGTTCCAAGATTATGACATTTGCAATGATCCTGTGAGTCTTAAATATCTGTAAACATTGTTCTGAGATTTACTTTCCTATATGGTACCCCATTTTCCTTCATCTAATCAATATATGCTCATTATAGATCCTACAGAAAAAATAAAAATTCCCTGTAATCACATCAGCTTAACAATAAGCCTGTTGTATATTTCATACATATAAACACACACACATATTCATTACACGTATAGTATATAACATTTTGCTATTGTTTTTTCATTGAATGTTTTTAGCTTGAGTATTTTCCTACATCCTTAAAAATTTGTTTAAAAGACATCTTAACACATATGATTCTTTGCCCATAAAATAGATGTCATTGTCATTGTTGAATCATTTCTTTATTGTCAGATATGTGGGATGTGAAAAAAGGTAAGGTATCTTGCAGCAGAAATGTAGAATAGCACAAAGCCTATGTTATCTTTTAAATTCAGAGGCAAAGTCCTAGCCTCCTGTGTGTGTGTGTGTGTGTGTGTGTATGAAGGTCAGGGTGGGTAAACTAATCAACTATATGCTACCTTGACACAGGTGCCTTGCTGTGGCTTCCATTATGATGGTGTTTCATGTGCTTTCACTCAGGTGCTGCATACATTAGGAAAGTCAGAGAACTTCAGTCATTTGTGCGCTATTTGCCACATGAAGACGTACATTCTGAACATGTCTAGCTGTTTTAAAATCTTTTAAACTGCCCCATAACATGAAGTCATTCCTTAAATAGCTTAATTAACTTTGAAGTGAGTTATACAAGTATCTGTTTTCTTTGCCTGTCCTGTCTTCTTTCAATCTGCTTTCTACACTGGAATCAATCATATTGGGTGTTTCTATCATTTATTAACTATATTCTTCAATAGTTCAAAAATAAGGATGTGCTGAGAAAATGTCTTCTTTAACATTTCAGCACAGAGCATTGCTATTAAGAGTTTGGAAGAAAAATAGTACTAAGAATAAATTATTATACCATGTGTGAATAAGATAATATTTCTAGAAAGGAAGCAGATTATGGAAAACTGTTTCACAAAAGAGTAAGAGACTATAAATGTATGTTGTGGTGAGATTGTAGCTTGAGCCTTGGCCTGTTATTCTTCACTGCTATGGTTCAGACATGTCTGCAAATTTCATCACACATTTAGTAAAATACATAAGAAAAGTTCATTCCAATAAAACCCCACCTTTTCTTAGGGGTGGGGATGTGGTTAAGGTGAATCCACTGTTGGAACGCATGTTGAATTTATATGGCAGTGCAATAGAAGTCTTGCAGGGGCGTGGTGGTGGGGGGCTGTGGCGCTAAATATTTTCCTGAGAAGAACCCAATGCAGGGGAGGAGAGATTCGGTTGAGATGCTCTTGCTTATGTGAAGAGCAGAGAGTCTGCTTATGGCATCGTGTCTATGACTTGAATCCGTCTCTGACCCAGTGGCTTAGAAACCCCCTAGGTCCCCGGGGAAGGGAGGGCTAGCAGCAATATTGGAGAGCACCTAAAGTAGCTAACTCAGTGGGATTTAAGCAACACTTCTTTAGGACCCCTCTTCAAACACAGAAGAAATCCATCCTCTTTACTCTCTTGAAGGCTACGGGGACAGCATGTGTATTTTTAATGCAATCACCAGGAGATAATGACTGGGCCAGATAAAGCAGCAAGAAAGACAAGACCATTAGGCAGAACAGATTATGTGTACAGTGCCTGGTGGGTGTTACAAGAAGCAATGGGCTGTCCTGGAGAAACTCCTGGACTCTTTGCTGATTTGCCTGAATAAGAAACTTTTATGTGATAAACCTCTGATACTTTGGTATAGCTTATTACTGCAGTATCATCTAGCCTATCTTGACAAACAGAATCTGCACACTAACCTTGCCTGCGTTAAAAGTTTTCATGGCCTTTTGTGCTTTCTGTACATCAGATGAATAGTGATAGAGCATACGGGAGAGAAGTTTATGAATCAATAATCTATGGATTAAAGAGTTTTACACTTTTTAAATCATCTAAGTAAATAAATGTCCATGATATCTCTTTAAAGAAATGGCAGAGAATCCAAGTCTATGCCTACTTGGCATCCAAATACATCACTCTATAATATTATCTTGACTGCAAAGAGAACACAATCTGTGGTTACATATAAGCTGGAAAGCTTTTGAATAATAATCTTGAGAGCGGAGAACATACTGCACTCTCTGAGGCCAAATTATGACCTCAGTTATGTCAAAAACAGTACAAAGAGCCCTGAAAAAAGTAAGAAATGGACAAAGAGAAGAAACAGAAAATCAAAGTAGCTGGAGAATGTTGAGCAGAACCCAGTATGAATCCTGCATCTCCTCCCTAGGCCCCTTCTGAGGCTAGGTCATAAAAAGCATTTCGTTTTTGTCCCTGGTTTCTGCACCACAGCTCCTAATCTCCTGATGAGGATGATAGGAGCATATTTTGTTATAATGAGGGGACTTGTGGCAACCTCTAGATGGCCTCAGGATGGGGGCTGGTCCCCAGAAAGAATAAGACTCATTAGAAGCTTAGCACTTTCAGCACCACCGCTCCCCGCCCCCCACCACGAATCCTCCAATCCAAAAAGGGGAGGGGGGCTGCTGATAAATAGCCACCAATAGCCAGTGATTTAATCAACCACACCCACTAAATGAAACTTCCATAAAACCCCCTAAAGGACAGGTTTTGAGTAGCTTCCGCCTTGGTGAGAACAATGACCTTATTGGAGGGAGGTGCCCCTGGAGAGAGCATGGCAGTTCCAAGCCCTGCCACCCTTCCAGCCTGCAGGTCCCACTCTAGTCCTTCATATGCTTATTGTTGGAGAATGCAGCACGTTTTCTCCAGGCCCAAGCTGGGCCACAGGCTTACAAGGGTTGGAGAAAAACTAGAGAGAGAGCAAATACTATGCAACGTTTTAACAAGTCATCCTATCTCAGGAAGTCAGGGAACGAATTAAATGTTAGAAAAAACAGAAAAGAAATAAGCAACATGATGCCACCTTCTGGTTTCTCAAACGCTCCACAGGAAACAAAGCACAATCGTGAAGGACCATTTATAGTGCAAGGGCTGGGGAATCGACAGGAGATTACCACAGTAGATGGGCTTAACGATAATAAATATATGTATAGATAACCCCTCATACTGCAATTTTAGATATCATGAAGGACTTTTCCACATTTATAATTTTGCTTGAGATACTTGTTAAAATGAGGTTGGCAGGACAGAAGTTAATGACTCCATTTTACCGATGAGCAAACTGGGCCTCGGCAAGCTCTGTTGACTTGTTGAGTATCACAGAGCTGGTTAGCCGTGGAATATAGAACAGCCCCACCCTCCGACCTTGTCCTTTCTCTGCCCCCTCCTCCACTTCTGTGCACTGTTTCTCTGGAAGAGGTAAGTTCTAAAGCAGGACTGGAAGTGTCTACACGGACAAAGAGAACACACATCCAAGAAGGGCAAGGAGTGTGGGGTGGCTGAGGGAAGGAAAAGGTCAAGGCACATGGCAGAGCCCAGACACCGAAAGGAAAAGCCAGGGCGTGGAATACTGAAAGAATGCTGAGCAGTGACTAAGGGTGCCACTGATGCTAGAGAGCAAATGCTTCCCTCTGACCCCCTAAGTTTATCTGCTATATGTCTTCATATGTGAATGACCATAAAGAAAACACCAATATTTTCACAGAGTATGTCATTCAGTGTAGTCATATGCGATCTCTCTTGGGTCTTTTCTAAATCTTAGTCACAGTGAGTGGCATCATTCTTACTTCTTATTCTCTGGGTCCTGTGTCCAAGCCTTACATTTTGGTATGGAATAAAGGTGAACATTGTTAATTCTTGTGATAATCATATTGCCAGCCACACTGATCCCACATAAGCCAGTGCAAGGGAGCTGTTGCTCAAATCAACCTCCTATACAGAGTGCAAAGACAGGAGATGGTGTGTTGTATTTTTAAGTGGAATGAAATGGAAGGTCTGTGAAGGAATAATGGGATGGGGAGCCAAACTGGATGAGATGCCAGGAGAGTACAATGGACCATTATGACATTGGGATGCTCTATTAAACTTTCCATAAAGATCTTGTGCAGCCCGAAGCTTTGGTGTTGAGAATGTACATTGATTTCTGTGCTAAGAAACAAGAAATTTATCATTAAATGAATAAAAATAAAAAATCTCTACCAATATTCAATCCCTCTCCACAACACCCTCCAACACTGTTATCTATCTTAATAAGCAACAATATTTTGGAAAATGAAAATTCTTGAAATCCTCAACCACACTGTTATCCCAAAGCCTGGACTTAGTCCTAAAGCTTTGCAGCACTGACTCAGTAGAGCTGGTTATCCTCTGTAATTGGATTGATGGTGACAATTGTAATTACCTTAGATGAGTCTGCCTGTAATATAATTATACCTCCTTCATCAGCCTGAGCTGGACTCATGGAATACATACAGAAGATGCCTCCAATTACTGAGAGGTTAAGGAGAACATCATATTGCCTCACCAATCATGTTTGTTACTATAAAAGATTTTTAAAGTTGTGTAGGAACCTAAAGGAATTATTTCATTAAAGCAGCCAATCCAAAAATGTTCCTTTCTGTACAGAGCTATACTACACAGTGAGATGGCTACCCTCCAAAGCTATATTTTAATTTAAATAAAAATATTTTTAAGGACTAACATGAACTACCAATAGTAAATCTGTATTTTCTCACTATTTAGTTACTACTTATTATTTATAATAAGTGATTATTATTATATAAGTGCCTGCATCTAAAAGACATTTTTACAAAGCATACAATCATAGTAAAGTTTAACTTGATTTTTCCTATGGTTTGAGAACTTACAGTTTCTAAAAGTATAATAAATAACAAGGGACAATTTTAAAATACTAGACTTTATAATAGATAGAACCATAATTAATACCTAAGGAGCCAGCTGCTTTACTACAATGATGCCTCTTTCTTTTTTCTGATTAATACATGGAGAACTTTAAATATTTTTTCCACTGCAAGCCCAGCCTCTAAACAGGACAAGTTTGCCAAATGTACTGCAAACACATGTCGTTGAGGAGAAATGGCACATACTGAATTCCCACCCCAATCTTATTAGCTTTCACATTGCTCTCATTAAAAATAGAACTGCTTATGGGTTTTTCCTTCTTAAGGATATGAAACATAGACCTTGGAAATGTGCCCCTTTGAAAATCTTATTCCTGTATTCACAAACCAGATGGTGCACATCAAATGCATCCTGATTTTCTAATGAAATAAAAAAGGGTTCCTATTGTGTCTTTAATGAGATTAACGCATTCTCAATAGCTGGTTTTGACAGATACTCCTGGAAAGTTAAACAACTTGGCTAATGCTGTCCCGCTGGACCTGGACAGGAAGGTGCACTGGAGCTAAAGAGCTGGGGCCATGCTGAGAGGCGCTCTGCTTTTTAATTCTTGCAGTGTAGGTTTTGGTAGAGGTGCAAGCCCTGCCCCAGTTGCTCACAAAGAAACCTCCTGTCTGTGAACATCAGAGACTAAGAGTCTGCTGTCTCATAAAAGGGCTAATCAAGCAAGAAAAGAGTCTCGATCTCTTTCTCTCTCTCATTGGTCCAGTCCAGTGCTCAGTTAAGCCATCCCATCAAGCCATGTTCTTAGGGTGCCCTCATCACTAACACTGCCAATGAATGCCTCATTCTGGGCACCATTCGAATGTCCCACACATGACTTTGAGACACCACACAGCAATCATGTATTCAAAGTCAAAACAATTATGCTGGATTTTCCCAACAAGTTAGAGAAGAGTATAATGTAGTTTACCTTGGAGAAGGTTGGTTTGTGTGGTCAAAAACCTGAAAAAAGAAAAGAGAAATGGATTAATATTCTATTCTGACCTTTGTCACCATGATTGTCATTTTCCAATTTGATATCTCTGTCACTTGAAGTAATAGAATGATTTAAGGTAAGTTGGATTTTAACCTGAATCTAATTTCTCTATTTAAGTCTACTATCTAGTTAAGAATACGTTCGGCTGAAGGAGATAAACTTGAGTAAAAAACTGTGGCAGGTTGGACATAGTTGTGAAACAATTGTTTTGAACTTTTGACGACTTGAAGATCTCGGTTATGTTTTTTTTTTTTTTTTAATCTCTATCCACAGATGAGAAAACATTTTTTTTTTTGTGCTGAGACTCCCAGTTTTATGAAATGCAACAGCACATCTCGTTTTTCTTCCTGAACTGCTCTAATTTAACAGTCGGGCTGGAGGAGTGAGCACACATCACCAACAGGTTCAGTCATAGAACACCCAGACCTGGAAATGACAAGTTGGAAACTCACATCCTACAAAATGAATCAGGTACACGATCAATTCTATAAACCTAAGAGTCTGAACATTGAAGGCAGGTGTTTAGAACAGCATTGTGCAAAAGCTATTGCTGAGTTAGCTGCTCAGTTAAGCTGAGTACCATGTCTTGTCCCCAGTTTTGTTTGTGGAAGCAGTTATATTTTAAATATGTGTATCCTCCAACTTCAGCTAGAAAAACTTAATTAAAAATACTACCACTACCACCAAGTGATGGCATGGTCCATCAATACTCAAAGATTTGAAAAAATTTCCCCAAATGTCACATAATTCCCTGGGAGCTGGGAGCTTTCCCCTCTCCTTAAGGTGTGAGATAGCTTCTTTTCTTGGTGTTTTACCATGGGGAAAAAAATGTATTTAGCAAATAGCTACCAAATTCATCCAAAGGTTAGGATTCTTTTTATTTGAGTACTTTCTTAATGAGCAAAAAATTGATTGATTAGTTTTCCTAGAACATTCTTAGCTTTAGGGCAGAAACAGCACTTGGTACACAATAGTGGCCTGGATTTTAAAAAAAGAAGAAGAAAATCAACATTCAGCAATATAGTGAACTCATGGAAGAAAATAGTAAATAGCAAGGTCTGAAGGCATTTTAAAATTTTTGTACCTAGCCCTGGCTGGGTGGTTCAGTTTGTTGGAGAGTCATCTCATACATCAAAAGTTGTGGGTTCCATCCCCCATCAGGGGGCCTGCAGGAGGCAACTGATCCACGTTTCTCTCTCACATAGATGTTTCTCTCTCTTTCTGTCTCACTCCCCCACTTCCCTCCAAAATGAGTAAACACATCCTCAAATGAGGATTAAAAAAATATGGTGTTTATTTTAAATCAAATGGATGCATTTTAAGTTGCATTGAATTATGACATGTGTACTGGCTCTTTATCTTAGTTGGAAATGTACTTACATTATGACATTTAAGTTCACCTGGTGAACTGTCACCTTAGTTTCCATGAATTCCATATGCTTTTTGAGAAAACAAAGTAAGGAGAATATTTCTCCAATATATCCACAACCTCTATTGCTTCCCTCCATCTCCATGCCCACACTGACTTTGAAATGACTTTCAGGAAGAGGGTTCTCTAAATGGAAAGTTTTGTTGAGCTTTCAGAAAAGACAAGCAGTGAAAGAGAGAGCAAGCTCATTCTTTGCCACTGGCTAGAATGAAGTGAGGAACTATCTGAACCCTGGTAATATTAATCCTTTTTGATCTCACCTCTGATTCCATCTACTATTTATTGCTTGGATATTTGCAAGTACCATGCCCCCAGCACAATGATTTGTATTTTAGGGGAAGTGGTTTCTAAATTTAAGTGTGCATGCGAATCCCTTGGGGAGCTTATTCAAACTGCAGATTCCTGAGCTCCAACCCAGCTCTACTAATTCTGAATCTCTAAAAAGTTGGTACCTGGGAATGTCCATTTTCTTTACTTTAAAAAAATTATATCTATTTATTTTTAGAGAGAGGGGAAAGGAAGAAGAAAGAGAGGGAGAGAAACATCCATGTGAGAGAGAAACATGGATGGGCTGCCTCTCCTACACACCCTGACCAGGGACCAAATTGGCAAGCTGGGCATGTACCCTGACCAGGAATTGAAATGGCGACATTTTTCTTTATGTCCTGACGCCCAAGCCACTGAGCCACACCAGTGAGGAAGAATGAGGATCTTCAGTAAGCTTCCAGGCAACTATGATTATGTGGCCATTGCATGAAAAGTGATCTTGGGCTGTGCAGTGCCAGTGCCAAGCCTCGGGTGGACAGTTTATTAAGTTGATATCTTATCCCAGAGTATGTACTCAATAAATATTTAAGTGTGAAAAGAATAGTAATGTATACTGCAATTTGTTCATTATTTGCAAACGTCTTTCCTTCTCCTTTATGATTTTCTAACAGATATATGACTAGGTTTAAGCATTATTTCACTTTGATAAGCTATAAATCACTTAAGAAAGGAGAAAATTTTGGTAATATAGACTGTAATGTGGTCCCTTATTTACTATTTAACTCCATGTAAGTTATAGAATCCTTGAAATTTATAGTGGGAAGGATTTCAGAAAAAATTTAGTCTAATTTTTTTTTAAGTGAAGAAGCTCTCATGCAGAGAAACTAACTTGAGAATTATTTTAGAAATGAGGATGATCCGAAACATTAATAGAAAGTTTTATCTGTCATCTTTAATAATTCCCAGGCTTCTGCTTAATTTTCACCCCTTCTGAGTTCAAATGGAAATATCCACAAAACAAATGATGTAAATAAATACTATTAATCATAATGAATTTTGTACTGTCTTGGATTTGCCTCGAACCAAAATACTGAAATGGACATATGACACCCTGCTGGTTTTAATTTCCCACCAATTCATGAGATACTTCATGCTTTTCTTGTGACAGCACAAACTTTTCAACTTCCTATTATGAAAGGCATCAAAGTGCCTAAATATGTGCCATGGAGTGTTTGAGTGTGGAACGGCTGCTTCCATTCCACACTCAAGGACTCCATGGCACATACTTGCATGAGTGATGGTAAACATATTATTATCATTTTTCTTCACTTCCTTAATCTATTAATGTCGGGATTGAAGGAGATAATATCTGCGTGTCTAAGAGAATGACCCAATTCAGGGAAAATGAAAGGACTGGTATAAATAAATCAAGTTTTAATTTAAAGTATTTTAAAAAACATTGGAGAAATGATCATTTCTCCCCACTATCAACCACTGAGAAGAAAAATTTTAGCACTAGAAACATAGAAAGCACATAATTTCAAAATAAAGACCATCCTTAAGTCGAAAAAAAAAAACTTAGTAAAACACTACATTATTCTTATGTTCCCCATGTTATTGTAGATCAGCAACTTTCAACCTGTGAGCCACAAGGATTTTTAAAACCTGCAATACCTGACCAGTTAGGTGCACTGACCTCTTTTCCCTTAGATTGTCAAATAAAAAAATGACAACAGCCAACTTAAAGATAGACATCTGGTGTGAATGAATCACAATTATACCATTTTTTTTTTGTCAAATTGGCAAAAAATACATTTTTGGTGTGCTGCAGAATTTTAGTGATTAATTTATGTGTGCCATAAGATGAAAAAGGTTGAAAATCGCTGCTGTAGATTTGTAACTTTGCTGTGGCCTAGCACCAGTCTACGAAGTACCCCCAGGAGCCACTGATGTACAGTTCTACAAAGAACCTCCTGCAGGCCTCTAAATAAGGGATTTTTAGAACAAAGGAGTGTGTGGTAGGGGCTTGGCAGTATAACTCCCTTTCCGAGATTCTTAGTGAATAATATTATAGATTCAGAGTTCTCTTAAAATGAGGTAAAATGTTAACTTTATTTCGTCTATCATTGAAAAAAGTTATTTAGCCCAGGAAACAATTTTTGTACACAGCACCTGTGGACATTTTGTAAAACTAGCATTCTGCATAGCACACTCTCGGAAAGTATGCTACGACTCCCTTAAATCAGCTCCATGTCCTAACGTTCCAGTTCCAGTTAACAGGCTCATCATTCTCCCACTCCCCAATGGCAACTTTGAAGGACTCTCTGACTTAATGCTCAAGAAATATTGTTGAAGTGGATTGGAAGTGAGCCTAACATTGCAGGTGGCAGCTATAAGGCCGGAACAGAGCCCTGGCAGGAAGGCTGGGCCTTTGTGAGGAAGAGACAGTATCCTCCCATCCTGTCAGAGCAAGCCATGCAAGTCCTGACCTCCAGGTCTTCTCCCCTCCTGAGCATCTTGTAGGTTTAGCTGTGTGTAAGGAGAACAGAATAACAGTGGTGTAAATAAAGATAACTTTCATTTTTCTCTCATATATGTAATTACTTACATAGTCCTAAATGATAATTCTCAAAGACCACCCCTGGGGAGCCGAATTAGCATCACCTGAAAACTTGTTAGAAGAGCAAATTTTTGAGACTTTCCCCACACCTACTGTATCAGATTGAGGTTCCTCAAGCCCCGAGGGTGAGTCTAAGTCTAAACTTTCAGAACCACTGGTCCAGAGGTCGTGGTCCAGGGGTGGGTGGGGGACTCTGCTCCAAGAAGTCATCCAGGAGTCCAGGCTTCTTCTCTCTTGATGTTTCACTCACTAAACCTTAGAATGTTTCCCTGGTAAACACAATCCCAAGTGACCTGCTGCCAACACTTTCCAAAGCCAGCTTCTCCCCTGAGTTCTTCAGCCACAGGCCTGGTTCAGTCTCCCATCAACTCTACCCAGATTGTACCTAACTGTCCTGTCCACTGATTCCAACACCATCCATCCTCACATAACTATCAGAGTTATCTTTTTTAAAATGTAATTTTTATCTTTTTCTTACTAGACCATCACCTGATTCCCTGGTGGCAAAGGCCAAAGAGCAATGAAGGTCACAGAGTCTTTCAATGCCTTCCAACCATCTTTTTCTCAATTATCCCTCAGTCCTTTACCTGGACACCTTCTGGATCCAAGCTGTACCAGTGTGTAAACACTGTTTCCAGAACCTACCATGGTACTTTGGCCACCATGCCTTTGCACACACTGTTCCTCTTGCTTAGAATGCCCATGTTCAGACTCCTGTCACTCCCCCAGACACACTTCTTCAAATCTGTTTTTTCCCATTTAATAAACACCCACTGAAATCTAATCTACACACCACCTCTGTGGGGCCTTTGTCAACCACCTCATGCTCAGTTACTGGCTTTCTCATGCTTCCATTGTAGATATTCCTCTCTATTCTAGAACTCCCATCAAAGTGTATTATACTTTTCTGTGTACAAGGGTGACTCTCTGATTAGATGGGGAGCTTCATGGAAGCAGGCAGTGATATCTATCTGTTCAATAAACATTGAATGCTGATGTCGTGCCAGGAAGTATGTATGCTGAAATGTAGAGCCCCTACCTGTGCTGATGTCCAGTGGGTACCCAATAATGGCTGGCTTAAAGCATGAGTAAAGGAATGTTTCCTGTAAGTTCTCTCCAGGATAGAATGATTGCAATCAACTACTTCTAATGTAACTGCGGGTGTCCCTGAGAAATGTGCATAGAACTATTCCAGTTGTTAGCATTGTGTTGGTTTGACTAAATTTGGAAATGGGAAAGTATTTTCAGAATAAATATTGGCCTTTGAAAAGTAAAAGAAGAAGGTGAAAAAGAGGAGAAAAAAACAGGTGGGGTCAAAGCAAAAGAAGTGAAATTTCTAGGCTCAAAGCAAGGAATGTGTTTGCACCTAGGAAAATTGGGCAAAATGAGTCCTGAAACAGCAATTTCAGCTCCACAGAGAAACAAATATTATCCTTCCAAGTTTAATGGCACCTGTCCCTCTTGCTGAGCAGGAGATAGTGAATTATGTTGTCTCCGCACTGATGAGTTTAAATTCCCTCAGGCATAGTTGACTGTGGTGCCAGTTCACCCTGAAATCTTTTCTTTCAATTTTTTGCAAAAAGGAAGAATGTCTTGATGCTTGTGGTTTTTCTTCTGATTATTTCAAAAATGAAAGTCTTTCCAGGCAATTGTCCAAACCCAAGAGCTTAAATTAAAATGCTCATTTTCAGAATTTCTCCTGTAATTCCCTATTTGAATTGAGGGTATAGATCTTTACTTGACTAATCATGGGACAAAGAGTAATGAATCCTTCTAAAATTTCAGACCAAGTGCGAATCAAGGACACTTAGCAGAGATGAGTGGTACTGTCGTGGCTCTCAGGAAGAGGCCTCAGGGCAAGCCAATCTTTTCATGATCTGTCCTGTGCCAAGACCTAGCTTTCTTTATTCCATCAGTAAATCCATTCTGGGAGGTTATGTGCATTGTTGTACTTCATTACTAATCTGAGAAGGAAAAGAGT
Source organism: Anoura caudifer (assembly GCA_004027475.1). NCBI lineage: Eukaryota > Metazoa > Chordata > Mammalia > Chiroptera > Phyllostomidae > Anoura > Anoura caudifer. Next base: position 58,257 of record PVKU01000719.1, on the reverse strand, counting down.
ATGATTGCCAATATTGTTACTTTTCACAATGAACCAACTCGTAAGCATATATGCAGTTATGATTAATGACTGTTGGATATAGAGTATTATGGGCTATACTTACAATTTGTTTGTCAATTAGAGAACTAATATACAGCGTAAATAAAACATTTCACAACATCTTTTCATAATTTTCATTAAGGGTCCTTCTAGATGCAAATTTTTATTTATGTAATTCTCATAGGATGTTGTTGGGCATAGTCTCTGTCTCCTAAGCAAGAGGCTTGTTGTAAACACTCTAGCTTGCAATTACCATTCAGTTAAATGACTAAGCACAGAAACTCGATCTGCTATCAACAGAAATGGCCACAACTACAGCTGATATTAACACTGAGGAAATGGATCTGCCTCTCACCCGTATCCAGGAAGTCAAGCACAGCAAAATGGCCCAATCGTGACTACATTTCGGTAAGGAGACACAATTAATCGGTGCTGTCTGAGTGACAAAGGAATTTATATGTTAGGTCCTGTTTTTGCACTCTAAGGACAGGTGGTTGAAATGAAGAAGAATGGGGATAATTCATTTACAAGAACAGGGGAAGACATTCTCTAAGTGTGCTTGGATGAGAAGTTTGAACGCTTTCACATTTTTCTTTCTCATTACCTCTTCCCTTGTGGCCTACCAAACATACACAGATATTGATTTTTAATGAACTGTACTTGTGAAACAGTGATCATATCTTCCCAACTCCCATCACCTTGATTTCAGAAGTAACATCTATTTCTGAAGAGACTTCCGGTAGGGCTGGAAAACTCAGAAAATGTCACCAAGAATGCTACTGACAGCAGACAAGAACTGTTTCCTTGTGGATTTCACGCCTCTCCCCCAAAGTTTATCATTTCATGCTGATAGGTGCCGCGGGTCTTTTGGCATATATTTACTGTTGTTGGCTCTCTCTCCTGATCTCTACAGTGGCTTCCTCACAGTGTTACTCTTTCCAAGGCTTTTATGTTTCTTATCAGTGTCAGCAGGTAATCCCCCTTCTTTGAACCCAGAGATACCAGCATCCAACACACGGCAACTCTCTGAACATCCTGAAACTTCAGTGCCCGCCTCTACATCCCATTCTTCATCCATACATTTGCTGTCTTTACCTGTGTTCATCTGCTTCTCTCCTGATACAATGAAAGTGGTTTTTCTCTTACAGGGAAGCTGAAACCTCTAAATTCTGGATCCTGCCCTCTCATAGCTCTTCTTTCCTATACTTTCAACATTTAATACATCTTTCCCATCAATATCTGAAATCAAAAAACATGTTGACTTTCCTTCAACCTTTCTACTCCTTGGAAATCAAACTTTTTTAAAAAATTGCTTCCAACTCTTGTTATCTTCTATGTTAGCCAGCCCACAAAAATGACCCTACAATGACCCTGGTGTGCACATCCTTGTTTAGTTCTCTCTCTTTGAAGCTAGGCTGGACTAGTGACACACATTTTGAGTGAAAAAAAAATGCAGCAAAATGACATTGTCTAACTTTTGAAGTTAGGTCAAAAAAAAAGGTCTTTCACTTTCTACTTGGGTCTCCTGGACCACTCACCCTCCAGGAAGCTTGTCACTGTGTAAAAAGTCCAACTACCCTGAGATTACTGTTAGAAAATCCAAATTGGCTATGTGGAGAGGAGGTATGGAGAGAAAGAATGATCCCTAGCCAGCCCCTTGTAGTTCCTATCACCCAAGGTGAGGCACCTGCCATGTGAGTGACGAAGCCCTCTTAGACATTCGACCTAACAAGACCTGTGGTTGATTTCAATCCCAGTCAAGGTCTGACTACCACTGCATGAGACATCTTGTGTTAGTTTCTGGGGGATGCTGTAACAAAGTGCCACAAGCTGGGGAGCTTTAAACTGCAGAAATTCATTCTCTCACAGTTCTGGGGGCTAGAACTCTGAAATCAAGGTGTTGGCAGGGCTGTGCACCTTTGAAACCCGTAGGGCAGAATCTTTTCTTGCCTCTTCCTAGCTTCTGGTAGTAGCTGTCAACCCTTGGCATTCTTTGGATGGCAACTGTGTTACTTTGATCTCTGCCTGTTTTTACATGGTGATCTCCCTGTGTCTTTCTCTCATCTTCTTATTAATAGCTCACTCACCTTCAGGGTGATTTCATTGTAACTAATTGTTTCTATAAAGACCCTATTTCTAAATGAGGTTACATTCTGAGATATTATTTTGAGATACACAATCCAGCCTGCAACAAAACCCAATCTACCCAGCCCAGTTGAACCCAGTCAATCCACAAAACTGTGAGAGATAATAATAAATGGTGATTTTAAGCCACTAAATTTTATGGTGGTTTGTCTCATGGCAAAAGATGACTGAAATGCCTTTCTTTACCCAAATCTACTTGCTGTAGTCTGGTTCCTACCAACACAGTCTTTTGATAAAGTCACCAGTGACCTCCTTGGTGTTAGATGCAATGGACAGAGGTGCTGTTCCAGAAGGGTGATATAGCTTATATATCTGCCTCTTTTCCTCCCTGAAGTTCATCAAAATGACCAAAGGAATCTGTGTGTAAGAATAGAGTCATCAGGAGTTTGTTGCTGGACTTTGGCCAAGATGAAGGAGTAGGTAGATATGTTTTGCTTCCTCACAGAACCAATGAAGGACAACAACCAATTTAAAAACCAGAAACAACCAGGACTGCCAAAAGAATTGAATTGTATGGAAGTCTGACAACCAAGGAATTAAAGAAGAAACATTCATCCAGACAGGTAGGAGAAGGGGTGGAGATAGGCAGCTGGCAGGGAGAGGATGCACAGCAAAGTGACAGACTGGGCCAGGCAAAGCAGCAGCTAGTGGACTGGGTGGACTGGCCAGGCAAAGCAGCAGCTAGTGGACATTCACTTGTGGATAAGCTGGGAGGAGCAACTGAGGAGCAAGACAGACAATACAACCCAGGGTTCCAGCATGGAAAGCTAAAGCCTCAAAACATTTGGCTGTAAAAACCTGTGAGGGCTGTGGCAGCAGGAGAAACTCCAAGATTCACAGGAGAGTTCATTGGAGAGGCCCACAGGGTCCTAGCATGTACACAAACCCAGCCACCTGGGAATCAGCACCAGAAGTGCCCAATTTGCTTGCGGGTAGAGGGGGAAGTGACTGAAAGTGAGTAAGAACCAAGCAAGTGGCATTGTTCCCTCTCAGGGCCTTTCCCACATACAGTGCCACAGTGCAGAGACATGGGTTGCTCTGTCCTGGAGAATACCTAAGGATTCACCCCTTGCAATGTAACAGGCATGCTGAGACAAAGCAATATGGCCCAAATGAAAGAACAGATCAAAGCTCCAGAAAAATACAACTAAGTGATAAAGAGATAGCTAACCTATCAGAGTTCAAAACACTGGTAATCAGGATGCTCACAGAAATGATTGAGTATGGTTGCAAAATAGAGGAAAAGGAATAAAGAAAAATATACAGGGGATCAACAGTGAAAGGAGGGAGACTGGGACTCAAATCAATGATTTGGAACAGAAGGAAGAAATAAACATTCAACTGGAACAGAATGAAGAAACAAGAATTCAACCAACAACCAAATTATAGGGGTGCCAGAAGGAGAAGAGGAAGACCAAGAAATTGAAAGCTTATTTGAAAAAATAATGAAGGAGAACTTTCCCAGTCTGGTGAAGGAAATAGATTTCTAGGAAATGCCAGAAGCTCAGAGAGTCCCAAGGAAATTGGACCCAAGGAGGAACGTACCAAGACACATAATTATTAAATTACCCAAGATTAAAGATAAGGAGAGAATCTTAAAAGCAGCAAGAGGAATGGAGATAGTTACCTACAAAGGAGTTCCCATAAGACTATCAGCTGATTTCTCAAAAGAAACCTTACAGGCAAGAAGGGCTGGAAAGAAATATTCAAAATTGTGAAAGGCAAGGACCTCCATTCAAGATTACTCTATCCAGCAAAGCTATCATTTAGAATGGAAGGGCAGATAAAGTGCTTCCCAGATAAGGTAAACTTAAAGGAACTCATCAACATCAAGCCCTTATGATATGAAATGTTAAAGGGCCTTGCCTAAGAAAAAGAAGATCAAAACTATGAACAGTAAAATGACAAACTCACAACTATCAACAACTGAACCTAAAAAGCAAAAACAAACTAAGAAAACAACTAGAACAAGAACACAGAAATGGATATCACATGGAGGGTTATCAGCAGGGAGGCATAGGGGAGATTATGGGGGAAAAGGTACAGGGAATAAGAAGCATAAATGGTATACAAAATAGACAGGTGGAGTTAAGAATAGTATAGAAAATGGAAAGGCCAAAGAACTTATATGTATGACCCATGGACATGAACTAAGAGTGGGTGGTAGTGCTGGTGGGAGGGGGTTGCAGGGCAGAGGAGGGTAATGGGGAGAAAAAATGAGACAATTGTAATAGTATAATCAATAAAATATACTTAAAAAAGAGAATAGATTTGTCATTTCCCTGAAAAAACAAAGAAGGGGGACATTAGAAGAATAGAAAGTCACAGTACTTTTTAAAGATGGAAAGCGGATGGAATTGGACCGAAAGAGGGAGTGAAAACATAGCCAAGGAACCCCTGGCTGAGGAGGGGACCAGTTGCTGCTCCACAGAGCCCAGGGAAGACCCCAGGCTGAGTCAGCAAGACCAGGAGGCTCTGTCAGGGTCAGAGCCAGCCTCCCCTCCCCTCCTCATCTCCTGTTCCATGCAGAGCAGCTGGGGGAGCCATGCTCCCTCACCTGCAGTTGCCACAAAAATAAAGCAAGACCTTTCCTTGGGGCCCTTCTACCATGAGTATTGTCCTTGATAAAGGCAGGCTCTACAGAGAGGGAGGGAACAAATTAGAGAGGGACACAGAGCTCAGGACAGGAGCAGGAGCCATAGAAGGACTTCTCAGACACTAACCCTTTCCTGCTGCCTGAATCCAGGTGCGAATGGTGCCCTCTGCTGTCCAGCCACCCTCACACTTCGACGGGAGTGGACCCTCCTGGGACTAACCCAGACTATCCACACACGATCGTGCAGTGCAGTTCAGAGCAAGAGACAACATTACTTCAGGCTGTCTCAGCACTGGCCCTATGGACATTCGGGGCCAGACAACTCTCTGGTGAGGGTGCCTGCCCTGTGCCTAGTAGGAAGAAGGACAGACAGCAGTCTTGTCCTCTACCCACAGGATGCCATAAGTGATCCTCCTGCTTGGGGTTGTGACAACCCAAAACGTCTCCAGATATTTCCAAATTGCTCTCTATCGAGAACCATTACATTGAGTTCATGATTAACAACCCCCCTCTCTGGCTTTCTGTTTATTACCAGGAGACTATAAAACTCAACTCTCCAGGAAATACTGCTCATGTTTAATTGTAACTGCCTTCCCAGCCACTACTCCCACTCTGTAAGTTCTTCCAGGGACTTGACTTCGCTTCACAAACAGAGCCACCACGGAGGCGCAGGGTTGCCGACAACATCCAGATGTTGATCTTCACACTGCACCTCAAATGCCTTCAAGGGAGGCTGTCTGCCATGTCGAGTGTGTAATTTGTGTTTTCAGATACGAGCAGTCCCTGTGCTGACTGGAAACTTCTCCCATAGCAATGATGGCTTGTGCCAAGCCTGAGGAATGTGGCTTACAGAGAGGGCAGTGGAAAGGCCGGTACCAAGAAGTCAACTCCCCTAAGTTAACAGGAGTAAAAATGTTCTCTGAAGAATTGCGGTAGAAAAGAGAACAGGCTGAACTTCTTCCCTTGAGACAGTTGGCCTTGCTGGAGTTTCCTGTGAGTTCATTGCTCCTCTCTGAAAAGGAAATGTTCCCAGGAAAGGTAAGCCTGACCTGAACCTGGGAGGAGATCCTCAGGTTCCAGGTACCCCAGAGAGCGGGGTGGGGTAGAAGAAACTCTTGGAGAGGAGAGGAGAGGCTTGGTTGGGGTAGGGACTGCAATCCTTTGGGGGAATGCTGGGAGCAGGCCAACTCTCACTGGAGAGACTGGGGGTGTGTGTTGGGGGTGGGGGGCAGGAGTTGGAGAAGCGTCCACTTTGGCTCGGTCTTTCCATGGTGGGGTGGGAGAGGGGACTTTTCCACTAGTTAGGCTTCCAGTTGTCTTCCTCCAGTACTTTCCTATGGAGGCTGATGCACACATGCAACCTCCAGCCACTCTTTTCAGAGAGAACACTTCCATCCAAGTAACCCAAGGATGCCAGCCCAACTCAGCTTGCTGCCCAAGCGAGCTCACTGCTGATGCAAGAAGGGGCGGGAGATCCGGGCATTCTGTAGTTTACCAAGATGCCATTGACACCTTATTTTTAAAAAGTCATTATTGCTCCAGAGCAGTGGTCTGCAGACTCTGAGGTATTATCTATTTTTATAAACAAAGTGTAATCACAACACAGCCACAGTCATATCATCTACGGCTGCTTACAATGACAGAGAAGATTAGTGGCCAGAGATTATATGACCTGAACATTTAAAATATTTACTGTCTATCCTTTACATAAAAAGTTTGCTAACCAAGCTCCAGAGCATGGAAAGCAGAGTCATTTTTCATGCCACCCAGGTGCCTGCTTTTCTCCACTGTGCTATAGCTGCAGTTAAACAGAGGGTGAGATTGTCAATAAAAGACTGACTGTATTTGAAGAATCTATGTTTAGGTTTCCTTACTGTTCCAGTGAGTGGTGGTTTTCAGAGAGGTCTAGAGCGCTGCCACGAGGGTCTATGTGGGCTCTCAAGTCTGCAGGGATGTGAGGTGGAAAGAAGAGGAAGGGTGGGATAAGCAATGTGTGGATGGAAGGAGTGACAAGGTGAGGAGTCTGTGAAAACCCACCAGGTAGCTGGTGGGATGAGGCAGGGTGGAGGGAGCCTCGTCTCCCAGGGTCCTTCTCCCTCTTAGCCCTCCTGTCTTCTTCCATCTCTGTTCCTTTCCCACTGAGGCCCCTCCCGCTGTAGGAAGGGGCTTCCTCCTGAGGTCGCTTATACAGAAAAGCCAAAGCCCTTCTCCCGGTCTGTTGCTACTGTATTGTGATCACCTCTGCTCTTCCCTTCCTGGCCCTCACACCCAGACCACTGAGACTTCTGCCTCCAGCCCATCCTCGGCAGTCTTTCTGACTCACTGGATGAAACACTTTGGGGAGAAGGGAGGGAACACAGATACAGGTGGGTCTTGTGAAAAAAACAAACAAACAAACAAATAAATAAACACTGTCAAATTTATTAGAAACTCTCACCTGCATTTAAATACAGTTCTAGCACAAAACAGTTTTCTTTACAAATTGATAGCTACAGGGTTGGGGGGCTTGTGAATGCATCTGTTCCATAGGATATTTTGTTGAAGAAAATTCCTTTAATTCAGCAAAGTACTATTACTATGCACCAGCTGCTGGGGCATGAAGGAGGCTGTGCTCGTAGAACTCCAATTTAAAATGGTGTTTGTTTAGCTCTGGCCGATGTGGCTCAGTTGGTTGGAGGATTGTCTGGTACACCTAAAGGTCACAGGTTCAATTCCTGGTCAGGGCATATGATTAGGTTGCTGGTTCAGGCGCGAACAAGAGGCAACAGATTGATGTTTCTCTCCCTCTCTCTCTCCTTCCCTTCCCCTCTCTCTAAAAATCCATAAGCATGTCCTAGGGTGAGGATTAAAAATTAAAGAAAGAAGGAAAGAAAGAAAGAAAATGTTGTTTGTTTGAAAATGTTTTACCTCCCCAGAGTACAATCTTGTGTATACAGTGATTGGAAATCAGATCATCTGAATAATACGACCACCTAGCATTTATTTGCACTTGTCTGATACTTTAAGGAACAAAGCACTGTGAACAGCAGTGATCATATTTAGTCTTCCCAGACAATCTGGGAGGTAGATAAATCTGGGAGGGAGCTATTCATTTGGAAAAACGAGTAAGCTGAGGCCCAGTGAGATCAACTGCCTTGCTAGCCAAGGCTATACTAGTGTAGTTCTTGGGATTTTCCCTGGCATTTTTGCTGCATTTTCTAAATTAGAAAACACTAGTTCTCATCTCATAACGGGCCCCTATATTATTCCTTGCAACAGGCCCTTGAGTGCTTAAGCCCCACTGATCAGTACACCCAGAAAGGATGTATCACATACACATCTGAAAAGGCCCTGATAGATAGCATATAATTAACTCATTTCAAAGGCTCCTTTTGTCATTTTTTAAAATCAGTGGATATTTAAAATGTTCTTTAAAAAGAAACTGTAGGAAGGGCTGCTCATTTAAAAAGGCTGGAAAACAAACCAACAGGTGGACTGAAGTGGGTGCAGCAGGATTTGGGAGAGCTGCAGGGGCCTTGGGTGGGGATGCCACCCTGCAAGGATGTCCCCTCTGGCCCCATAGCTCCTTCACACTGTCAGTAAGCCATGGTAACTCCATGGGGGGAGGTTGTGTACCTAGTGGTTAGGGCTGCAGGACGGAGTCAGAGCGGTCCTGAGCAAATTTTCTCAACTTTTCTCAACTTGACATTCTATACATAGAAAACAGTTCCCATTTTACAAGGTTGTTGTAGGCATGAACAGGATAATTAATTTCCATAAATTAGCACGATGCACAGCCCATAGTAAGTATGCATACATTTTATTATTATTGTCAATAGTGTTATTGGTACAAATAATATACGTTTGCTCTCTTCCCTATGTCAGTCAGTATTCTCCCGATTTCCATGGAAAGATGCTGCATGGTAGAGGCGTCCTACACTTGCAGAAACCTGTTAGAGGAAAGGTGGTCTGTCTTTCTCTTATTTCCTGAGACACAGTGTTCTTGCCTCTATTAAACTAGCAACAAGGCCCAGGCAATATTAACTTTTCAAGATGAGGACGGGCTCCCACATTGGGGCTGTCAGAGAGAATTTGGGGCATGTGAGCCATTTAAATGAATCACACCTGACAAATCCGATTTACAGATTTAAATAATGTTGTGATATTTACCAAAAGTATATATCCCAAGTTAAGACACCTCCGACAGGCACACATTGATTGCCTATTTTAATCAGGTGATATAATTGAGCTACCACCAGCAGCAAAATGCTTAGGAAACGCAAATCTAATCACAAATAATTCCCATTTTGATGCATTTAAAAATCAAGTAAGACCTTTATTCAAAGTTTGCTACAGGGTGACATGTCTACTACAGTATGTGAGGTCACATCAGGTTTCATTTGGGTGTTAGGAGAAGATCTGACTTGACATAAATAGATGCCAAACAAAGCGTTAAAGCAATTTCACCAGGTGCCAGTGCATTAAGACAGACAGAGGGATGAGGGAGACCCACTGCCTGCATGTACCCATTGAATCTCTGATGCGTGTGGGACTTTATCAAGATTGCTTCATCAATATCGCCAACATTTCCAAGCAGAATCAAGAATCATAACTTTGAAAGAGACCTCCAGAAGCCACTTGTCTAGCAACCCTAGAGCAATGTTATTATTTGAGAGAAGCGTGGTGTGGTCTGGCTTTCAAAATGTATTTGTTGAATGAATAAATAAAGATAAAAATTATTTTCACCTTCTATCCTCAGAAGACTGGTTTGCCCTGGGGGTATGAGAGGGGCTAAAAAGTTTTATCCACTCATTTATTAATTATGCACATGCTGCCCACTTTTACCCAGGATTTGTAGCAGCTCACAACAAAAGACCACAGCAATAGAGCCTTATCTTCAGTCATCCCTTGCAGGGTTTTTTTTTTTTTATCACTATCTTGATCATTAAAAAACAGTATTAAATGGTTATTTGCATGGAATATTATGCCAGGGGCTAAATAAATCAGGCAGAGTCAAGCTCAGACCTTGTACATTCCTGTTCAGTATGGGTTGACAAATATTTACTCAGGACTTTCCACCTGTAAGAGCTGTCAGGCAGTGTAGGGCTGGCAGAAATGAATCACAAGTGAACCCTGCCCTGCCCTCAAGGAGTTTACACACTAGAGCAAGGAGCCTGGGGCAAGGGTATGTGGTAGTGATGTGTATGGACAAGACCCTTAAATCCCCCCGTGCCAGGCAGGAGAGATCAGAGCTGCGGCAAGGTCGCAGAGATGTGCCATGGAGGAAGGTCAAGGGACATTGCATCTGCTCATGGTGTGTCCTAAAGAGAAGCCAGATGAAGCAGATAAAGCTTCAGGTAAAGCTGTGAAGGAGACCTCAGCTTTACCAGACACCTCCCTCCCCTCCTGGCACCCTCTGCCTCCTCTTTCCCCACCTTCCCTGCCCACCTGGACAACCTAAGCCCTAAGGCTGTGACAGCTGCCTGGCTTCACCTTTCCCAGAAGACTGGCAAGCCATCTTGGTGACAAGTCCTGTGATAAAAATGTCCATTTCTACAGGACTCTGTTCTCCACTGGCTATCACCAGAAACAGTGACTGGAACCTTATCTGTACCAACGCTGGTCTGTGACTAGGGCATGCCTAGGACTCTCTGATTTTGAAAGATGATCAGGCCTGGGCACAAAGTAGCCTTGCAAAATGTGGGCTCCGAGGCCTACTGTTGGGGTGAGAGCTTTCTGGAGTGAGAGGCTTCCTCAAATCCAAGACCCAAACAACTTCCAGCCCCATGTACCTGGAAGGCAAGGAGTCTCCAGAAAAAACATCCTTGGAGGGTCTCACCAGGAGGAGAAGATGCGCCCTAGCTCCCAAAGCAGACTGTAAGGGGGAGAAAGAACCTCTTCAGCTACAGTCCTTCATTCCATGGAGCAGCAGTTTTTAAACTTTAGTTTAAAAAAAAAAAAAATCCCCTGGGAAGCTTGGAACAGTGCAGATCCTGAGGCTCTGTCCCTGAAAATTCTGTTTCTTCAGGAGGTTTGGAGTGAGTCCTGGAATTTGAATTTTTAACAAGTATTACAGCAACCTCTGAGGAGCTACCTTATGTTGCTCATGTCTTATTTAAGACATAAAGTCAAGGGGGACACACATTGTAGAGGAGGTCTGGAAGAGCAGGACTTGCGTCTGCCTTGTTCGTAGGTGAACTCCTAGCACCTAGAACAGTGCTTAGCTCTCATTAGACACTCAGTAGATATGTGATGATTGGATTAATAAATGGGACCTTGCCCTGTTTCCTGGCACCCTGTGGGAACATTTTTTGGTGAATGGTAGCTTCAGAGAAGGGACAAATGACTACATAAAAGACTTTTGCTTATGCCAGTGTGGAATGGGTGACAGAGAACTAGTGTAGAAGGGGAGAGTAGAAATTACATATGGATCATGCCCTTCCCTCAAAAAGTTGATAGACTGAGGGTGAGGGACCAGGTTGGGAAGAAACACTTATCCTGAGAATTACAGATCTGCTCAGCATGTCACCACTCGCCCTCCCCCCCAGCCTTCCAGAGGAAAGGAGGCTCACCAAGAGAAGTGGAGACTAAGGCAGGACTTCAGGACTGAGGCGGAGCGAGCAGTGGGGAGAGCTCTGTGCACACAGGGCCATCTGCTCCAACCTTCAAGCGACACTGAGCAAACTCTTAACACCACAACCTAGAGGCAGCTGCCTCTTCCGCTTAGTGTAGAGCAAACCCCAAATAGGCTGCTTTTGGCCAAGGCATTTACCCTGTGGCATTTAGTCTATTGTCAGGTCAAATTTATTTTTTTGTCTCCTGACTGGCTTTGATAAAAAACAAGTGTCAATCTGTCTAAGAAAAGAAAATCCTACAACTTCTTTCAAGGACTCATGGCCAGACCTTTTAACCCACTGTCAGAAAATTCTCATGCCTTGTGTCTGATGTCAAGTTAGAAGGAGACCAGAGAGAGAGCAATGCCTGCACCCCCGGACTGCATCATTAGACTTTCTAAAGGCTCCGCTCGGGTGGGTAGATCCGTGCTCTGGCAGTTGCTCTCAGCAAGACCAGCTGCCTTACAAACCTTGTGAATGTCTGTGATGGCTCAGTTGACATTTGGGCTTGTCTAGTTTCCTTTCACCAGTGGGATGAGACAGGACATGGGGCATCGGCTAGTTAAACTGGACTTCTTCCCAATATCATCATGCTTGAGGAGGCAATAAATGGATCAAGAATCTGTTTTGGACAATCTGGAAAAACCTCTCAATCAATGTCTTCTTCCCCACAGTTTCAAATGAAGGTGTCACCTAGGGATTGCTGCACATGTATGCCTATTCCTGTGCAAAAAGGTGTGAGACCTAGATGCTATCTGATAATGTGACTTTGTATACAACGCGTTCTCCAGACTTCAGATGTACATCTGTAAGTGGAGTGGGTTCGAATGTGACTCCTCAGAAGGTTTCCGTGGTCACTCGACCAAAGGGAGTGCCTCCCCATTCCACCCAGACACTCTCAACCACATTCCCTGGTTTCATTTTTTGAAAGCACTTATGCCTGAAATGATCTTGTTCATTTGGTAGTTTGCTTGTTCACAAACAGTTCTGTTATAACACACCATGAGATCCTAAAACTCAAAATGTATGTGACACTGCACAACGCAAACTTCAAGGCTTTCAGGAAAAATGGGGTAGTGGGCCCAACATTCAAAAAGTTCATCAGTGAAAACAAGGTGGAAACCCTAAAAACGGCACGGGGGGTGTTGCAGCCTACGCGCTGTTGTGAAGTGGTAGAACGAACGTTTTGTGAAATCAGACAAACAGCTATAGTTCCAGATGCGCTGAAACCCCTCACAGAGACTTGAGGTAGCTAGCAGGTGTCTGAGGTGTGTACACACGTTCAGTTTACATATTCCCATGTGAAGTGATCCACATTCTATTGTTTCTCATAAACGACATCATGCCAAAGAAAACACAAAATTCTCATTGTGCTCAAATTGTTCCCTAAGGTAACAGTTGCTTTGGAATAAATTCACATTTTCAAAACAAATATTATTGGATATCTGGAGCATTTGCTCCAGGTACTAGAATTTAAGCTCAATAACATCAGGGAGCTTTTTTATTTATTGCTCTATTACCAACATCTGAAGAGCCTGGCCCACAGTAGGCTTTCCATCAATATTTGTTAAATAAATGAAGGAATAGACCTTCCTACAATTTTCTTCTCTCCCCAGATACTAGTTAGACCTTTTCCAGGTTATGGCGCCCCTCACTGGTGTGATGGATGCATTTGGTGAAAGCAGTCATACTGGGATGAGAGGGGTTTCGAGATTGCTATGCTGGGGGCATGTACAGTCTTTGAAGACAAACATAAAAATGAAAAAAAAAAAACTACTACAAATGATTGTGATGTCCACCTACGTCCTTCAACCTCTGTAGTCATGCAGATATCTAAGCCTCCTTCTACAGATTGCAAATATTTGATTCTAATCATGGATTGCTTTGAAGAGTCACTGCAGGACTATGGATGGAGGTAGGACCCCAGACACTACATGGAACCCTGCATTGGGTGCAATGGCACCTGGCCTCTATTCCATGATGAATAAAAGAAGGCTGAAGTCTAGCTGTACTCAAGCAAATTTGCTGGGAAATTCTACCTTCTGTCTCTATTCTCCATTTAAGTATGTCTCAGATCTAGAATTTAATCACTTTTCTACTAAGTCAGAGAACAAAATTAAAAGTGGCTTTGAAAGGTCATTCCAGACAGGTGGGTTATGTCATATTCCTAAAGAGTTTGAAATTATTTAAATTTAGGGGAAATTGTCTAGCACTGCTCAGTAAAAGGTCAAATTAGAAAGCCCCAGAAGATCTAGAGAATGCTCTATCTTCTAAATTTTCTTTGATTTAAATTTGGAGCCCACAAAAATGTGCCAGAAAATTCAAATGTGGTTGAATTGCTTTGGTTTATCAGACAAAACAGGGACTATTTTGTTGTGATTCTTTACTTCCTCAGTAACTGCTCAATCTTATGGAGAGTTGAGTGGAGTGGCAAAGTAATTATATGGTGAGTACCATATATTTATGATTATTTATGTTTCCTAGATTGGAGTACAGGGTAATTATTTTTGGTCTTATTAAGTGCAAATTACCAAGTAGTCTTCACGAACATGTAATTACTATGCACTGTAGTCACATGCCACTTACCAAGCAAAATGAATGCAGTGAAGATTTTATTTAATACAAGCAAAGTGAGGCATATGGTTTTCTGAAGCAAAGTGCAGGAAGCTACCTTCCTGTCTTGGGAGAGGAAACAGAAACAGTCCCTCTTAATTTAGGACAGGTCCTCAATGGACTTGATCAACATTTCTCAAAAGTGGCTGCTCATTAAGAATGCAGATGTCTGGAGTCTGAACCCAGACCTAGAGAGTCCTACCTTGGGAGGTGGAGGCATGGAGTCTGTGTCTTCAGCAAGTCCCTGAGGTGCTTCCTGTGCTCCCCACACTGAGACAGCATCTGCCTGAGACTCACAAAATACGCTGACTAGCAGATAATCTCTAAACCCTAGCATCCTAGATGGTTTAAAATTTGCTGCTCTTAACTGACTAGTTTGTTTTCTTTTTAGATTGTACTTTGAGAAGTGTCCTTAATCCCACTAGATATAGACCTTCTGAGTACTCCATGTGAGTTAAGTTTTCTATTATGCATAGATCATCCACGTTCCATTCAATTCAGATTGTTTAGATTTTAGTGAGCACACACATACAGTCTGAGGACAGCAGGACAAAGAAGGGCCAGAGGCTGAACAGTGATCTGCCTCATGGTCAGAACAAGGGCAGACTTCATTCAACAGGCTTGTCCTGAATACTTATTGCACAAAACATGCAGATGGTCCCCAACTTTCAGTGATTTGACTTAGGATTTTTTGACTTTATAATGATGCAAAAGTGATATGCATTCAGTAGAAGCCATACTTCAAATTTTGAATTTTGATCTTTCCCCAGGTTAGTGACATGTGGTATGATCCTCTCTTGTGTTGCTGGGCATTGTCAGCTGCCCTGGCTCCCTGTCAGCCCTGCGATCGAGGGTAAACAACCCATCCCCTACAATCGGCTGTGTGCCTGGCATTTTTCAGAGATTATACTTTTGTTTTCTTTTCCCATCATGACTATAAAATGCCCATCTATGCTGTGTTTCTTGCTTCTGGTGAGAAGAGGAAGGCAACTACTTCTTGAGATAAGACTCAAGATAACTGCCCAACTGCAGGTTAATTCAAATGTTCTGAGCACATTTAAGGTAAGCTAGGCTAGGCTATGCTATTTGGTAGGTTAGGTTTATAAAAAGCATTTTCAACTTAATGATACTTTCAATTTATGTGTGTTTATTGGCCATAACCTCATTGTTAAGGAGTATCTGTAATTTAACTTTCAATACCCATTTATATCAATAAGCTTTATTTCCTTAATTGAGACAGATCGACAGTGGTTAAGGGCAAAGGATCTGGAGTCAGGGGGTCCCAACCTCACCATTTCCTAGTTAGGGAACCGTGGTGCTATGGTCTGAATGTTTGTGTCCCCCCACCCCAATGCATATGTTCAAATCTTAACCCCCAAAGGTGGTGATTTAAGTAGGTGGGGCCTTTGGGAGGTGATTAGGTCTTGAGGGTGGAGCCTTCATGAATGGAATTAGTGTTCATATAAAAGAGAAACCAGGAAGACCCCTTGCTCCTTCTGCCAGGGGAGGACATTGAAAAGTCTGCCACCCAACAGAGGACCCTCACCCAGCGGTGGTGGCACCTGATAGCAAACATCCAGACTCTAGAACTGTGGGAGATAAATTTCTATTGTTTATAAGCCACCCAATGTGCAGTATTTTGTTATAGCAGCCTGAACAAATTAAGACATTGGGTTAAGTTACCTCTGCGGCTCACTTTCTTCACTGTAAATTAGGAATAATAATGCCTATCTCAGAGGGTTATTTTGAGAAAAAAAAATACTGTAATGCATGCAAGGTGCTTAAAGCACTGCTACCATCTAAAAAAGCCTCAAAAATTAGCTATTATCGATGTATTAAACATAAAAATACTACAGTTATATATTTGGCAATTGCATTTTCTTCCTTATTCCCATTTTGAAAAGAAAAATCAATAAGACAATTTTTGTACTTATCTTTCTTCTCACATTTTAAAACTCCAACCACACTGACAGGCAAGAATAGAACATGCTTTGTCCTTGACAAGGCAGAGAAAAGGTTAACTTTTTGACTTCAAAGGAAGCCAGCTGGAGAAGCAGACTGTCTGCTAATGGTCAGGGAGGGGCAGCAAGAACTAATTTTAGCTATCATTCTTCAATCACTGTCCAGCTTCCTTTCACTCGCCTCCCTGCCTGCCCCCACCCTCTCTGGATGCTGAGGTGTAAGATGTTCCCCTGGGGCACCGTGAATCCCAGGAGGAAGGGAAATAATTCTACAGTAATCCACTGCCCCTTCCAGTGAATTAGTGATGCTTATGTCCCAGCTTGAACAATATCCTGAGCACTATAAATACCAGCTTTCTATCATTTGCAATGATTATTCTTTTTCTCAGAAACACTCATGCAGCCATGTGCCTTTCCTGCCATCTTTTGCTGAAAATGTTTTTTTTTTTTAAAGAAATGTGAAGCATTGCTGCAGAAAAAGTTGAGAAAGTCCAGATACACTTTAACTCAGTCTTAAAGTAAACAGGGATGAGGAAAGCAGAGATTAATGATGATTGTTAGGGTGAACCCATATGCTTGTATAACTTTTTTCACTTGCAATTGAAGTGAAAATATCAGGGGGAAAGGAGTGAATTATGCAAATGCATAGTATATTTCATGAGCCTGACATTTTCCTATAAAGATTGTGAAACAGGGTGTATATTTGTGAAATGCAAACATTTTTCACTTACTAATGTTTATAATTAAGACACAAATTCTTACTCAAACAAAAAAATCCTAGCTCCGGGAATAGAAGCATAAACAGAAACACAATTAATGCTTTTGCTGACAGCAGGTTTCTTCTGTGGGTAAAAGCAGCATTCCACATGTGAGTAAACACCGAGAGGCATTTTTCTGAGCACACAAACATACAAGCACATAAAATACAATCCCAGACAATGAGAGCTCAGAAACAAAAGGGAACATCTGACTGCTCAGATCTGAAAATTGCATGGAGCCTGTTTGGTCCTGAATTAATAAGCATTGCAGAAAGGGCTTGGGTGACACAGTTTGGACACAGGAAGAACTGAAGAGGATTAGTCCTTACGCCACGCCAGAGAAAATACTGCCTGAGAGTATTCTGCTAGTGCCTAGTCCAGGCCCACAGAGTGAGCATTTGAATAAACGAAGTCTTAGAATCACAGCACTGGAAGAGGCCTTCATAGTCCTCTAATCCAATCCTCCATTTGCCAGCAGAATGAACACCATGGGGACGGCTGGTCAAGTTGCCCCTGCATCCAGTGATGGGCAAGGCTCAGTCAGGGCAGTCCTTCCTTGGAGCCATGTGAGGGTGTCCGCACGCCCAAGTTCTGAGATAAAGTCGTCGTAGTAGGGAGCTGATCAAATCACCTCATCCTCCCTTCCTCCACACTCCTCATTGATGTCTCTCTAGTTTGCATCTGACACTACCCCTGGCGGGGGTGTGCCTTGGTGCTGGGCGTGAATTAGCCCCTATTTGTGGGTATTTGTCCCTTGGCCTCCTTTACCTGTGATGGGAAAATGTGCTGAGTTCAGGGACACTTGGACCATTGTCTTAACAAGTCGTTTTGCTTTCCCATTATTTCCATTGTATGAATATATCTCTATAAGTCTGTATTTAACAAAGTAAATTCCCAACTAGATTCTAAATATTACAGGTGAGTTTCAGTTAAAATTAAAAGTAAGTACAGATAATAAATTGGTTCCCGAAAGGTTTTTTTTAAAAAAAAATCATGGTCATTTAGTAATGCTGTAAAAAATTGCAGTTTAAAGGAATGATATCATGGTGAACCATTTTGATATGTAAAAAAATTGTGATGAAAACGTTTCATGTGGGGAAATCCAGAATTTTCTCTATCGTGGCACTTTATCCAGCCAGAATGGAAAAACTGGGAGGTAGAAAAGATGGTAGGTATTTATTTAAATAATATGTATCCAACTCTTACAATATGTTCTTTTCTGTTAATTTTTAAATATGCATGTCCCTTTGCCACTTCTACGTCTACAAAGGTGAGGTAACACAATGTTTATTGATTTCTTTGCAAGATCCCGTGGAGACCACCTCAAAGCTCTCACTGCCAGAATGCTCCCATCTTGCACTAACCAGCTTCCATCCGCCTGCGCCGACCTGTGTTTTTTAGCCTGCGTTCCTGACACTTGCTTCACTCCTGGATTTTGCTGACACTTCAGCTAAGACTATCTTGATTCTCTCAATGACTGTATTTCTACCTCCTCCCTGCCCAGCAGCTTTCCACTTTAACAAAGACTCCATGTTGGGAGAAAGCCATGCATGCTCTAATCTTCTTTCAGTACCCTCAAAAGAATGAGGAGGTAGATTGGAATAGATTACTACATAATTGATACAATTGACTCATTTTAATGAATGAAATGACAGTTGTGTCCACAGTGCCCTTGTTTCCATCAGCTCAGTGATCTGATCACCAGATCTGGTTTCACTTCACAGATACAGTTCAGCCAACACCATTGGAAAGCCTTCTCCTTCAATGCACATTCTGGCATCATATTTTTAATGTTATGCTGGCTTGTGAAGAAGAAGCTAAAAATTCTTTGGACTTTATAATTTGAACCAGGGTTGAGCCAAAACTAAAACTGATTAGTCATTTTCAGGGTAGAGCAGTGTATTCAGATCCAAAGAAGTCTAAACAAATACTACTTATTGCATATATCATTCTTAATATTGTGTGGAAACAGAAGGGAACCAGAACCCCGAGGAGAAGAACAGTCTCCAGCCAAAGAACTGAGATCTTCCTCCGTAGTCGTGGGCTTCTGTAACAGTCTGCCACATCCATCAGGCATTTTGCTTAATGATAAAGATAATTACCAGCCACGCAGTGCTAATGCATGCCAGACGCCACACTACCAGCTGCACAAGCGACATCTCACCAATTCATAAGCAGCCCGACTGACTGGGTGCTGTTGCTCTTCCCATCTTTATTGAAACAAAGGTCAAGTGACTTTTCCAGAATCAAAGTCATTGGTGGAAACAAAATCTAAATCCAGTTTCCTTGACACTGGAGCCTGAGACCTTGAGTGCTGGGTCTGGAAAACTAAGTGCTTTGAAATGACACTAGGCTCAGGAGAACAGTATATTCTGTGGGAAATGAAAATGCATGAAAAGGAGAGCCCCGTGCAGACAGGCTTTGTCACAGAAGACTGGATGTGTTTGCTCTGGGAACAGTGGAGTCCAGATGACATCAGTGATGAAGAATATAGTGAGATCCAAAGGATGGAGGAGGAAACAAATAGTGATTTGGATGTCACTTAGATGTCAACATTAAAAGATTGAGGGTTTACAGTTGGGTAGGTAGGACTGATTCCTGAGGAAATTTAAAACGGGGCTGAGCTCAGACAAGGTTCGTCAGCTGTAAAAAGTTCTGGTGATGGTGAGCCAGGGAGGTGTTTTCACAGTGGCATCTCAGGAAGATTCAGTGCCACGTTAGTGATGAGGGATGGCAGGAAGGAGGGCAGCAGTGATAAACCCCAGTGTCTCCTGGAGACTCAAGAGGAGGACCCAGACTAGGGCAGGGTGGAGGGACTGCACAGGATGGGATGTTTTCATACGGCATCTCAAAAGGAGAAATGATAGGGCTTGACAGATTAATGTGACTCACTTTTAGCAATTAAAAGAATAGAATTTAATTCAACAGATGTTTGTCATGTTAAAATAATTTCTTTGTACTGGGTGTTCCAAATAATTTCTTTAGCATGCATTTTGTAACTAAACCTTGCTTGTTTTATAAAGTGTATTTTTAATATTTTATTTTCCTAACTTTGTCTTGTAGAATAAAAACTATGACATGCCAGTTGTTTGAAAACTTTTCTTATTAATTGGTGATGTTTCATTTTTAATTCAGTGTGTTGTACAGTTCAGCTGTTGTTTTTTGTTACATTAAAACATTTTAATGGTTCTTTGTTTCTTTGACTTAACTTACAAATTCATATTTGTCCCCACTATTTTGTGCTGTTTCTTCCTGAAGTTAAGGTATGCTACATATTATACACTTTTTGATTTCTTTTTATCATACACAATGTTTATCAAATAGTTGGGCATGTAAAACATTTAATAATTCAGTGATTAATTTGATTTTACAAACAAGGCTTTGTTTTTTTTGCAGTGTCAAAAATGTTTAAATATTAATACTTAATATTCTTTTTCTGATGCTCCAGTCTGACTTAGCTGTGGAATGTACCTCCATGAGGACGGAGTGTGCCGCCTGTGTCTCCAGGTCTCCCTTTCGATCTGCTACAGTGTCTGACCAAGGCTGAGGAGCCACTTGTCGAACAAATGAATGATTTATTTACTTGAAAAACATATTTTCCTGCTAAAAATAATGAGTATGGCACTCCAAATATCTTATGACTTCCTGGAAGAGCAATAGTACAGATTCAGTCCTTGTGTTTTTCTTGTACTGGAAAGAACATCTACTTGTGCTGGTGTGTCCGTGCATCTGTGTGCACGAATGCATGTGATTCGATTCTTTACGTGTCACTGGAGAAGTGCCTGTTTCTGAAAATTGATCCTGGTTGTCTAGGAAAGCAGGAGAGAGAAAGGGTGGTAGGCGTCCTTTGGGAAGATGGTGTCTGGGGAGCCGTGAAGGAAGCGTCAGGGCCTATGCAGCCTTTGTGGCCAACGCAGAAGTCACCATCTAACATAAAGTCTTCTATGGTGAAACACCAGTAGTCTAAGCGACAAAACAATGATAAAATGTATGTGTACTTTTCTGTGTGTATATTATACCACAATAATCAGTTCAAAAAGTGACAGAGGTAGTAGCACACAAATAATTTATTTCTAGAGACAGTTGAGGCTTAAAAAGTCTTTTAAAAATTAAAAATGACCTATGCCCCTCATTTGATATATATTTGGTCAGAAGAAATCAGCCACCATTATAGATTCATTGTAAGAAACTTTTGGGCCTGGCTACTCCCCGTAGATGCTGTCTGATCTGGAGAGGACGGTACTAACTGCATGGCCTGGGTGTCGGGAAACACGCACGGCCTTGGCACGGAGCAGGTGCTTCTCAGGCTGGAAATTTCAACCTTACCTAGAGTCAAGAGTGATGCTGTTTTAAACCTACCACAATGTGTAATTTGGCTTCTATTTCTATAATATTTTGTACTAAATACTGGATGGGAAACTCAGCCCCAACCAGAAAATAACAGGCTTTATTTTGTCCAAGGACTTTTTGCTTGAGTAACACACCATCTTTTTGTTAGTTCCAGGTAAGGATGAACTCAAGGCTGTGTGTGTGCACACTTACACATACACATTTGTATAACCTGAAAAGTCCAACATTTGGAGCCTGTGTTTTCATAATTTAACCAACATTTGGGCATTTCCCATTCCTTACCAAAAACTGATTTTACAAAACTTTAATATTTTGGTTCTTGTGAGCATTATCCAATGTCTCTGGAACTCTAAATATGCTTAAAACATAGCTGTTAAGTAAAACTATATAACAGATATTTTCTGCAATGTTTTTTCAGGAAACCATCCCGGCCACAAAATGGTTCTCAGAATCAGATGTTTAGCTTTCTTAAACCCAGATGAAAAATCAGTGATGGTGCTGGGATGTTTCTAAATCACTCTGTAATTACAAATGGTTAGTCTAATTCATTAATCAGAATGCAAAGGCCCACCCTTTGACTTGGTGCAGTGCTCTGAACTCAGGAATTCCCTAATTAGGCAGCAAAAGCAGCTGCAAGTGGCCCTCTCAGACCAGTGGCCATGGCGGCCACTTATATAAATTCCAGGAACACGAGCTCTGAAAATATCCTTTGTTTTGTTTTCAAACGCTTTCTTCCAAATTGGGCTCTGGGATTTTTTCTCTCCCTGTTACAGAGTGAGTATAACAACACTCTTACAACTGGCCTCAAATATATTTCAGATAAACGGGCTGAGGAGTAACCTATGACCCTGCCCATTAAGAAAAGTCATGGTGAAACATGTGAGATAAAGATTGACACGTATCTTGTAGACAGGCAGGAGTGAGGAGAGGGTGGGAGGGAATTCAGATGGCGTGTTGTTCCGTGCTATTTTGGACTGTATACGGTCTAAAATTTATGGCAGCTTTTGGATCTGTTCATGGAGGCGAAAACTCCCCGGCCCCAGATGTATATTTGGCACAGCACAAAAGCGTTGGCACCTCAGCGACTCTTTTCTGAGGAGCTGCAGCATTTTGAACCTTTCTCACAGCATCAGGCCACTTCATCACTGCGGCTCCCCTGGCCTCTTCCCACCGGCTGCGCATTAGGTTGGACCTTGCTGTGTCTTTTGGCCACAGCTTAATCATTTGGGACAACACAACCTGGGAAGAGCTACAAAGTATCCCAATTTGTCTTGCACCAAGGGACAGCCTCTTGGGCTCAGAACTGAATGGAGCACAGCTTTGGTGCAGGGGTGAGAGCGTTGGGGAGGACTTCTCCGACCAGATGAGGCCAGGACTAGGGGTGAGGTGCTGAGGCTGACCAGAGGAGGCTGAAAAGGGAGGCGATGATCAAATTCGAAGTCCAGTCCTTGATGATACAGAGAGCCTTGGGAAAGTCTCAGGAGTCAAGTGGGAACTTACTTTCTTTTAATGTAAGATGTACTAAAAAGTAGACAAAAGCCAAAATGAGATTTCAAAAATTGTGCCATATTTAAATATTTACCTTAAACAAAGCAAAAACAAACAAACCAACCAACCCTATTTATACAAAAAATCTATACAATTGTATCATTTACATAGTAATTTTAGGATTTAAAACAAATACATCATTGTAGAGTTCATTATATGCAGTGTGATCTGGTGGTGTGTCACAAATTAATTTGAAGCCTGAATTATTGCTTTCAACCCAGTCAATATACCCTCCCCCAGCTGTATGCATCACTGCACTTGAAAATGACATCGAAAGCCTGATCCTGGTGAGTAATGGCTCCACAGGACCACCTGCATGGGGGCTGGGCAGGCAGCACCAGCCAGCCTAAGGGCTCCATGAATACACAGGTCTCTGCATTTCCTTCAAGTAAAGACTCAACAAGTAACTGCTGCGACAATTGAGGGGAGATGAGTAGGTCAGCAAAGGGCTCTGATGTTTTGATGTTAAAATAAAAGAGGGCCCTGGCTCGTGTGGCTCAGTGGATCAAGTGCTGGCCTGCAAACCAAAAAAGGGTTGCTGGTTCGATTCCCAGTCAAGGCACAGGCCTGGGTTGTAGGCCAGGTCCCCAGTAGGGGGTGCACATGAGAGGCAACCACACACTGATGTTTCTCTCCCTCTCTTTCTCCCTCCCTTACCCTCCCCCTAAAAATAAATAAATAAAATCTTTTAAAAAGCTAAAAAAGAAAAAGAAAAGAAAAGAGGGCTTAAGCAAAAAAAAAAAAAAAAAAAAAAAAAAAAAAAAAAAAAAAAAAAAAAAAAAAAAAAAAAAAAAAAAAAAAAAAAGACAAAGAAAAAGAAAGGAAACAGGGAAATATTGCTCTGGGTCACAAATTTTCAAATCTTTGCCAAAACATCCACTACAAGAAAATTTATTTAACTGATAACATGTGTGTATAATTATTTGCCACGTGAGTTTTCCCTTCCAGGTACCATATCGCCTGTTTAAATTTTTGTAGATTTCTCAGTTTGGTTGTCTTTTTCTTAGGAAGTTCTTCCATGACACTCCACAGCCGTACTGTAAATACTGGTGGCTGGATAATTCCAAACAGCAAGTTTCAGCTTCCAATAATGATCTCATCCTAGAGTGTAAAGGGAAGCTAACATGTTTCACACCTTGTCCAAAAGAGCAAAAGGTGAGGGCTATTCCTTTTCCTTTCTCTGCTATACCATCTTGTTTTCTCCTCAAATGAACAAAAAATATCTTCTATTTTTCTTCAAAACTCAGATTTTTGCCAGGACTAAACTGTTAGTCTTTACTGGAGACAATCAGATATGGGAACTCAGGTTTGGGGAGTTAAATGACTGACTCAGTCACAGAGTTTTAAGTGGTACGACCCTGATTTGAGTCAGGTACTTCTTTCTGATTTCAAACAGTTTCCCACTAAGTGTTAGAACAGAATGGCCTTCCTAAGAAACTCTCTAGAATGCCTTCCTGTCTCCTCGGATGAGGAAGCTTGTCTCAGGCTCTGAATCCTTGATTCACATACACTTTGCCATTCAATAATGGTTGGTCCAAAGCACACTTAATTCAAGTGCCCACACTCAGCCTTCCCTCCTCATAGTCCTTTTCTCTTCTTCCCCATTATCTGACTCATACCCTTTCCATTCATTACTGTTGGCAAGAAAGGGTCCCTCTCTTACTCAGTGTGGCCTGAATTAGACCCATCATGAGGTTAGCAGAGCAGATGGAGGCCCAAGCACTATAATCCAAAGACTTTGGAAATGCCTTCTGTTTCTTGTGGACCCAGCAACTCACAGACTTTATTGCTAGAAGTGCCCTCAAGAGATCACCTCATTTAGCCATCAGCCTTTGTCAGGTGTCAGACACTGTCTCAGTTTTGATGATGAGGTCATTGAGACTCTATGAGTTTACATGATCAACCTGAGGTCATGGGCTTCAGCCTTTGACTGTAAAGGCCTGAAGTCCTGTTGTAATAAGCTGCCTCTTTTATTCACTATAAGAATATTTCTTTGGGATTTTGAGATATTTTTTAAAAATATTTCAAAGGTTTTATTTATTTATTTTTAGAGAGGGAAAAGGAGGGAGATAGAGAGAGAGAGAGAGAGAGAGAGAAATACCGATGTGTGGTTGCCTCTCAAGCGACCCCCACTGGGGACCTGGCTAAAACCCAGACATGAGCCCTGACTGGGAATCAAACCAGTGACTCTTCAGTTCGCAGGTTGTCACTCAGTCCACTGAGCCACACCAGCCAGGGCAAAATATTTAAACTTTTATAACTCAGATGAAAACTAAGGAAAGAAAACATATATGTAGTGACAGGGTTGACAGCCAAGAGAGAAACACCAAAAGTGGGAGAGAGTGTCTAATGGGAAGTGAAGAGATGATGAAAAAATTTTGCTGACTTCCTGCTTTGCACTAAATTAAATATATTTTTCATTTCCAATTGTACTTTTCTGGAATTTTACAATGATGAAGATAGGAAAAAGGAAAGGAAGGGAATAACATATAATACATTACACATTTGTTATCTCAGTTAATTTCTCCCTTCAATTAAAAAATCAACAACAACACCAAAACCCCTAAGAAGTAGGGGCAGGACTCCAAAACTTTATCTAAAACACTTGTGCTTAGATGTCTCCCAGATTCATGATTGTTCAGATTTTAGAAAAGGCAACACAGTACATGTATCATAAATTACAAAACATTCCCAACAGCATCTGGGAGAGCATCCTGTAATCAAACACATTTGTATTTCTGCAGCCAGAAGTATGAATGTTCTCATTAAGTGGAATTAAATGAAGACTATAAATAGCCTCTTATCAGTTTAAGTAAGGTTTTTCAGCCAACCAAGTTCAGATCAGGTCAAGTTTTGACATCAAATGAGTAATATTTTTAAAGGCTCTGTTTTGAGAGATTTCTGGGAATTGGAAATTGCTGATAAGGGAATGGGGATCTACATTAATATCCTGTGTTATCATATCACAAATAAAGAAATAGAGGCTTAGAGTTTAAGTAATTGCCTACATTCCCACAGTTTCATGCCAGAAGTGGGACTGGAAACCAAAACCACCCTCTCTTCTCATTTCTGCCTCCTGGGAGGGGGCGTCTTCTCTCAAGGAATGGAGGGCAAGCTCACATGGGCAGGCTGACACTTGTGTTTGACTTTTAACATATTCCAGGCGACTTTGCACAGCATTATGTGTGTGGTACACAGAGTGAGGGCCTGTGAACGAATGAGTCCCAGGGGTGACAAAGTAGCAGAAAGGAGATGGTTGGAGATGCCATCAGAGGTAGGGTCCGGCTTCTTGGAGCTCAGGCTAGGATGGTGGTCAGAACCTCTCAAAGGAGGCATGACGTAGGTCGGGAGATGCTGATCATGCATTTATACTCATGAAAAAGGAGAGGCTTCTACCTGCCACTCTTGTCATTGTCAAGGAGGATGAAGGAGCGAATGAGGGCAGTCCCTTACCTACTGCCAGTGTCATTGTTGGGAAAGGTGTGCATTGTGTGGATGGATCTTTATAATGGTAAATACCTACACAAATGTGATACTAAAAAGTTCCATAAATACTGGTTAAACATCTTCCACATGCCAGTATAGTACAGGAACGCAAAAATGTGGAAAGCTTATTCCCTGTTCTCAAGAAGAGAAAAGGCAGGCAAAGACAATGTAACACAAAGTAGACAATTGTGAAATAATGGAAAATATATAGAGTTCTCTGATCCTGGTTCCTGACATGAACACTTCTGAAATCTTTGTAATTTCCTGGGTGATAGGAGTATCTTTTGTTCTAATGAGGAGCCTCTGGGGGTGGGGTGGGGGTGGG
Source organism: Anoura caudifer (assembly GCA_004027475.1). NCBI lineage: Eukaryota > Metazoa > Chordata > Mammalia > Chiroptera > Phyllostomidae > Anoura > Anoura caudifer. Next base: position 31,843 of record PVKU01000719.1, on the reverse strand, counting down.
GGCAGGGGAGATTCTGGATGGGGAATGCCACTGGAAAGATCAAGCCTTGATTATAAGCTTGGCATTTTTAGGCCCACCCCCTATTCTCTTGAGAAGGGAGAAAAGTTGAAAACGGAGCTAATGATCAAATATGTCTATGTGATGAATTTCATAAAATCCCAAAAGTATGGGGCTGGGAGGGCTTCCCAGTTAGTGAACATGCAGAGATGCCAGGGAGTAGGGGGCCAGGATAGGGCGTGGCAGCTCCACGTTCTTTCCCATGTAATTTAACCCTAATCATCTGTATCACTTATTATGTGTTTTTATAATAAACTCAGTAAAAGCAAGTAAAATATCTCTCTGAGTTCTGTGAGCCACTCTAGCATATTATTCAAAATTGAAGAGGAGTTTGTCAAACCCCCATAAATCAATTTGGGAACAATTGGTATCATAAAGATACTGAGTCATCAAATTCATAGAAATAAAATATTTCTCCATTTATTTATATCTTCCTTAAATTTCTCAGCAATTTCATGTAGTTTTTACTGCATAAATATGTACTCCTTGTTAAATTCATTCTTAATTTATTTTACTATTTTTAGTATTGCAAATAAAATTTTAAATTAATTTTTTTCAGTTTTATCTTTGCTGGTATGTAGATAAAATTAATTTTTATAGATCGATTCTGTATCCTGTTATCTCATCAAACTTATTTATTCATTCTAGAATCTTTTATTCCTGTTAGTTTTCAATTAGGGCATCTACACAATGTTGAATGGAAGTAGCATGAATGAACATTCTGCTTTTAGGAAGAAAGCATTCAGTCTTTTATCATTAAACATAATGTTAGCCGTGGAATTTTGTCCTTTATCACATAGAGTTAGTTCTCTTCTATTTTTTGTTTGTTTAGAGTTTTCATCATCAATGAGTGCTGAATTTTGTCAATGCCTTTCCTGTGTCTATTGAAATTATCATGCGGTTTTCATACTTTAGTCTGCTGACACAATGTAGTATACTAATTTATTTTGATGTTAATTAACTAAGCATACCTTCCTGGGATAAATTTAATTTGGTCATAAATTTAAAACTTTTTTATAATTTGCAGAAGTCAATTAATTTTGTTAAGGAATTTTGCATCTATGAATGTCCCTCTTTCTCTCTAGCAGTATGTCTTATCTTAAAGTTTATTTTATCTGCTCTTAAAATAGACACATCTCTATTATAGTTACTGCTGCCTGGTGTATCTTTTTCCTTCTCTTACTTTCAACCTATTTGTCTTTGAATCTAAAGCATGTTCCTGTAAATGGCATGTACTTCCTTTTTAAAAATCAATTCTAATCATCTCTGCCTTTTGAGTAAGATGCTTAGTCTATTCAGAATTATTATAATTAATAATAAGATTTTTCTCCCTGGCTGGTGTGGCTCAGTGGATTGAGTGAAACGGCCTGTAAACCAAAGAGTTGTCAGTTCGATTCCCAGTCAGGGCATATGCCTGGGTTGCAGGCTAAGTCCCTACTGGGGGGCATGTGAGAGGCAACCACACATTGATGTTTCTCTCCCTCTGTTTCTCCTTCTCTTCTCCTCTCTCTAAAAATAAATAAATAGAATCTTTTAAAAAATAAATAGATAAAACCTTTGAAAATAATATTATTTTATTTACCTTTGTCAGTTTGATATTTGTTTTCTATTTGGCCATTTCTTTTTTGTTCCTCTATTCTCCCTTATTGTTAACTAAATGTATTTTGTTGTACTATTTTAATTGCTCTGTTGATAAATATATTTACAGTTATTCCTTTAGTAGTCACTCCACTAAGATTATAACATGTATTGTAACTTATCATGATATGCTCCAGAAAAATACTAACTCAGTTCTGGTAAAATATAGAAACTTTGCTCCAATATATCTTCCCTGTTTTGTGCTCTTGTGTCATGTACAGCAGCATATCAACATGTGTCATAAAATCAGGAACAGTGTTTTAATTATTGCCTTTACAATCTTACCTATTTTGAAGAAATTAAGAAATAATAAAAAACACACACATAAAATATTTTTTATATTTTCTCACATTTAACATTTCCTATGATCTTCAGTTATTTGAATTTTTGTTGGTCTTTGATGTCATTTCCTGTCAGCCTATATGACTTCCTTTAGTGTTTATTTTAAGCCATGTCTTTAAGTAAAAACACTTTTTTAGTCTTTGTTTATCTAGAAATGTCTATTTCATCCTCATTTTCAAAGAATGGCTTTTCTGGAAACAAAATATGTAGTTGACCAGATGTCTTTCTTCCCCCCTTTCATTTGAAGGTATCATTCCACTGCTTTCTGGACCCAATTGTTTCTGGTGACTGAATTGTCTGTTAGCATCTGCTCATCGTTCCCTGTTGGCAATGAGTCAGTTTTCTCTTGCTGCTTTCAAAGTTTTCTCTTTTCCTTAGACTATAAACAGTTAGCCTGTCTAGGTGTGGATCTCCTTTTTTTTTTTTTTTTTTTTTTTGTTTGTTTTTTTTTTTTTTTTTTTTTTTTTTTTTAGATGAGATTAATTGAGCTTCTTAGACCTGTATTAATGCTTTTCAAACATTAAAATTGGAGAAACTTAAGCCGTTTTTTCAAATGTACTTTTTCCTGCTCTGTATTAGTTTCCTGGGCTGCATATCATGCTACAAGTGGGGCGGCTGAAACAATAGAAGTTTTTTGTCTCCCAATTCTGGAGGGTAGAAGTCTGAAATCAAGGAGTTGACAGGGCTGGTTCCTTTGCAGGGATATGAAGAAGAACTGGCTCCAAGCTCCTCTCACAGCTTCCGGCAGCCTCACCATGCCTGCCTTGTTGTCTTCCTTCCGTGCATGTCTTTCTCTATGTCCAAACATCCCCCTTTTGGAAGAGTAGCAGCCATACTGCACTGGGGCACATCTTAATTAATGACCTCATCTTAACTTGATTGTGTTCAAATTCCCTAGTTTCAAAAAAAGGTCACATTCAAAGGTCCTGGGAGGTAGGACTTCATCAACTTTTTGGAAGACATCATTTAATCCTTTCACTCTCTCCTTTCTTCTAGAACACTGATTACATGTATGATGTTGCTTTATGTTGTTCCACAGGTCTCTGAGGCCTTGTTCATCGTTCTCCAATCTTTTTCCTCTGTTCTTTGGGCTGGGTAATCCCTATTGATGGATCTCCAGGGTCACACTTTTATTTTCCTTCTTCCATCTCAAATCTGCTCCTCAGCCCTCTAGTGAAATGTTTTTGTTTCAGATATGATTTTCAACTCTAGAAATCAATTTAGTCCCCTTTTATAATGTCTACCTTTTTACTGAGATTCCCTGAGTCATTATTATCATGCTTTTCTTTTGTTGTTAAACACAGATTTCTACAATTAATTGAACTTATTAATAAAATCTGTTTTGAAGTCTTTGTTAAATTGCAAACCTGGCAATAATCAGGGACAGTTTATATTGACTGTGGTTCCCCCTACTGAATATTGATCATACTTCCTTGTTTCTTTATGTAATTTGAAAAGTTTTGAGTACATTTTAGATAATAGGTTGTAGTAAATCTGGAGTATGACTTTTCTCCCTTGAGGGATGTTTCTATTGTTATTTTATTCATTTGTTTATTTAGTAATTTGCATGGATTAAATCTGTGAACTCCATCTCCTTGAAAGTTACACCTACTGATGTCCCTACTCTGTTTTCATTTGTTTTGTTTTTATGTTTAAGCCAGCTTCCCAGTTGTCTGCATATAATGTTTAAGCAAAGATTGATCAGAAGTTCTGCTCAAACACCCTAGGCCAGTAAGGCTTTCCACTGTCTAATAATGGATTTGAGTGTAGGCTGAGGAGTGCTTTCAAATTTTAAGCCATTCTCAAATTTGTTCTGACTTTTGCTGTCTTCCAGGGTCTCTTCTATTTTGTGCAAGAATGTGTGCATGCTCCATCAACCAGGCATTTGGATGGCTTTGGTCTGTTCCAGTTTTCCTGTACATCTACACAGTGTCCAGTTAGCTCAGGATGTGTGGAATACTCATCAGTCCCCCACTACTGTTTCACACCTGAAACTTTTAGCTAAATCTCTAGCCTTTTTGACAGGCCAGTCCTTTGATTGCTCTAAATAGGACAGCAACCTCAAGCTGTTGGAGCCCCTGGGTTTTCCTATTAGTTTGCTACTGAGCTGACTACTTTGACTGTCAATGATCCAATACAAGTGAGCATTCTCCTGCATGGGTAACAAGGTTGCTGGTTTTCATAGCTAATAGATTTGAGGGAGAAGTGGGAGACATTGACAAGAATACCACAGACTTAATACTATTCTTAGCATAAGTCCAGTATTTTTCAAGAATAAATGCTTTTTAATTTGTTGTATGCCTTTAGTTTATTTCAGTGGCACAAAATGGTTGTCTCTGTTGTTTCTGCCCAGTCTTATAATTGGTTTTTCAGAAAAGGGTTTGTTTGCCTTCCCATTCTGTCATGCTTGAGGGGAATCCCTTATTTCAGGATGTTATTTGCTTGTTTGTTGGTTTGACAGCCTTATCTTTGATTTCCTCAGCATTGTGTACTGACTCTTTGCTGTATCCCAGGTGCCTTTTGTCCTAGCAGCTTAGGAGATAGACTAGACCAATTCTGGAGATGACTGAGGCAAACAAAATGGATAGGACCCTCATTTCGAATCTCTTGCTCTGTCTCCAGAAAATAACAAGCTTATTCAAGCACCCAAGAGTTTTCTCATCTATTAGCACTCCCTGGGATGTATTACCTCCTTCTTTTCAAACTAGTTGCTTCTCTAAGATTCCTCTCAAGAACCTCCTTCTTTATAAAGCCATTGCTAATTACTCCAACTCACTCCAATTTCCCTGTTCTTTGAGCGGTTTGGCTTCATTTTTGTCATTATTTTTGGAAATTACACAGATCTTATCATACGTTCTTTTCCTAACTATTCTTTTTATCGTTCTTTGTTATCTCCCCAAGGAGACCACATTTACTGAAGGCAGAGGCAAAGCTATTATTATTTTGCATCTCATAGATTTTACTGAAATCTTTGCTATATCTAGTGCACAATTCAGGTTTAGTAGGTTGAATGGAATCTAATCAAGTGAATGGTTGCCTGATTGGAGATCTTGTCCTAGACCTTTAGAAATGTAGGAATCATGAAAAGATGTTTTACACTTCTCTCCACACCATGCACATCACAGTGTGCTTAATCACCCTGCTTTTCAAAGTCTAGATGAAATAGTTCCTTCATGAAGGCCTTCCTGATTCCCTCCCTCCTGAACTTGCAGTATGTCCTGTAATTTGCCTATAGTATTTATCCCTTTGTGCTGCATCATGGCTTCACATGTGTGTCTTTTTCTGTTGGCCATGAACACCAGCTTTAGGCAAGGACTTATTTCTATAACCTCTTTGATAGAATGTCTTGTTACAAAATTGACTTGGTACTTATATACTAAATGAATAAGTGAATAAGTGAATGAGTGAGGCTGAATCTTGGATTTATAAATTACAATCAGTTTTTAGAATACATTGGTTGAATATGGAGAGTATGTCCTGTAAAGTCAGAGGAAGTCAATGCCGGGGGGAAAAACCCCTCATAGGTGAACTAAAATGGTTGTTCCTTTTCAGATAGAATCACTGAAGTCTAGTGAGGTGAAATGACTTGATCCAGTGACTTAGTAGCAGAGGTCTCTGGCTGGCTGAGAGACTGCCTCCAAAGCTCTTGCCCGTTCTTCCCTCAGAGATGCAGGGCGAAACGGTGGCTTTGCACATGTTCCAACAACCATTGGCTTCATCAGAATTCCCAGTTTCATTTCGTGCTTCTCTTCATGTCATTGAATTTATATTCAAAGTGTTTCACTGCCAACAGTGCAGCTGACCTTGCACTCACTGTAGGATAACAAATTAACGAGCCCACTCTAACAGCAGAGTTAGCAAGTCTAACTACCAGGGCTTTTCCTTTGATGGAAAGATGTTAATAGACCCCAATGTATTGACTGGCCCTTAACAAGGAAGTAAATTCAAAACTAACAAGAAAATGTAAACCTGATGTGATTTCCCTAACCAAAACAGAGAGCAAATAGACCCTAGTCTCCGTGAGGTATATAGCTACTAAACTTTAATGACAATATCATTTCTGCTTGATGAGGGCAATAGTAAGTCCTTGGTTCATCTATTACAGAGATTGGAATTCAGGCTGATTTCACCACACTTGGCGGGTGGCCGAGCATTAGAGAGCTAACGCAGGCCAGTATTCTAGCTGTACTTACTGGAGGCAGTACCTAAAACATCAGCTTCAAGCAAAAACTTATCTACATGTCTGATTGACTTAACAGCAGAATATTTTGTTTGGAAGGTTGCTGATCTTTAAGAGGATGTTAACCGCAAATTAAAGAAAGAGTAAAATCATAATTGCAGGTTCTTCAAAGTAAATTAGGTAGACAACTGTCAAATCTCACCTTTTGTTTTAGTAGGGTGAAGGTACACTGGGGAGAGGTGCTAAGAGAGTATGACAGGCTCCCCCATAGATAGACACTTCCCTCCTGCCCTTTTAAAACAACCCACATTTACATCTTATAATAAGCTCCTGCAGGATTTTTTCTAGGTCCTCCCCCCAGTACCCACCCAGACACTTCCTATTGTATAAGACTATAACTAGAGACAACTGCTTTCACTTATTGAGGATGTAAATACTGCCTGCCAGATACCTTACATTGTGTCATTTAATCATGACAAGTCTTTTAAGTTAGGCATTGTTACTTTTGTTTTAGAGATCATGTATGTAAGGCTGAAAGAGATGAACTGGCATGCCCAGGGTCACATAGTCACTAAGTTGTAAAGACAGGTTTTAAACACCAGATTGCCTTTGCACCGACACCTTGGGTTTCATATTTTCATCTCTGATTTTGACTTTGGGCACCCCCAAAGCATCACTCCCAGCTACCGTTCTCCTAATCTCAGGGTAAAAATGGACCTAGCCATGTTATAGCCACCAAGGGCTCTCCTTTTGGGTAAAGGGGACCCACAAGAGGGAAAAACAATCTGAAAAGAGGTACTTTGCATGATTTTTCTCATTTAGTTCTGTGTCTAAAATACCTTGGTGGAGCCACCAGGGCATACATACACTTCCATAGCGTGGCCTAGAGACAATAGCAAGAAAAATATGAGGAAAGCCAAGAAACCTTTCTTCTGCTGTTAGAAGCACAATGCCAGGCACCATGCCTCACACATAACAAGTAAGCAATGCACACACATTTGCCATTTTCGATATGGAAGCCTTCCCACAAAAACATTTCTTGGTTTATTTTATATGACGATCTTTGTGTAGTCTACACATGGTTATAATGTTAAGTGGAAAGAGCAGTGAATGAAATCTTATTCATGCTATGAGTACGATGAGGATAAATTGAGTGCATATGAAAAATTATTGGAAGAGGAAGTACAAAAATGGAAACCATAATCTGTTGCTGTGGTGGGATTGTGGGATGATATTTTTCTTCCATTTCATTCCTGTCAAACCTGTTTTGGTGTTGTCTGTGCAATGAATAGTTTTTTAAAGTGTAACAGTGAATAGCAATTAAAAATAAAACATGTAAGGTGTGTGCCAACACCATAAGGAAGCATAAATGTAGCACTTCTATTTCTGCTGGAATTCTGGCTTTGAGCAAGGCATTTATTTTTGCTGCCACAAAGTACAATCAATCCCCAACCAACTGCATTAATGGAGGGAAACACTGATGAGGGTCATCTTAACATGCGATGCTGAGCAGCCCAGGGCATCCTACCAGCTCCTCCACTGGAAATCTTCCTATTGTCTGTGGGCCCATCAGCCTGATAGGCATTGTCCTGCAGATCATTTCTAATTCATACTGGCCACCACCAAAGCATCTATACGTGGCCCTCCTTAACAGAATTTGACCAAAAGTGTCAGTCACCCCCTATTACATCATGTGATTTGACGATGACCAAAGGTACAGGAAGGTCTATTTTAGTGATTTTCAAAGTGTGATCCCTGAGTAACAACTTTGGGGACTTGTTAGACATGCAAATACTCCATCTCCTTGAACTTTCTGAATCAGAAACTCTGGGGATGAGCTTCAAAACCCTCTTAAGCAAGCTTCCTTAGTGGTGGATGATTAATAAACTTTTAGGATCCCCAGACTAAAATATCTCCCATCTTGTCCCCATCCTCCATCAGCTAAAGGGTCTCAGGGTTGATTACTTACTTATTGCTCACTTTACTCTTCCAGGTTAAAACAATGGAAGTTATTTAAACTCAAATGTATTGCATGTGAGGGGTGATGTTTTAAGATGTTGTATGCCACTAACATGTTAGATTGAATTAATTTATCAGTTTATCTTGAAAGAACAGGTTCTCTTAGGGTTTGGGAGTGGAGACTTTAACAATGGAGAGTGGTTATGAGAAGGTAAAACATAACTGCGAGGTAGGACAGGCTGTCATGGAGGTGGTTAGGGGCGAGCAGCATTGGACACCTTGAAAGGCAAATCTGTGTCCTTCAAATGAAACCTACCTGCCTCTCAGAGAACCCAAACCAGTGTTCTGTGCATTCAAACCTGTTCAATGTCCTTCTTGGAAAGTGGCTCCAGTCTACCTCTCTTATTAAAAGTAAGAGGTTGATGTGTCCATTCTCTGCACATACATTAAGGATTTAGTCCTTAAAATGAGCCTGCTTCAAAGTCATGCTCTTGTCCAGAACATATCACCTCCTTGTGAAGATGCAAAGCTATTTTCAACCTGAGCAAAAATAATATGCAGCTCAAATCTTATCCTCATGTATAATTATGAATCATTTATCCTGCTGAGCATAGTTTTATCCTAAGATCACCATAATCCCCCTGAGAACACAGACCTCCTTGCTTCAGCACTTCCCCACTGAGGGCTTGTTAGAGAAAATACACAGAAGCTACACAACCAAAACAAAATCTTCACCTGAGACTATCGAAGATGTCATCTACAGCAGCAACTTACAAGAGAGGACCTCAGAGTCTGTACACCCTTCATGTTATGAACAATTCATTATCTGGCTTGGCAGCCACATGTCTTGCTAAAAATGACCAGCAAGATGACAAAAGAGTAAAAATATAAAGCTGCTTTCTTGGGAATTAAGAGAAAACTGAATGCTGAAATCAACACATACATCCTATCTCAGTAGGGCCATGAAGAAGCCTAGGCAGATCTGTCCTGCAACACAGTTTATTTTCTCCCATTGCTGCACCATTTTCTTCCAAAAGAGCACCTCTTTCTCCAAAGGGACAACTTCGTTCTACAGCACTACACAGACTGATCATCCTCCTTTCCTCCTATAACTTGCATCCTCACATCACCCTTGTTCTTCTCCAGGCTAAATATCTGTAGTTTAGTGACTTTTCTCTCCTCACTCAGTAGGGAAGCTGGGGAGAATAATGATTATAAATATGGGATCTTGAGTTGGAATATCTGAGTTCAAATCACCTCCATCACCTGGTAGCTCTGTGACCTTGGGAAGTAATTCTCTAATAATATGTACCTCTTTATATTTAACCCATTTTTAACTTTTCAAATATTTTATTTATTTATTTTTAGAGAGAGGGAAAAGAAGGAAGAAAGAGAGGGAGATAAACATCGATGTGCAAGAGAAACATCAGTTGGTTGCCTCTTGCATGCATCCTGACCAGGGACCAAACCTGCAACCTAGGCATGTGCCCTCTTGGGGATGGAACTGGCAACCTTTTGCTTTAAGAGACAACACCCAGCCAACTGAGCCACACTGGTCAGGGCTTAACCCTCTGTTTAGAACAGAGTTTGGGAAAACCCCTCAGATACAATTTAAATGTCTATAAACATTTTTACCATTCTTTTACCTTCTTATCAATCAACACTGAAATGACCTCTGTAAGATGGGAATAATATAGAAAAACATGCTTTGTCCTCACACATAGCTGAATGAAGCCTGGGTTTGCACCCTGCGCACAACTTCAATTTTCTTCCTAATCATGATTTAAAGTCTTTTCCCCTCCCTGGTGTTCTCTCTTTCAAGTCCAATATTCAATGCTACAATACATCAGTAGCTTTAAAATGTCTCTTTCAGGCAGGAAATGTGAGCCATTAGCAAGGCTGTAATGTGCCAGCTAAAAGGAAAGGGGTGACAGGCGTGGGTGTGGGCAAAAGGTGTTTTATGCAACCCCACCGGGACATCATCGCTTTAGAAAACAATTTTACAGCCATATAGTTAAATTAACTAGTAGTTAGAGGCAATTACTTGATATAGTAAAAATATTTATGTTCTTTAGAGCTCCAAAACTGTCATTTGAAGTGTGACAAATTTTTAAGTAATTTCACCTGCAACTTTGGAAAGATTAGTTCTGTGACTGAGGGCATAAAATTGAAACAGGTTGCCACTGTGAAATAAAATTGAGTTTATCACTTTGTAATTTTGCTTGAATTTAGTGCTCATGAAATGTCTCTCTGTCATCGTTCTCATGCTCAAAGTCTGTATTTTCAAACAACCATAATTTGGAATTTAAGATTTACAAATGCCATTGCCTCTTGAGAAACCTGAAATATGCGCATGTGCACATGCTTGCACATGTGTACATGCTTTCGCACAGACATGCTTCTTCATGACTTGCCCTGTGATTTCTTTGTTTGACATTTTCTTGATAATAAGCATAAACTCACTCTGCACTCCTTATTGTTGTTAAAAAGTACACTGGAAGCCATAAGCCATAAAAAAAAACCACCTACCACCATTTCTTCAGCATAACGATTTTATTGTTGCTCATTACCAATTGCAACTATAGTGTATATACAATTTTGTGGTTTTCCTCACTATTTGATATTATGCATTTTTAGTGTTGCTATGTAGTCCTCACAATCATCATTTTAACAGGCTGCCCATGTTGTTTTGGATGACTGAGCCAGAATTCCTTATACTGTTCTTCTGCAGTTGGGTACTTAGATGGTTTCCAATGTTTCACTATTGTACATGAATGTTTCTGTGCTTATGGCTTTTTCTTTTTTTTACTCCATTTTCTTAGACTAGAACCCCACAAGTGAGATTACCAGGTTAAAACACATGTACTTTTTATTTTGATAGCTTTTGATTCCTAAGGTCAAATCTCTTTTCAAAGTGTTTTATCCATTTACATGACTTCCCACAATATATATCTATACCTTTTGCATATTTCAAATTCATAACAACATGTTTATTTATATGGCTTCAATATATTATATATAATTCTAAAGCACTTACTATATCTCTGAATCTTTGGTCTTGGTTAAAGCCCTTTAGTTCCTGCAGTTTCAATGGGTATTGATATAACAGCATTCAAATCCAAGTGCATACTCAGGCACACAGCCCCAGACGTTAGACTTGGAGTGGGGTGGACAGTTGGGAAATCAATAAAATATTTGCCCTTATGTATTAAAAGCACTAAGATGCAAAGGAAAATGAAATGTCATATGTAGAGTTCAGTCTCCCCACTTTCTCACTTCATCCTCTCCTCTTCTTTCCCTTAGTTCCCTCAATACTAAATTCCAGCTCCTAAGGAGGTTGTATACTCATTTATTCGGTACAAGGCAGTGGCCTTGGTGTGTTCCTGTTGGTCCACCTGGCCTTTTGCCATGGTCTAACTGCCTCTGAAAACCACAGTGAGAACATGTGCATATTCAGTCCATCCTTCTCACAACCCTACCAACCACCTCTAACGAAACACGCAAAGGGCTGCCGGTGGAGCTGTGCATGGAGCAGGGCCCTGGACTGCCGGATAGCACTGGGAATAAGTGTGCTCCTGGCTGGCAGAGCACTGGATGGCCTCTCTGAGTTCACACCAACACAGATCAGGCATTGTGGTCATCTAATCCTGAGACTGGACCATAGCCAGCAACTGATTTCACACAAGTCACTCAGGGGCCCAAGGCAGGAATGAGTTTGAGTCAATGCAATCAAAAGATGAAAACCTCCACTTAACCGAAGTGCAAGGAGCAAAGCTTCTTGATATCTTGCATTGTTCTAGCTCTCAAGAAAATCACAGTTTTAACCTTTCCTAGATGGTCATTCTAGTCTGATTTTTATTTTAATATCATGAATAGTATATGTCTTCTTTATAGCAAATGTGCACTTTGAAAATGGTAATGCCATATTTACTTTTACATTTTCTTCCACATAGAATTTTGCCTTCATTTTGGAAAATTTTTGCTTGGGACAGAAATCACAAGTGTCAGCTCCTTGGTGTTCATAGGGCATCAGTTTCCCAGCCACAAAAGAGTGACCAAGATAGTAACACAGATAGTATTACTTGATAGTAATATCAAGTACATCCAGAATAATTCTTGCAATTGAGCCTTGAGGGTTACGTGAGCTTGAAAAGGGAACTGCTCTGTATGTACATTTGATAAATATGATTCTCACTTGTCCGTTGCAGCCTACATGGATGGGTGGGTGGAGAAAAGAGGCTTCCACTAAGCAGTGGACCAGCCCTTCAGTGGAGATGAATTTGGCCAAAGAGGTTCTCATGAGAACACTTATGGATTCTTTTGCTGTAGGTGGGTTCTCACATTATGGAATAATTTTTGTGTCCTATAAAAAAGGTGTTGTTTCTACAGGGATCTATGTGAACAATTAACTGAAAGCAGGAGAAAATGGCATTGAGCTATTTGTCATTTATCAGAGAGAAGTGAGGGAGGACATGGTATCAGGGAGTGATACTCTTTTGTCCTCTTCCCCAGTAACTCTGCTCTCCCACCTCCCCTGCAGTGTTAGAGGGCTGTTTGAGTTTTGTCTTACTCCACACCATTAATACTCAAACACAGGTGCAGGAAAGATGACAGGCCATTCTTCCCTTGGATCAAAACTTCAAACTTGGAAGGAAAGCAAACTCTAGCTTGAAAATTCACTTTTGCTCACTGTCTTTCAGCATTAGACTCCCATGATATAATAAAAGTAAAATCTCTTGAAAGGTTAGAGTTAAAAATCTCTTGAAGTGCCATAACAACATGTTCTCCATTCTCTCAGGCCAGCACATGGGTAGTAGCACCTCTCTTCTCTATTTTATTTTACTTTTTTAGGTGTAAGATGCCCATGATAGTGATAACTGCAGGGAGTAGTTTGACACTTTAATGAGTGATGTAACATAAATGTAGGATTCTAAAACATTTCTCAATACATTATCTAGTTATAGTACATAGTAAGTGCTCAACAAATATCATTGGATGTGTAAGTTAAAAGAAAATACCTTTAGTTCAGGCAGAGAGAAAAGATAGAGAGGAAATCCAACACCAAGTACTGGCATGATAGGCTTGGAGGTCTCAGTGGATTGGGGTCCCTAGACTATTAATAAATGTTATATTAAAGCAGCTCCACGACTAATAACAACTAATATTTACAAAGCCTTTGCTATAAGCCAGGTTGAATGCTAAACACTTTACATATATTATCATGTTTAATCTTCCCAACAATCTTATTTACAAATGAGGAAACAGCATTTTAGCGACATCCAGTAGGTTGCCAGTTAAACTGTAGGGCTGGGGTCTAAGTTTAAATCTGTTGTGGAAGCCACACTCTTAACTACTTCCAACCACTACCTTATTCTGCATCTATAAAATGTGGGGTTTTGCATCCCCACTGAGGTTTCTTCTCTCTTTTTAATGAAAACTTAGATTGCACACAGAGTACCTTTAGGATGAAAGTAGAAAACACCAAGTGGGAAATCCAGATTTCAATGACCTTTGTCACTATCTACTGTGCAACTTTAGGCAAGTACTGATTGGCACTTTAGTAAAAAGAGTGAGAATCTCAAGGGTGAATGACACTTGCCTAGGTCTGGAGTGAAGAAAGGCCCACTTTTCATACATTTCATTTTCTTAAAGTTAAAATATCTCCCCTGGCCTACAAACTGAAAGTTCACTGGTTTGATCCAGGTCAGGGCACATGCTTGGGTTGCAGGCCAGAGTCCCAGTTGGGAATATGTGAGAGGCAACTGGTTGATGTTTCTCTCCCTCTCTTTCTCCCTCCCTTCCCCTTTCTCTAGAAATAAATAAATAAAATCTTCAAAAAATATCTAGGATGAGGAGAAGGCAAGATTATATAAATCAGTATTATAAATATTTATAGTTTGTCATCTTTGTGTCAATAACTCTAAAACTGACTTTGGTTATGGTTATACTATTTGGTAGCATACAAATGAATTTATTTCCTTGTGTATAAAACTCACAGTAAAACATCTGTTGATATTCTAGATTTTTAACAAAATCAACATTTCTTCTATTTCCAATAAAATGGAGTTAAATGACTCCCCCTGCCCCCGAACCAGCTCCCTGGCATGGAATAGCACCGTAGTCATGGAGAATCTGGCGTCACTATGACAGACATGCCACAGAGTGGCTCTACGCCCTCACAGTAGTTTTATGGAAAACAAACAGACTGTGCCAGGGAAAGAAGGGGCCCTCGAGGCTACCAAGACCGTGGGGTCAGAAGGTTGGGAAGCTCCTCTTCGTGCACCTAGCTGGCATGAAGTTTCCTGGGTTTCCTCTAGTAGGGAAGCCTGATGGGCCCTGCTCCTCACTTTAAGGGCTCACCACAGGCCCTCCTGCCGTGTGTTTCCTTTGCCAGTTGTTGTGGGAAGAAAAGTACTGTTTGGCTCACAGGGGCTGGGGAAAACCCTGTGATACTCATAGCTCAGTGACTATGTGTGTTTTCAGCCCTGAGAATTGGATGAGTGAACTCAGATCAAAATGTAATGATCTTCAGCAGCATGTCCTTATAACTCATGAGGTGACTGGAAAGCATGGATGTCATGCTTGACGCTCCATGGTTGGTGCTGTTGATGATAATAATGATACTGTAGTGATAGTAATAGACAAAAAGTTCTCCCAGGAAAGTTCATTATAACGTTATGGGATCATACATTCATGTACTTTTCTAAGTGTTTACAATAAACTTATGTTATTTTGCATTCACATACATACGTATGTATGTGTATATATGCATGCATGTGTAATATGTGTGATATATAATGACATGTATGTCTACCCATCTGGATCATCATACTGAAGGAGCCTCTCTCATTCTGTCATGCATTTTTTGGGGACACAGCACGCTGTCCTAAGAGCATTCATGCTGCTTTGAGGAATGTCCAAATGGCTAGCAGGATGACCTGGGAGAGCTCTGTGAAGGCTGCATTGAAAAGGTGGTTGTGGCAGACCATTCTGTGTGGCGTAGGCCCAGCTCCCACTCGGAGATGCACAGGACCCACGCCCAAAGATAGGTTCTCTTGTGGGAAATCTCTTGTGGGAAAGATTTGCAATATACCTAGGCTACTCTGAGGCTTGCTTTTTGCGAAAACTCCTTCACCCTGCAAGTGCTAAACCTTGCAGGGACCAGTGTAACCCGCTCAATCACTTTTGCCTTTTCATTTGCTAATATCCTTCTTCTGTGATGTGATTAGGGGCATTGGCTCTTTTGTTGTAACTGGGGAGAGTGAGAGAGGACCATCTTGTAATGGGAGGAGATATAGAATAAAGGCCTGTCATGGCGGAGGCCGCGGCTTTTGCTCCCCTTGAGAGAAAAGCCATGCTGTTGTCCTTTTTCTTCCACTGGACTTGGTAGTCCGTGTGTACGTTTTATTTCATCCATAATGATTCGGATAGTGCTGGCGGGTATCCGCATCAGGCGGTGGCTCTTTCCTTGTCTTTGCACATGCACAGATTCCCTTGCCTACACTTTGTGTACTTCCTCATTTCTGTGTTTGCTTCCAGAAGGGAGAGGGCCAAGAAAGAGCCAAGCATGTTCAAAAAGGAGGTGTTTCTGGCAGGTGTGAGGACTTTAAGATAATAAAAACATGTTGCAACCAGCAGTCCCTCAGCTGAGCAGCAGCTGCCTTTCCTCACTGCCTACTGAAGCTGGATTGGGAAGTGTTCTTGGCTTGAGAAACTCAGAGGACTCACTTCTGTGTTTGCAACCATTTGATCTTCTTACCACTTAGCCCATCACTGGGGATTCCCGACTACTAAACTGGGAAAGTTCAAAAAGCTCTGCATTTCAATACCAGTTCCCATCAACTGTGGTAGGCAGAACACACTCTTATCTTAAGCACATCGTTTTCCTCCAAGAGTACATGGCAAATAAAAGGGCACAGGATAAAATTGAATCAAGGGGAAGAATGTGTCAGCAGTTACATATTTGGGGGAAGACAAGTTTTGACCTTAGAGGTGGGGAATTCCAGAATCTTCTGTGTTCCTGGACTAATTAGCACAAATGTAGGTGAGAAAATGGAGTCCTTTTGTTCTTTATTTGGTTGAGGTGAATGAGAGTCACAGTAAGCTGACACGAAGTAATTTTTACTGCTTTTGTGTGGGTAGGAGATGGATGTTAATGTTTTAGACATTCATTTTTATCAGGGTTTAGGGAGCCTTGGACCAATGTGACTGGTTTTTGAAGCTTTATGCTTGCTGTCTGCACATTTTTGAGCTTAAAACTAAGATTCTATGAGTTTGCTATTTTCAAGTGCAGATAATGACATGATTGAAACAAATATATATTAAAGAAGAACAAAGATGGATGAACACATTTTCTTCCATTTTATTGGGATTTAGCAAATATTGAAAGTTAAACACAAAATAGTCAGAAGTCAATATAGCATGTAAAGGGGTGAGGACAGGACTATTTGATGTTTAAAACAAGAATGAAAGCAAAAATTCCAGTCAGGATATTTCACAAAAATTGCAGTAAAATGGAAAACAAGGCATTTGGGAAGTCTTTCTCAAGCTTCGGGTTACATAAAATTAAGCAGTGATTATGAATTTAGCCCCACCACAATTTTCCTGTGATTAGTGTTAATGGTGTTGTTGCTAATGTTGCTGGAAGCATTTCAGGGGCTTGTGTAGTGAAGATTTATTAAATGGTTGATTTTGGTGGATGAGGTGCATTTTCTTCACTTTCTCCTTGTGTTTTAAGGCTGTCTTAATTCCCTAGCCACATACATCAGGATCCCCTAGAAATAATAATAATTTTCCCAACAAGTAGTTACATATGTATGATTTAATTTACAGGCAAAAATAGTGTCATTTCACAAGTGCACCTAAAGTCAGAGGTATTGGTGCGTGTATAAGCAACGATCCCACCACTGACTCTCCCTAGTGCATCTAAGCTGAGAACAGCCTATTTCTGTCAGCTAGAATGTCTGGCTCTTGATTCACAAATACTAGACAGAACTGAGTTGGAACATGGAGTGATGGGGCCAAGGTCACAGGCTGGACACCAATTAGCTTTGAGTAGAGGATACGACTGCGTTTTAAGGACACAGATACCCCCTGGTCATCTGGCTGGGAGCTGAATATGGTTGATCTCAATGGATATCCATGTCTAAATAGTCTAGTGTGATCAGTAATGTTCACTGAAATAAATGCCCCACCACAGTGAGTTGTTTCCTTTGTGGTCACAGTGTGCTGGTCTCGTGCCTTAATGTAAAGGGCTGGTAGAGGATGGGAGGGTGGTTCCTCTGGTTTCCACACTTTAATTTCTAGATCATCCACATTGGACACTTTAAGCCAAAGTTCCATTGCAATTTGAAATCTTGTTCTGTCCTGAGAGAGAATCTTGTTTGAAAAAACTTAGAGGTATAATGTACTTATAGGTAGATACTTACATCTATCTAGTATGGGCTTATTGGCTAGATTTCATTAGTTAAAAAGGCAAGGTAGTGCAGTGAAAAGAAGTTCAACTTTGGAGTCAGACAAATTTAAATTAGGATCCCAATTCCACACTACTTTCTAGTTCTACACCTTGGGAAAGTTAAATAATTTACTGAGCCTCAGTTTCCCAAACCATAAAATGAGATCTATTTGATACTTGTTTTTTTTTTTTTCCCATTTGGTTTTGGTAATATTCTGAACTCCTCCTTGTCTTTCCAGTATGATCAGTCACACTCTTTTCCAGTTCATTTCACTTCTATGGTTTTGGAGTTTTATGTTTCCTTAAATGAAAATTCCTTATGCTAGTTAATAACAACTTAGGAAACTCTTCTCTCCCTCCCAGTAGGGTCAGTTACAATCTCTCCCACAGCCAACACCTCCTCAACAGTAGCTAATGTGTGCACGTATGTATGTGTTGGGGCTGAGAGCTTCGGGCAGTACTTATCCCCTTGTCTCTACACTTTTCCACCTTAAGTTTCGTGCAACTTCCTGCTTTTTGCTTCCAAAAGGGGCCTTTCTCATGGCCTGGCACAGTTGCCACACTGGGAGAGGAAGAAGAAAATGAGAGAGAAGTACTGAACAGGGTGGTGTTGTAAGGGACAGAAGAGAACATCCGAATTGAAACTAAACAGGATGTCCTCAGATGTTCACTCAATGGTTCCTTCCATTCATTCTGTCATCTGAATGGCAGAAGGTGTTTTCTCATCACATAGCTCTTTCAAAAAATATAAGTACTTATTAAAAATTGATCATGTTTACTTAAATCTTAGAAGCTAGACTTAGAGTAACCTGTTCATGGACACACAAAGTAAAAAGGGACTATGTAATTCAATTCAGAAACTGACAAATTGGGAATATATGTTGATATTCTGACCTAATATCTGTTAATATCAAGACAGTATGATGTCTTGCTATTGCCCTGCAATAAGGCTGATGTTGCATGAGGCAGACTCAAATCTGATTATGTATTATAGCCCAAGGATTGTCTTTCAAGACAGACCACCAACAACCTTGGTTATTGATCATCCAATCTAGAGTAGGTATTGGTGGATAGAGTGCAAATTGTTAACTGTCCATTGTATTCACCCAGTGATGGATAACTTAGCAGCCTATTTTAATTTACCTTAATTTGCAATTCAATTGGTTACACATTTTTCCCCAAAGTGTTAATCAATTTTCAATCAAAGTAGATTGAGTGTTACCCTGGGTCACTTCAGAAACTTAAAGCATTATTTATTTTGGAAATAAAAACTCAACTCTTTGGTAGTTGTCTACATTTTCCTGGCAAGCTCTGAATGATAGATTTGTTTACTGACACAATTGTACAAGCAAAGGTCCATTTCCTCTTCCCCAATGCCATGCCATCTTGCAGAGAAACTAGCCTGTGTACTATAATTTCCCATTATGGCAGCTTTAGATAAATTTACAATTTTAATGTCAACCTGCTGTTCTTCGGGTTTATTTTTTTCCATATAGGTATCTATAAAAAGCATCTGTCCACTTATTGTTTGGGAGTATCATTCATGACACTTGATAGATTGCTGATCTGGGTTCTTAAGAAAAAATACTCTCTTCAGGCTTAAGCTGTACTGAAGACCATCCACAGTAAATACAAGTCCCTTGCCCATATGCTTGTCTCTCTGTTTGATCCTCCTGGCTCCCCTAGAGCTGTTGTCTGTGGGCCTAGAGCCACGCATGGGGGCACCCTGCCCTGCTCTGTATTTTCAAAGTCCTTCATATTCTAGAAGTTTTCCTGCTTCCTTTCTGCATCACAGTGCAACCACCCTCTGAGTACCATTCTTCCAGGACTTCTTGGAGGCAAACACTAATTTTTATTTATTCATTTTATTACATTTATTGTATTTTTCATTACCACTCATCCGCTTTGTACCCTCTTCCCCCCACAATCACCAAACTGTAGTCTGTGTCCTTGAGTCCTTTTTCCTTTTTGCTTGATCCCTCCACCCCCTAACCCCCCATAGCTGTCATCCAGCTCTCTATCTATGAGTCTGTCTCTATTTTGCTTGTTAGTTCAGTGTGAATTATTTGACCTTAGAGGTAACGGGCTATAGTGGCCTAATGTACTAATACTTCAATATTTTAGAATATAAGCTTCATAAGAGAACAGACTATAGCAATTTTTAACTCACTGTTGAGTTCTAGGTTTCAGCACAATGCCTGAGAAATAGCTTTGGGCCCATAATAAATATTCAACAGCTCTTTGTTGGTAAATGAAAAAGGGTGCTTGTTTGCATTCTAACAGTGTCTTCAAACTTTTAAGTCAAACATGTATATGATGATAGTGTCATCAAAACTCAGAGCACCCTACAAAGGGGCACTTTGGGATTAGGTATTCCAGAGGTTATGCTGAATGCTGTATATTATTGATTGTCTGATTTACCACAGGTAAGGTTAATAAAATTCATTTCACAAAAATCAGTTTTGTATGAAATATTTTGTTACATCCAATTTGTAGGCATTAATATGTTCTAATTGAATTTAAAATATCTAACCTTGGGCCTATATTCTTTTTTTTTCTTTTTCTAAAATTTTCATTATAGTTGACATTCAATATTATATTAGTTTCTGGTGTATAACACAGTGGTTAGACATTTATGTAATTCATGCAGTGATTTCCCTGATAAGTCTAGTGCCCTCCTGACACTACACTTAGTTATTACATTATTGACTATATTCCCTGTACTGTACTTTATATCTCCATGACCATTTTGTAACTACCAATCTATACTTCTTAATCTCTTCACCTTTTTTCCAGCCCTCTACCCCCCTTCTGTCTAGAAACTATCAGTTTGTTCTCTGCATCTATGAGTTTGAGTCTATATTCTTTAGTTTGGTGATTCCAGTAATCAACATTAACAAAATACTATTTTATCTACTATATTAGAAATGAATAAGGGAACTTCGGATCAATGGTAGAGTTTTGAATACTCTACAACAAGTCTATCAACCAACTGTTGTATCATCATCTGGGTGATTTACTTCTTATTCTGGTGGGCAAATTCCTCATTTTTTAATCTCTGAGATGTATCATTTTAGCTTTATTCTTATAAGTTTGTTTACACTCCCTTCCCTTAATTTGGCACTGTAAAGGTACCCAGAATCAATTATAGTAGGTTAACATCCTACAATAGAACCATAGAATTGAAATAACACTCCAACAGTCATAGACTTCCAGACCTAAAAGAAATCACTTAGTCTAAACCCTTTAGTGGCAAAACCAGATTTGACTTAATAATTTGCCCAAGGTGACAAGAAAGTTTAGATGAAAATGTAGGCCCTTTAATTCCTATTCCAGGATTCTTCTGTAGCATGATGATTCATCCTTGGTCATGAAGTTGTTACTTTATTCTAACACCACTTTTATTGAACATCTATAATGTGTCAGACACTGCTAAAGCAATACAGGGATGCAAGAGAGTGCTAGACACATTGTCCCTACCCTTGGTACTCACAGTCTAATGAGAACAATAGATGTTAGGGCATTGTGGGAACACCTGGCTGGGCACCTAGCTCATTCTGAGGTCATGTAAAACACCTGAGTTAAGGCTTCTCTTCTAAGCCACATTGCTAACCTGCACAGACACGTTGAATCATTGCTGAGAACATCTGACTTACTGGTCATGTTTTCCCCAATGTCACACTAGTGCTTTTGTGACATCTCGGGATCTACTTCATGTAGTATTGACTATAACTAGCAGAAGAGATTGACTAAAATAAATCTTAGAAAAAATAATAGCACTGCCTTAAGCAAAACAGTATTCTAAGTTTTAGAATGGATAAGAAAGAAAAGGAGGATGCCAAAACTCTAGCTTGGTCAAATTTTAAGCCTAAATAGGTCACATGTTCAGTGGTGCCATTATCAGTGAGTTGCACACAGGCTTGACCAATCACTGTAAATCACCAG
The DNA here is from genome assembly GCA_004027475.1 of Anoura caudifer. Lineage (NCBI taxonomy): Eukaryota > Metazoa > Chordata > Mammalia > Chiroptera > Phyllostomidae > Anoura > Anoura caudifer. Next base: position 10,268 of record PVKU01000719.1, on the reverse strand, counting down.
ACAAAACAAGCAGCTTCACAAGGGCTGGAGTCCAAGAACTGCACATGTAGAGTCAGGCATAAGAGGCATTTCTATGGTCTGTCTGCTTTAATAGGAGTGAAGCTATGGTGGAAAGGAGATCCTAAGGGTGGTGACTTATTGCCAAGTGCAGGAAGCTATAGAAGTTCTCCAAGGTTTATTACGTTCCAGATGTCACAGGGCTAGCTTTTAGTCTAATCTGTTCCTTGACAAAAAATATTCTTATTAGACCATTGGGTTATTTCACTTTGGAAAGGACTATTTATTGGACATTACAGTGGAAGCCAGAGGGAAATAGAACACAATACTATAGGAATTTATGACTGACTAATTTTTATAACATATCTATAAACTGAGGTGCACCTGCAGTTCGGTCTGTGATTGGTCTTCATGAGAATTCTGCTGACTGTAAATGTCTTCATCTTTTCTTGTTGTAACAGCAACCTCACTCTGTATATAGGCATATATAGCAGTTTTTTAAGGGAATGTGAAAATGTTTCGAAGGGTCTTTTTAAAAATCAAATAAGCAGCTGCAAATGGGGAAATAACCATCCCGACTCTGTTTGGGAAACAGCTCTGATCATTCAGGGTATTCAGCAACCACACAGGGAACTTATTTAGAACAGCTTTGAATATACCATGAAAACCAGCTCTAAGTTAATTCATCTGATTGTACTCTTGGCAGCTCCTTTTGGATTGCTAACACTTTGCAGCTGTAAAAATAAAACAAAAACACCCTTGAAATAAGTTAGGTGCATATATGAAAAGCACAGCTGGGCTACTTCCCCGGATCATCTGTAGATATAGGGTTCTGTTTTTAAATGCTATTTTGCAAAGGGTAAAACCATGGCCATCTCTGAAGAAAAGCCAGAATTGCAAAGAGTATTCATTAATTCTCTGTCTCTGTCTCTCTTTCTTCCTCTTTACCTTTTCTCTCCCATTTCTCTGGCACCATTTTGCTAAGCTCCATAGAAATTGCTGTGAGAAACATCAGTTTTGGCTGAGTCCACATGAAACCAAGTGGAGATCAAGCAAGTTTTTTGGAGGGTCAGACTAACAGAGAATCTGGATAAATCTAGTCATGAAAGTTTCTTATTTACTACAGGGATTCTTTCATCTCAACTTCTTTGGATAATTTTTTTTATGGTCACATGGTCTTCAGATGAACACTTTAAGTTATGGGAGAAAAACTACCCTGTTGATTTTGTAGTGTAGTAGAGCTAAGATATCTTTCTGAAAACCTTTCAGCCCATCACCAGCCTACCTAATGGCACCCTCTGAGCCATATACTCGAGTGCTTTTTATATGCAGTTTACTATGTTGCATGTGAATATTCTGTCATGTCTGAACTCCAGAAGCTCCTTGACAGAAGGATCTAGCTCTCTTCTCACACACAGAGTCTTTGCATAGTGCTCAACACACACTTAATCATGCCATTAAGATTCTTCCATGGTTCCCTTTCATCTTTGTCCTAAATCTTATAACTTACACATGATTTTTACTTCGTGTTTGGTCTTATCTCCTGCATACTGTTCCTTCAGTTTTCTCCTCCATCACTTATGAGTTACTTGTTTTTGCTACACTCCACGTTGGCTCCACGCTTTGCCTTTGTCAAGGCGTTTCCCTCTGTCTGGAATATGCTCTTCATTTCTGCCTGGAATGCTCCATTTACCCTTCCCATTCACTGTCCTCTCCCTCTGGAAGTTTCCTTCAGGTTTTCCAGGGCAGCCCTACGTGTTCTCTTCCAGCTCTTCCTGAGGATAATGTGAATTACTTCATTATAGGATTGGATATATTGCTTTTCAGTGAGATGGAACTCTCCCTGTGACTAGAGCCTTGTCTTTGCATTCTTGTATTCCAAAGTGCTACACAGGCATTGACTTGTTGTCCAATTAGGATGCCAGCCACACACCCGTCCATCTGAACTGCTGCACACTGGCTGAGTGCAGCCTGTGGGATTGCCAGCCCCAGCACCTCCATGCTCTCATTCACCATTTACTGAACAAATTGTAAGATTTAATGGATGAAAGAGTAAATAAATGTATGATTGTTTTTAGTACAAGCAGATGAAATAATTTACTAAGTTTTCTGTTGATAGCAAAAATGCTTTATTAATTTAGAAATATTTTCTATATTTTGAGTTAACACACTGGCAACCTGAAAATAATGTTCCCAGACATTTTATCCAGATCCTGTTTAAAGTGGATCTTTCTAAGCTACAGGCAAATCTCATTTATATGTGGGTGAATTCTCTGATTTATGGTTTATTCCCAATAAACCGTGCTTTAAAGTTCTTATTAAAAATTAGCACCTACTCTAAATTAATTAACTGTTTACAATGTGGCTTCATTACATGGGTTGAAGTGTTGTGAATTCCCAGGGCACCAGACACATCCATATTTAAATGTAAGTGCAAAAATTTTTTAGAAGAGCACTACAGAGCTAAATATAAAAGCTCTTTGGATCACGTTCCTATTCATCTCTTACATGAGTTGAGTCCTTCAGACTCTCCAAAGTATGTTCTCAAACATTTTATGAGACTAAGGATGCTGGTACCAGTCCCCTTTACAGATAAGAAGATAAGTACTGACAGGATCAATGATTTCCCCATTGAAATACAACTCAAACACAACAGAGAAGGGCTCAGAACCCATCTCCTGGATCAGACCTGGATCCAAGCTCTCTGTCTCTTATCTTTTTGGCTACATTTCTGTACAATTGTGCCTGTGTTTTAACAGTGCTAAGCACGCATAATCAAGAGAGGTCTTTCCTGTGTTTCTGTTTATGTATTTATTTCTTTGGTATATAATTGAGTACAGGGTTATATGGTGAATGGCCTTTTCCTCACAGGCATGTAAAATTACATTATTATAATATTGTTAATCTTTTGATTATGTAAGCCCACTTCTTCTGAGAATAAATTTACAATGTTTTAATTGTCATCAGGGAACGTGGTAGTTAGTGACATAGTTGTAAGCAGATGTTAGTAGAAATTTCAACAGCAGTACCAAGTGATGACAAGCATATCAAAATATAGGAAGGACTAAAATAAAATTTTTATGTTCTAAATTTTCTGGCTGGATCATAAAATTAAGCAGAGCAGGATATTTCTTGCAAAATGCTTTTGAGCACCTTGTCCAGGAAAGGCGTGGTTATCAATTTCCCTGAAGCTTAAGTCATTGTTTGAACATTTTCAATAAGACGAGAGTTTTACAGAATTCTTAGCTTAATGTTCCTTTTCTTAATGTTATCCCATGAGCTCTAAGTTGATTTTCTTCATACCAGGAAAATCATTTCTTTCTTCCTCTGGGTTTACCTTCTCTAAATGGCTGTTGAAGGTGTGTCTGTGCTTTCTTTCTCTTTGAGCAACTGAGTTTTCTAAGCTTATTTGTTATAGTTTTCTTTTTTAATTGTTGTACAGTTTTCTGTCTTCTATTCCCATCACAGCCCACCACCCCAGCCCTTCCCACCTCCCTCCCATTTCCACCCCCCCTTGTTTTTGTTCATGTGTCTTTTACACTTGTTGCTCTAAACCTTTCCCCCTTTTCCCCTGGAACTCCCCTCTGGTGACTGTCAGCCTGTTCTCAGTTTCAGTGTCTGTGGTTATATTTTGCTTGTTTGTTTGTTTTGTTGATTAGGTTCCTGTTAAAGGTGAGATCATATGGTATTTGTCTTTCACCTCCTGGCTTATCTCGCTTACATAATGCTCTCCAGTTCCATCCATGCTGTCGAGAAGGGCAGGAGCTCCTTCTTTCTTTCTGCTGCATAGAATTCCATTGTGTAAATGTACTGTAGTTTCTTGATCCATTCATTTACTGCTGGGCATCTAGGTTGCTTCCAACACTTGGCTATTGTAAATTGTGCTGCTATGAACATTGGGGTGCACAGGTTCTTTTGGATTGGTGTTTCATGGTTCGTAGGATATAATCCTAGCAGTGGAATTGCTGGGTTGAAAGGTAGATCCATTTTTAGTTTTCTTAGAAATTTCCATACTGCTTTCCATAGTGGTTGTACCAGTCTGCAATCCCACCAACAGTGCACTAGGGTCCCCTTTTCTCCACAACCTCTCCAACACTTGTTTGTTGCTCTGTTTATGATGGCCATTCTAACTGGTGTGAAATGGTATCTCATTGTGGTTTTAATTTGCATCTCTCTGATAGCTAGCGATACTGAGCATCATTTCATGTGTCTCTGGATCCTCTGTATGTCCTTCTTGGAGAAGTGTCTGTTCAAGTCCTTTGCCCATTTTTTAATTGGGTTGCTTGTCTTCTTAGAGTGGAGTCGTGTAAGTTCTTTATATATTTTGGAGATTAAACCCTTGTCTGAGGTATCATTGGCAAATATGTTTTCTCATACAATTGTTCTCTTTATTTTAATATTGTTTTCTTTAGCCATGCAGAAGGTTTTTATTTTGATGAGATCCCATTTGTTTATTCTTTCCTTTATGTTCATTGCTTTAGGGGACATATCAGTAAAAATGTTGCTGCATGAAATATCTGAGATTTTCCTGCCTCTGTTCTCCTCTAGGACTTTAATGGTGTCATGGCTTATATTTAAATCTTTTATCCACCTTTGTAGAAGAAAAGTCAACTAGGACAAGGTGACCCAGAAGAGGGACCGGGCACTGGGAAAGAGTTTTGTTTAGGTTACTTAGAAACCACAAAACCGTCGGATTTCGGTTAGGTAGTCATAACTTCTGCTTTGGCTTCTGTACGTCCAGCTTCCAATAAGGACACCTCAAGGCTAGAGTTATTTTTCACATCAGCTTCCATACCTCCTGCTTTTGCCACGTAGGATAGGGCGTCTGGAGAGCAATAAAAGCTTTGCTCGGCCAAGATTTGGGGCTCAGAATTTGGAGTCTGTACTCCTCTGGGCCTGTGCACGTTAATAAAGGGTCGTGGTCCGCCATCCAACTGAGTGTTGAGTCATTTCTTCGGTAACAGTTTGGTTCCCTGACTGGAAAATGACACTCACACGAAGCAGGTGTTCTTGCCTCCACTGAAGGCGGCGGGGGCTTGGCGGGGAAGCCCCGCTTCTTGGAAGGAGCACGTGCCCCGGTCCTTTCGGGCTTCCTGGGATGGAGGCTTCCGTGCCGTATCCCTGCCCGCTCTAAGACTCGGGCAGAGGGAGAACGACGGAGCATGAACTATTGGAGGCGCCAAAATCAGTAAGTGCCCCAGGGACCGGACCCGAGACCAGGAAGGAGGCTGATCACCTCCCAGGCCCCAATGGCCTCAGGCATCCGGATAAGGTTTCCCTTTCTTGGGAGGGAACTCAGGCCCTAGTGGCATCAGGTATCCAGACCAGGTTTCCCTTTCTTGGAGAGGGAAAAGTAATAAACTCTGCAAAATTGTGTGTGTGTGAAAGAGAGTGAATGTGTTTGTGGCTCCATGGGCATCAGCCTATGGAGCATGAGTGGGCCCTAACCTGCGATTCCTGGATCGATCATACAGCATAATGGCTGGGTGGCTAACCCGAATCACGACACGGGCAGCCTTAACTAAGATCAATCTAAGTCCCTTGTGAGAGGACAGGCCAGGTGGGCGAATGGAAGTCCCCAAACCCTTTGTTTGTCTGCCTTGGAAGGGCAGGAGAGAATGGGTGGGTGACTGTCAACTGTTTTAGACTGTGTGTTGCAAAATTTTGACCGATTCTGGGGTCAAGACTCATCAATGGACCCCGGCCAGTTAGAAGTTTTCTGTTCCTCTGAATGGCTCACCTTTGGGGTAGGCTGGCCCTCTGAGGGAACCCTGAACTTGGGGATCATTAGGGCGGTTCACCTCATAGTTACAGGCAAGCCAGGACACCCAGATCAGTACATCTACATAGATAGGTGGCAGGAACTAGCACAGGATATGCCCGGGTGGCTCCAGCAGTGTGCAAGGACAGCTCCGAAGCAATCCGGAGCGTCAGGCCAGAGGAGGTCAGGATCATGCTGTGGGCGCCGCAATCAGCCTCAAGCTCAGGTTCTCTCAAAAGGCTTAAAACATCCCATCTATCAGGGTTACCCAGAGGATGATCCACCTCAGCCTTTTCAACCTCCTCTGTACTGTGGGCCACCAACAGCTCTCCCGGGGCCACCCCCAGATACCCTGCCAAGCTCCCCAGAAACTGCGGAAGGTCAGGGGCCAGGAGGGGCCCCGACACCCCCTATCGTGACACATTTAAGAGGACATCAGGCCCTCTAGATGCCTCTGAGGGAGCAGCAGGGGCCACCCCAGTTGAGGGAAGATGGTACCTACCAGCCAGGTCCAACTGTCTTATACTATCAGCCGTTTACCACAACTGACCTCCTAAACTGGAAGCACCATACACCCTCTTATTCGGAGAAACCACAGGCGTTAATAGATCTGATGGGATCAATAATGCAGACCCATAGGCCCACTTGGTATGATTGCAGGCAGCTCCTGTTAACCCTTTTCAACACAGAAGAGAGGCGGAAAAATCTTACAGGGGGCCCACTGCTACTTAGAGGCCCATGCCCCGGCATGGCACTTTACACCCCTGGCACTTTAGACCCCTCTCAGTATGCTAGGGCTGCTGCACCTGAGGAGCAGCCGGACTGGGACCATAACACAGATCAAGGAAGGGCGGCCCTAGGTCAGTATCGGGAGGCCATTCTGCAAGGGGTCCAGGCTGGGGCCAGAAAACCCACCAACATGACCAAGGTCTCAAATATCATGCAAAGTGCAGAAGAGTGCCCCGCTGATTTTCTGGAGAGGCTGACGGAGGCCTATAGGGTCTACACCCCTTTTGACCTGGAGAGTCCCGACAGCCAGAGAATGATTAACATGGCCTTTGTAACCCAGTCAGCCCTGGACATCCGGAAAAAGCTTCAGAAATTAGAGCGGTTTGCTGGTATGAATATCAGCCAACTCATAGAAGTGGCGAATAGAGTATACAACAATAGGGAGGAGGCAGTAGAGACAGCCACCTTAGAAAAAGCAAAGAGAAAGGCGGCTGTGCTTGCTGCAGCTCTAACTGCCCCTGACAAGAGCAAAGGTCCACAGGGAAGCCAAAAGGGACATTTCGAGGTAGAAAAGGATCAGTGTGCCTATTGCAAAGAGAGAAGGCACTGGAAGCATGAATGTCCGAACTGAAAGTGAAAAGAAAACTCAGCAGCCCCACTCGCACCAGGGATCCTCAGCCTGGCCGGGTTAGACACAGAATGAGGGGGACTGGGCTTTATGAAATTAGGACCCCACGAGCCCATGGTCAAGGCTACAATAGGGGGCCAACCATTGACCTTTATGGTAGACACCGGAGCTGAACATTCAGTAGTTACCATACCTGTGGCCCAGCTTTCGGACAGGGAGGTCTCCATCATAGGGGCCACTGGACAGTTGGGAGGAGCCAGGAGATTTTGTCAGGCCTGGACACTTGAGCTAGGGGGCTATCAGGTTCAACATGAATTTCTCTACCTGCCAGAATGCCCTGTTCCCCTGTTAGGGAGAGACTTGCTAAGCAACCTTTCGGCTAGGGTGGCCTTCCAGCCCTCGGGGCAGGCAACACTCGAAATAGGCAAGTCCAGCCTATTGGCCCTAGTCATGCCCTGAGAAGAAGAATATCAAATATGTGACGAAAGTCAAGGCCCAAGCTGTCAGGACCCTCTAATTGATGAGTTCCCCGACGTCTGGGCAGAAGGGAATCCACCAGGCCTTGCTACTAGCCATACTCCTGTAATCATAGACTTGAAGCCAGGAGCGCAGCCTCGCTGCCTCAGGCAGTATCACATCCCCAAAGAAGCCAGGATAGGAATAGCCGGCGTAATAGACAAGTACCTGGCCGAAGGAATACTAGTTCCCTGTCAGTTGCAATGGAACACGCCGCTCCTCCCTGTTTAGAAGACAGATGGGTCAGGATATCGCCCAGTGCAGGACCTCCGAGCGGTCAATGAAGTTACTCTGACTCTGCATCCGACTGTACCCAACCCTTATATGTTACTGAGCCAGCTATCCCCAACTGCCTCGCATTTCATTTGCCTGGATCTGAAGGACGCTTTCTTTTGTATTCCCCTGGCTCCCGTCAGTCAGCCTATATTTGCTTTCGAGTGGGAAAGTCCCCACACAGGAACTAAGACTCAGCTCACTTGGACCCGATTGCCACAAGGGTTTAAGAACTCCCCTACCATTTTCAGTGAAGCACTGGCTCATGATCTAAGACCTTTTTCAGAGCGCCATCCCAACCTCGTCTTGCTCCAATATATAGACGATTTGCTACTGGCAGGGTCAGGAGACCATGAATGCCCAGAAGGGACACGACCTTTGCTCCGGTTATTAGCTTCAGGGGGCTACCGTGTGTCAAAGAAAAAGGCCCAGATTTGCCAAAAGGAGGTTCGGTTCCTAGGTTTCTGAATAAGCCAGGGCCAGAGGACATTAGGAACTGAAAGGAGGACAGTGATCAGTCAGCAGACCAAACCCATGAGCAGAAAACAGCTTCAGGAATTTTTAGGAACGGCTGGATTCTGCCGAATATGGATTCTGGGATATGCTGAAATAGCTAAGCCACTATATCAGGCTCTAAGGGGACCCGAGAATGCTCCGTTCAACTGGGGCCCGGAACAGCAGAGTGCCTTTGAAAAATTAAAAGAACTTCTAGTTAGGGCCCCAGCCCTCGGCCTGCCTAACCCAGATAAACCGTTCTCCCTGTTTGCCCATGAACGAGAAAAGCTAGCCTTGGGAGTCCTGACTCAGGAGGTCAGACCCTGGCAGCACCCGGTGGCCTATCTCTCAAAGCAGTTAGACAATGTAGCTGCAGGATGGCCACCCTGTTTGAGAGCCATAGCAGCGGCCATAACCCTCCTGAGAGAAGCATACAAGCTCACCTTGGGACAAGAGATAAACCTGTACGTGCTGCATGCCGTTCATAGCCTCCTCGAGGGACAAGGGCATCGGTGGCTATCCAATCCCTGACTCACCCAGTATCAGGGGTTACTTCAGGAAAACCCCCGGGTGCACCTAAAAACTGTACAAAGAGTAAACCCAGCCTCTTTTCTTCTGGCTGAACTCGGGGAACCCGACCACAACTGTGAGGTCACCGACCAGGTATATGCCAGTCGGCCAAACCTGCAGGATCAGCCCCTGACCCAAGCTGGGCTGAATTTATATACTGATGGGAGTAGCTTTATAAATAAGAAGAGAGAGCAGATTGCAGGGTACGCAGTGACCACGAAGGATGAAATCCTCGAGGCAGAGCCTTTGCCTTCCGGGTGGTCAGCGCAGAGGGCAGAACTTTACGCCCTCATCTGAGTCCTGGAGTTAAGCAAGGATAAAGAAGTTAATATATATACAGACTCTAAATATGCATATGCCACCCTCCACATCCATGGGCCATCTACAAGGAAAGAGAGCTTTTAACGGCTGAAGGAAAAGAAATAAAGAATAAGACAGAGATCCTCTGCCTCCTAGAAGCCGTCTGGTATCTGGCAAAAGTAGCGGTAATACATTGCCGGGGTCATACTAGCGGGGGTAAAGAGGAAGCAATAGGAAACCGGCTGGCTGACCAAGCAGCAAGGGCTGCTGCAGGAACAGAAAAAGCTCATCAAGTACTAGTGACCCCGCTGGTTAGCTCCCCACTGAATGCACAGGAATACCAGCCAGAAGAAGAAGAGTGGGCCTGGCAGACCCAGGCATCTAAAATGCCAGAGGGATTATGGAAGCTCCCGGATGGACGGATCTATGTGCCACAAAGTCAGGCCTCACAGGTAGTTCAGAACTGTCATGCTCTGACTCACCTAGGGAAAACAGCCCTAGAGAGTCTACTCTGGAGATACCTCTATATGCCAAACCTGGCTGCACTATGTACCAGCACAGCCTCCAGATGTGTGACCTGTGCCAAAAACAACACAGCAGGGAACAATCGTGTTCCACCTGGGATACAGTACCGTGGGACCCAGCTGCTAGAAGACCTGCAAGTAGACTTCACTGAGGTAAAGCCAAGCCGGGATACAAGTACCCGCTCATCCTCATATGCACCAAAGTTTTGCTGAGGGAAATAATTCCACGGCACGGGTTGCCTTTGAGTCTTGGGAGTGACAATGGACTGGCTTTCGTCTCACAGGTTGTACAAGATCTGGCCAGATTACTTCATATAACATGGAAATTGCACACTGCCTATCAGCCTCAGAGTTCAGGAAAAGTAGAAAGAATGAACAGGACTTTAAAGGAAACTTTAGCAAAACTCTGCCAAGAAACTGGCTTACCATGGACCGACCTACTACCCATAGCCTTACTCCGAGTCAGGAATACCCC